>CM035415.1:12969298-13056798 GCA_020310875.1 Ceratopteris richardii | reverse complement strand
GAAAATATAGTTCATCTGGGATATGATTTTTCTTTGCAAACATCTCAAAAGAAATTATTTGTGATTCTGCAGTTAGGGATATATGCATACATGTCAGCATGGATATATCTTTGAGTGCATGATTTCAACAAAATAATATGTATGTGTATGAGTATGTGTGTGAGTATATGAATGAGAATGTATATTGATTGTGATAAGTTAGCATCTGGGATTTGTTTTTTAGTAACCACATGTGTATCATTATGAATCCAGGAGTATTTGTGTATATGGAATTATAGCCTAGTAGCATATAGAACTGATGGCGTGGTCATGCATGTGGAATATTGTGAATGCATATATGTATATTATCCATTGTGTGTGTGTGTGTTGCTATCAAATGAAAAATTCGATATGTTGATCAATCATAATGGAAGGGCAACAAGAGAAATGGGTAAGATTAAATAAGAAGAAGAAATTATGTGTGAGTTGGTGGTGCAGAAATGATTGATTTCTCTGATGACCCTCCCAATTTTTGACGTTGCTCTCAGCTTGCACAGAATCCAAGATTATTTTCATCCTCTAGCGAATCTCTCAGACATGGAGTTCGAAGTCTTCTCTTGCCGCCCAGCTGTGTGTATGCATTTCATATATTCTTCTCTCACTAATTACCCACAAGGGGTAATTTCTCATGGCCTCTCACATGAGTGCCACTTGGCACTCATGTGAGTATCCTACTCAATATATATAAGAGGTGGTTCACACCTCTTACTCAAAACTAATGAGTAGTACTCCATGTTACATTTCCTTCCCCTTAACTCCATTTTTGCCCTCAAAAATGGTATTGGAAGGTCTATGAGAAAGAGAGAATATATAAAAGCAACACTCCCACTATATCCCCATGCACCGCATGTACATGATCATAACTCTGTCTTGTTTCCCGTACCCTTCCCCTTAAAAAGACCCTTGGGAAGGTAGTCTAAAATTGGGAAACCGTCTCTGAAGGGTGCTAACCCGCTCCCATGTAGCACTATCTTCTAAACTATCTTTCCACTTTACTAGGCGCTCTTTATATAAGTGACTTCTAGTCCATTTTTCTCGAGTGCGTAGTATGCGCTTAGGCTCATGTGGAATAGATCAAACAAAAATAGGCTCTACTACCCCACTATCTGGAATGAAGTTGTCAAATTCACCTAGCCTTTTGTTAAGCTGGCTAACATAAAAACCTGGATGGATTTGACTATTCTCTGGAAGTTGGAGCAGATAAGCCATCTTTCCTATTCTCTTAAGTATTTGGAAAGGTCCACAATAGATAGTTTTGGACAAGGTCCCATCTTCATGGTTTCAGATCTAGATGGAACTAAAAGATAGACCTGCTCTCCTACCTCGAAGTTGATATCTCTCGTTTGAGGGTGGGCATAGGCTTTAGCTCTATCGTGAGCTCTCCTAATGCTCTCCTTAGCAAGCCTAAGCATATCGTTCATCTCTTCCAAGAAGTCCTTTGCAGCTTGAACTTTCTCATTCTACAAGCCTACTACATAAGGAGCTCTTGGTTGAAACCCATACATAAGCATAAATGGACTATGCCCAGTGGAAGAGTTCTTGGCACTATTATATGCAAACTCTACTATAGGTAAGTACTCTTCCCAATTAGTTTGCCTTCCATTTACATATGCTCGGAGCATATCCTCTAGGATTTGGTTAACCCTCTCTGTTTGCCCATCCGACTGTGGATACTCGTCCGTACTCATGCAAAGTTTCGTATCCAACCTTTTGAAGACCGCTCTCCAAAAGTGGCTAGTAAACCTCCTATCCCGATCAGAAACTATGTCTAAGGGAAGACCATATAACCGGTATAGGTTCTCTACAAAAAATCTAGCCAACTCTAGTGTTTTCACTGTAGTACGTGTTGGAATAAACCTAGCCATTTTTTGTTAACCTATCCACAATTACCCAGACCGAGTTGTGCCCTCTCTGTCTTAGGTAATCCGACTATAAAGTCCATGGAGATACTCTCCCACTTCCCATTGGGAATATCCAATGGGTGGAGTAGTCCTCCAATCCTCAATCTCTCAGCTTTGTTGACCTAGAATTTGGTGCACTTAAGCACATACTCTAGGACATCCTTATGAAGTCCAGGCCAATGAAACTGCCTCTTAACAAGATCATAAGTCTTGTTAACTCCTGGGTGTCCCGCACTAGGTGTGTCATGACACTCATACAAAATATGTCGTCTCATCTCAAAATCTCTAAGGACACACACCTTACCTTTATATAAGAGATATCCATCATGGACACTGTAATTTTTCCACTTGAATCCTTCTTGAGTACTCCTCGATACTCCTTCCTCACTGGAAACCCCTATATCACAATCCCCATTCTCTATGGCTCCCCAAATCTTGGAATATGCAGGATCAAACCTACATTTTCCTCTAATGGACTCAAGTAGCTCACTAGTGATCTGAGTAAAACTCAGTCCATTGAGCATAGGCATGCGGCTAAGTGAATCATCCACTACATTAAACTTTCCCTTCCTATAACTAAGCTCATAATCAAACTCCTGAAGGGTCTCTGCCCATCGGGCCTTATGACCTTTAAGGTCTGTTTGATTAGAGAGCCACTTGATGCTCTCTTGATCAAACACTATTGTGACTTTGGCACCATATAAATAATGATACCACTTTTTCAAAGCATGGACATTTGCATACAACTCCTTCTCATAGACGGAATAATTCTTCTGAGCCGGTTCTAGTTTCTTACTCTCAAAAGCTACTGATCGATCATTCTGAACTAAAATCGCTCCTATGGCAAAGTCACTCGCGTCAGTCTCAATGGTTTGTTGGGATCTGCTATATGTAAAAGTGGAGCTACAGCAATCGCTACTTTCAATTTCTCCATACTTTGCTTTTGTTCGTCTCCCCAATGAAAGGCTTTCCCTTTCCCTTTAAGTTGTTCCGTCATCAAGACAACAATTTTGGCATAGTTCTTAATGAATCTTCGATAGAAACCTGATAAACCTAGGAAGATCTGCAGCCCTTCCAAGTTCCTTGGATGTGGCCATTCCATAATAGCCCTTACTTTTTCAGGATCCATCTAGATTCCATTCTAGGAGACTATATGCCCAAGGTATCCAACCTCTGTCTTGAAAAATTCACACTTTGACTCCCTAGCAAAGAGTGAATTTTCCCTTAGCACTTGAAATAGCTTTCTTAAGTGTTCCAAGTGCTCCTCTTCTGATGCACTATAGATCAGAATCTCATCCAAGAAGTCTACTACAAAGTTTCCTAGATAAGGTCGTAAAATACTATTCATGAGCTTCATGAAAGTGGCAAGAGCATTGGTGAGACCAAAAGGCATCACTAAAAACTCATAGTGCCCATATCTAGTCCTAAATGAAGTCTTAGGGACATCCTCTGCCTTAATCCTGATATGATGATATCCTGATCTAAGGTCAAGCTTGGTAAAATACCTAGCTTGATGTAACTGATCAAATAGATCTTCCAATCTAGGCATTGGAAACCTATTTTTGACAGTTACCTTATTAAGTGCTCTATAGTCTATACATGGTCTCATAGAGCCATCTTTCTTTTTAACTAGGAGCATTGGCGATGCCCAAGGTGAGTTACTAGGTTTAATGAAGCCTTTATCTAAATAATCTTGCAATTGCCTCTCAACCTCCTCATGCCGAGAAACACTAAGCCTATAAGGTGATCTACAAATAGGGTTAGTGTTAGTCATTACCTCAATGGCATGGTCAATGTCCCCTCTCTTAGGTGGTAGGCCTCTAGGTAAATCAGTGGGAAAAATATCTCTATACTCAAACGTAAGATCCTTAAAACTTTTAACCACACAATCTTGCAAAACAAGAATAATAAAAATTCCTTTCCATATTTACATTCCTAGCATGAAAATATACATCATTTGAACTGTTTGTACAATGCTCAATATCATGACTATACAATAAAAACATCTCTTGTACATGTTGAGAATAACAAACACTATACAACTCTAATGATGAAATGAGAGGTGCACTAGGTACATCTCTCTCTCCCTGAATACAAACTTTACTTCCATTCTTTTCAAATTCAAGTGTGTTGTTTTGATAGCTACATTTAAGTGTGTCTCCCAACCCCCATAGCCACTCTCTTCCTAACACAAGGTCTGTCCTCTCCATATTCATAATTTGGAAGTCCATATGATCTGTATAGTCTTGCATCTTGACCTCCAAATTGGATACCATAGTATCCCATATCCTCTTATCTTCCCCTTGCATCATAGATACTATGTATTTATGTGCACTCGGCTGCTTAGGAATCTTCAATTTCTTGACCAGAGCATAGTTTATAAAATTATGAGTGGCAAAGTCATTAATCATGACCTGCACCCTGGTCCCGTATGCACTATCATGCAATTTAACTAGGTCATGTGGTCCAAACTACGGTGACCACAATGACTGAGTCAAACAACAGGTGTGCTCCATATCCTCATGCATCACCTCCACTCCCTTGCAGCTAGAGCTGCCATGAATAGGAAGAGTCTGTACTAGGTGGATTGCCTTTTGGCCCTTTTCGGGGGTCGTACTAGTCTCTTGTCCTCTCTTCTTTTCTTCCCCCTTCTTGAGTGGACAATTCCACTATGAATGGTCACTAATCTGTAGGTAACCTAGGCCCTTGTGATCGTTGTTTTTTAATGAAAATTTTGTTTTTCCCAAATGGCAACTTCTTCTTAAATTTAGTCGTGCTAAGAGCCTTGAGGAGCTAATTTGTCTCCATAGGAGTATATTGAGGACGGTTATGGTCCTCATAGATCTGTGCATACTTGATCGCCTCCTCAAATGTCTTAAGAGCATTCCTTCTGACTTCTCTCTTAATGGCTTTATCTAAGAAAATTTTGTTTTTTAATGAAAATTTTGTTTTTCCCAAATGGCAACTTCTTCTTAAATCTAGTCGTGCTAAGAGGCTTGAGGAGCTAATCTGTCTCCATAGGAGTATGTTGAGGACGGTTATGGTCCTCATAGATCTGTGCATACTTGATCGCCTCCTCAAATGTCTTAGGAGCATTCCTTCTGACTTCTCTCTTAATGGCTTTATCTAAGACTCTAACAATCCCTTTGGTTTTTTGGAAATCATCTAAGCCCTTATGTTTCAAAATGATCTCTCTATAGTGGGATATGTAGACCGTAAGGGGCCTACCTCTCTGGGTAATCCTATCCCACTCATCCCAATTCCTCTCCTCCTCATTCTCAGGAAGAAACTCTTTTAGAAAAAGAGTCTCAAACTGAATCCAATTTGTAGGGATAGAGTTCACCTCCTTAAGACTCATCCACCACTTGTAAGCACGCGGGCCAAGTGAGAGACTCGCCTCTAGCACACGGTACTCTGGTGGGGTGCCCTTTAGTTGATGCAGATCATGCCACTTTTGTAAAAAACTATAGATTGCATCCTTGTTCCTATCTCGATCATCCCTCGTAAAGGTAGGTGGCTTCAAGTCTTTCAGGAGGGGATCTTCCCTAGAGCTCTCTCCTTTGTGCTTTCTAGGAAGAGAAGTATCTTTCCTAGTCATCTCTAGAGGAAGAGCAGGGGTTTCTCTTTCCTTCCTAGCCAGGAAAGAGGTGACGTGAGTCTCAAGTGAGATCATTTGAGACTTTACCTGCTGAATGAGAGATGTGATGCCACTTAGATCTCTCTCTAATTTAAGGGTTTTCTCTTTCAAGTCTACGAATTGATCATGAGTGACAAACTCATCTAAAAGTTCCTCATATGTATATTCTTCTTGCTGAGGCTCTTTCTCTTCTAAGTTCTCCTCTACTTCCTGCCCCAATTCTACTTCTTCCATTCTAGAATCAAGATGCTCTAGTTGCTCTTTAGATGGAAAAGTGTGTTCAACTATTTGTTCCCTTTAGATTCCATGTTTGCCTTCCCTTCCCCCGTTTGCTAACTAAAGTAAGTGAAAATGAATGGAAGTAAACCTTGAATATGCAAGAAGAAGAGAAATATATCACAAGAGCACTTCCCTGGTACAAAATGAAACTGTTGAAGCAAATTCCAAGTGATCCTTGAAGCTTGAGGTTGCTGATTTTGAATCCTCGCCAGGCCCAAACAAAAATTGGAAATGTTTGATTGGTCCGAAGAGGTTCTAATCACCAAAAACTAACAAGAACAATGCCCAAACCATGTAACAATAGCCCCAACCGAGAAAATTGAGTGAAACTGAAAAACTTTTGAGATCTGACAGTCCTCACGAGTCCAACAAATATAGCCCAGCACCTGTATTTCAAAGATATAAAGCTATCCCAAGTGAAAAAAATGAATTTGGACACCGGATGATGAACAACTAGGCCCGAAAGTGGCCGCCTAGTTCCTACTGAAGCGCTACAGACAGATTTTGGTTGACCAAATCTTGTCCAAATCCAACAATGATGGCTTCTAAATCAAAGCTTAGGAGCGTAGCTTAGTAAGTGATAAGAATTTCTGAAATTGGATATTGTGTGAGCAAGCTATGGTGCAGAGAAGTCGGGTACACCACAACTAGATTGTGGGAAAGCAAATCTTCATGGAGTAGTGACTTTGAGAGCTCCCAAATGAGAAGCTAAAGCTTTTTGAACAAACTCAAAACCCATAACCCATCTCCACAACCCATACTACATATATACATCATTAATTTCCCAAAGTCTTGGTAGATAGCATCAATTTTGTCATCCAAAATTCAAGGAAAATTTCAAAATCTTCCCCATCTTCAAGTTAAGCTTGACTGCAAATTCGAAAAAAGGTTGAAATGGCCACCGGGAGATCTTGTTATCCCACATATGCTTGTACATGGCTTCTTTCTTGAGTATATAAAGAAAAATGTGCCTTCATAGTTTCCATCTCAAAGGGGAGGTGAGGAGAGGAGGGAGCTATGCTCCTTGCCTGGGCTGTCAGCCTTCGTTGTCTCTGTCCTTGTGTTCGTTCATGCGTCGCAGCAGCACTGTCCTCTGTTGATGACCACACGTGGCTCCGATACCAATGATTGATTTCTCTAATGACCCTCCCAATTCTTGACGTCGCTCTCAGCTTCC
Source organism: Ceratopteris richardii (assembly GCA_020310875.1). Lineage (NCBI taxonomy): Eukaryota > Viridiplantae > Streptophyta > Polypodiopsida > Polypodiales > Pteridaceae > Ceratopteris > Ceratopteris richardii. Next base: position 13,049,765 of record CM035415.1, on the reverse strand, counting down.
ACAGAATCCAAGACAATTTTCGTCCTCTATCGAACCTCTCAAACATGGAGTTCGAAGTCTTCTCTTGCCGCCCAGCCATGTGTATGCGTTTCATGTATTCTTCTCTCACTAATTACCCACAAGGGGTAATTTCTCATGGCCCCACACATGGGTGCCACTTGGCACTCATGTGAGTATCCTACTCAATATATTTAAGTGGTGGTTCACACGTCTTACTCAAAACTAATGATCTTGTGGGTAATTTCTCATGGCCTCTCACATGAGTGACACTTGGCACTCATGTGAATATCCTAATCAATATATATAAGAGGTGGTTCACACCTGTCAATATATATACGAGGTGGTTCACACCTCTTACTCAGAACTAATGACTAGTGCTCCATGTTATAGGAAACTCTTATGGCTGATATAATAGTTGAAAGGGTCAAAATAGGGATATTTTGATAAATCATAAGTAGTGGTGAGTGATCTCTAAGTCTAAAATGTAGTTTTGTGGAAAGCTATGTTTACAAGAGCTACTCACCATGAAGATGGAGACATCATACTTTATAATTGTGTGCTTAGGCATTTTAATGTAGATCTTTTATGAAAATACTCCAAAGTAAAATGTCTGTGTATTTGTATTTATGGATATGCATGCATATGGATGTTGGCATAAGGATGGAGCTGAAATTGGTAGCTTAGTGAGGGGACATGTTGTTGAGATGATTGAATTGAGAATTAGTGCCCAAACAAATGTGATATCATGTTGTCACAATTATGAAGTAAACTTTATTTTATAGGTTCAACTGAAGGTGTAGTTACAAATACATAAGTTTGGAGGCATTTGATGATCTCAAATATCATCTGTAATGCATAATGCCATTCTATGAATGGGGTTTTTGTGTAGGATTTTGATGAATTTATAATGGGCATTCATGGGGTTCAATGTTGTTTAATTAGTCATGAAATAACTTTGATCTATTTGTTATAACAAAGTCTTAGAGAATTTTTGTTGGTTGGTCAAAATAGGGACCATTGCCCTTGGTTCCTTGTCACTGATTTACAGGTATGCCTACACTAGAATAATTCATCAAGATTCAACAACTAGAAAAAATGGGACTTTTGTGCATCACACACTTGGAGACATCCTTGCAAATGCCCATAGGCACTGGCTTTGAATGAGGAACAGAGGAGAAAGGAAGTGATGGGGTTGAATGGTCATTTTCTATGCATCATGGTATGGGCACAATGTGATATGGATGTGCACGTTTTTGTGGTCACCAAGGAAAGTTGCTCCAAGTTCAAGGGAGACCAGAATATGTGATCAACACTTAAATTTTCTCATAGGAGAGAGATCTTGGGACATCAATCATTTTTAGAGATGGAGGGAGATCCATTCAATGTGTATGCGAGCCCTATCAAGACAATCTTATGTTCGGATGTATACTAAACTATGTCTGGATATTTACCAAAGTATGTCTGGATGTTTACCAAAGTATGTATTGCCAAATGTTGTGCAAGCTCCTTCTTTATGAAGATATGCTATGAATAGGTGCAGTCTTTGCATCGGGCTTTTTGAGGGCAATCAAGTTCCTTGAGGAGAATTGGCAAGGGCTATGTGATGACATCAAGAGGGCAAAACTAGTTAGCAAAGGGATAGATGTAGCATCAAGGGAAGTAGTAATGAGAGTAATGAAGTAAGGAGATCAAATGTTGGCCGCACGGGTTGAAAATGAGTGAGGAAAAGATTCATGCAAGGCATCATCAACAGGCTATGGCCAAAGGTGAAATACATAGAAGTCATGGTCCGAGGGACAATGTCTCAATACATGCCCACTTTAGATCACCACAATAGCAAAAAATCACTAGTATGTACAATGTATGCCTCCTTTGATTACTTTGAGCTTAACCTGAAACCCATGAGCCGAGACCACGGTGGAGGTCATACTGTGTCCCTCAATAGGGATCACGGGGATTCTAGGAAGGTTGTAAAGAAAAATGGGATCCATAAGAATCGACATTGTTGTAATGCTCGTCATGATGCACATATGGATGGTATTGATGGTTGTGTGGAGTTCTCATTTAGCCATCCGGTGTTTGGTTGCAATGGAAGAAGAATCATTCAAGGTGATTTCATATAGTGTAAATGCACATGATATGTTGGACGTATCAGTGCAAGCAAGCAGTTCCTATCATGGGGAAGTTAAGTTGTTTAGATATTGGAGTTTATTTTAGGACTCTCTTTCCCCTACAAGTGTTGGAGCATTGGACCAATTTGATGTTATCATGTTCAATCCTATAATTTTGCAAAACATTCCCTTTCGTGTTTGAGAAGTAGGGTGTTATGCCCAGGACTTAAGTCTCTACTCTCAAATCTTGATTGAGTAGTTATCTTAGGAAAATGCATGTAGGATATCATGTTTTTCCAATTTATCTAATGGGGTTCAAAAGGAGCACTCTTTCTCTTGATCTAAACTTTTAGGGTTTAATCAGAAGTGCAACTATGAGACTGTGCAAATAGGCATGTGCTTTTCTTCTTAGACTTTGACCTTCAAACTTATGTCCAATTTGTGATTGGTTCTCCAATAGCTCCCCCTCAATCACTAATTGACATTCTTTGTTTCTTCATATCATCTTCTTTTCTTTTTACTCCTTCCATACTTTTGAATCTGTTGGTCTTCACACCATCTAAGATCTTTGTCATTATATCTGCTATCTGATCCTTTGTAGAAATATACTCCACTTCAATTTCTTTCTCCATCACCTTCTCTCTTAGGAAATGATATTGTATCTCTATATGTTTTGTTCTTACATGAAATATTGGATTTGCTACAAGATAAAGTGAACTCATGTTATCTCCATGTATTGTAGGTATACCTTGATCAATGCCCAAGCTTTTGAACAATGTCTACATCCATATGACCTCCTTAGCTGCTTCTACAAGTCCTTTGTACTCAGCTTCAGTTGATGATAATGCTACTGTATGTTGTTTCTTTGAACACCAACTTACAAGCTTATCACCAATGTATATCATGTAGCCATGAGTTGATCTTCTATCATCTTGCCAGTCTGAGTCACTATAGGCTCTCAACTCCAAATTTGAAGTAACAGGATAATATGATCCTTCCTTTATAGTTCCTCTGATATATCTGAGAACTCTTTGACCTGCAATCCAATGTGGATTCCTTTGGACAATGCATGAACTGTGATAGAACTCCCATTGCATAATAAGATAAGGTCTTGTTACTGTAGCATAAATCAAACTACCCGCTAGAGATTGATACTTCATCATATCTTTATATTTTGCACCATCATATTTATTGAGCTTGTGATTAACTTCAAGTGGAGTTGAAGCTTCTCTACAATTTTCTATACCAAACTTCTTCAACTGGTTTAGAAGATACCTTTCTTGTGATACATATATGCCATGATCTGTATAAGTGACTTCCATACCAAGAAAGTATGATAACTTTCCTAGATCACTGATCTTGAACTCTTTCTCAAGTAATCTCTTTACCTCCTTGATTCCTTCATCTGAAGTACATGTGATTATAATTTCATCTACATAAATACAAATGTAGATTATACCTTCCTCTATTCTTTTGATGAGTAAACTTGGATCTGCTTTTGAACTTTGATATCCAAGATCATTGAGATACTTCATCAGTCTATAGTTCCATGCTCTTGGAGCTTGCTTCAATCCATAGAGTGCTCTTCTGAACCTGGAAACAAAATTTGGATACCTTGAATCTATAAACCCTTGTGGTTGTTCCATGTATACCTCATCTGATATGTATCCATTCAAGAATGCATTCTTTATATCCAATAGACTCAGAGTCCATCCTTTTGAAGCTGCAATAGCAATGATTGTCCTTATGGTTGACATCTTAGCTACTAAATGTCTCACGATAATCTATGCCATAAGTTTGGGCATAGCCTTTCATCACTAGTCTAGCTTTGTATCTGGCTATACTTCCATCTGCAAGCTTCTTCACTTTATAAACCCACTTATTTCCAATTACCTTCTTACCATTTGGTTTAGGAACAAGTTCCCAAGTCTTGTTCTCCTCTAGTGCATTGAATTCTTCCTTCAGTTCTTCTTCCCATTGTTTCTTACCTTTTTCTTCATCATAGTTCTAAGGTTCTTCATCATCTTTGACCATATATGCATAGTTCTGAGTTATGTAAGAAGTATCATAAGAATACCTTTCTCGTTGCTTTCTTGTCCTACTTAACCTCCTTGGTTCACATTCTTCATATGTGTCTGGATACACCTCTTCATCAAATAAAGGAGCTTCTTCATTTCTTCTTGTTAATCCACTTTTGGATGTACTTGCTTGCATATACTATTCATCTCTATTCACCTGCACAATTGGTTTTTCTTTCTCACATCTTCTTACCTCTTCTTCAAATTCTTCAACTGTATGACTTTGATCGGCATACCAAAATTTTTGTTCATCAAATGTAACATCTCTAGAAACAAGAAATTGTTTGATTAGAGGATTCTACAACCTATAGCCCATCTGCTTTTCATCATAACCAATGAACACATATTTTTCTGCCTTTGATTCAAGTTTATGTCTAAGTTGTGATGGCACATAAGCATATGAAATTGATCCAAACACTTTACAATGATCTAGTGGTGGTTTCTTACCCCACCAAGCTTCATATGGAGTCATTCCATTTAGAGCTGCACATGGTAATCTATTCATAAGATATGTATTTGTATTTACAGCCTCAACCCAAAGATAATTTGGACAATTCTTCTCCTTCAGCATAGCTCTAGCAAACTCAACCAAAGTCCTGTTTCTTCTTTCTGCTACACCATTTTGTCGTGGTGTATACCTGAAGGTTATTTCTCTCTTAATACGTGCATTCCAAAGATAATCATTGAAATCTTGGGAGAAATATCCCCCCCTCCATCAGACCTCAGTCTCTTAAGCTTTTGACATGTGACTCTCTCTGCATATGCATGAAAATGCTTGAAAGCTCCAAACACTTTTGATCTTTCCTTCAAGACATATAAAGTTATCCATCTTGTAGCATCATCAATGAAAAGAACATAATACCTTGAGCCATTGATAGATCCTTCTTTTGTTGGTTCCCATACATCTGTATGAATGAGCTCTAGTTCTCCATCATGTTTGAATCCTTTCTTCTGAAATGGTAACCTATGTGCTTTTCCCATTTGACATGCTTCACATTTATAAATCATATGTTGACTCTGGACATTTGGTGATCCTAGTATAGTCTGATTTGCAACCATAGCTTTAATTCCTCTTTCATTGAAATGACCTAATCTCTTATGCCAGAGATCAAGTTTTGTAATCACTCCTTCACCATGTGTGAGCAAACCTTGAACAATGTTCCCTTGCACTCTTAAAGTAAAGAGTCTACCTTCTTTCTTACCACAAACAATCTGATTATATCCATTCTCTGGATCTTCAACAAATACTCCATTTGTAAACCTGACTTGAAGACCTTTTTCAACTATTTATCCCACACTAATCAAGTTTTTAGGTATTGTGGGAACATATAAAACATTGGTTAGCAAATCTGCTCCACTCTTGCATTTCACTTTTCCAATTGAATGTACATTATGTCTTGTATTATCACCTATTTAAATTGTATGACTAGAAATGCCTTTTTCCAATTCTAACATCAATTCTATGTTTCCTAACAAATGATTCGAACATCGAGAGTCAATATAAAATACCTTTAGATCTTCTTTATTTGATGTGTTGATTGAATTCATCATCAATGATGTATGACTTTCATTATGTGTGTCATTTGCATAATTGTAGTAGATGATGTTATAGGATTGATTATGTTCCCAACTTCTTCCTCCACCTCTACCATATCCTCCTCTTTGACTTTGTCTACCTCTTTGAAAATTACTTTGATATCTTCCACCCCTTCCTCTCTTATTGTTATTCTCATTTTGATTTGATCCTTGTTGATTGTGCCAACAGTCATGAGCCAAATGATTAATCAATCCACGGGTCCAACAAGCCTTCTTATTGTTATTCTAATTACCTCCTCCTCTTCCAAAACCTCTTTCTCTTCCTCTACCAGTGCTTCTACCTCTAGCATAATAAACTTGAGAACTCCATTCCTCTTCATCCTTTGCTTTACCTTTATCTCATTTCTTCTTGTTCTTCATGTACATTGTAGAACTTTTTCCTTTATCTCCATCTCCCTTTAAGGCTTGCTCAAATGTGACCATCAGACCAAGCAATTGATTCAAATCTCGGACTTAATGATTCTAAGAAAGTTCTATTGACAAGACAAAAGGTTTCCACCTTTCATCTCCTCTTAAACCTGCAAGTAGTTGAGCAATCAATCTGTGATTTTCAACATCTTCATCTATGGATCCAAGACTATCTGCTAGATCCTTCATCGTAGTGACATAATCACTAATACTTTGACTTGACTTCTTCTTGAATGTTGTAAATTTTGACCATAGACTTGCTTTCCTTGCTTTGGTAGTACTTTGGAAATGATATGCCAATGCATTCCATATATCTTCAACTAATTCCAATCCTCTGATGTGTGGTACCAAATGATCTGAGATTGTATTGTAGATGTAAGCTTTTGCACTTGCATCCTTCTTCTGCCAATGCTTTAAAGCATCTAGTTCCTCTTTCTTTGGTCATCTTTCATCTTCAAATACTGGCTTCTCTTCTTCACCTATTATGTACACCATGAGATCCTTATTCATAAGTAAGGCTTCCATTCTCATTACCCATGCAAGATAATTATCTTTGTCCAGTTTGTTAATGGAGATATGATCTGCCATAATTCTTTGCTTCTACTTCAACGTGGGAGTTTAAAGGCTAAAGAATAATATCTTTTGGAGTTTTTTGTGTGTGAATATACTTTTAAAGTAATCTCTTGATGCCTTGTGTCTTTGGATGCTTCCGCTTTCAAAATTTAATTAAAAACTTTCCAAAACTTATCGTACCTTTGATGCCTTCTACTCTTTAGAACTTTCTGCTCTGATACCACTTGTTGATGTGTGAAACATCACAAGAAATGAATTAATGTGACACTAGAACACCTCTATGGTCACCATTAACTCAATGCTTCTCCAAACTTTGAGAAATGATTGCTTAAACTAAGAACTTTGCTTCTTCAAAAATTTCTAGTCACTGAAATGACATACTTTCACTCTTTTGCTTATTTCTCTTAGCACAGATATTTATTTCTCCAAGATCTTTTGGTAGATGAAAGTAGAAGAGAAGAGATTTCCAACAAGCTATTATTGCAAGAAACGGAGCACTACACATCAAGTTATGGCCTTCACAAGATCACCCTGTATGAGCTACCAAAACTAGAGAAATTGCATGTTTTAGTAAAAAACATGTCCCTGTTATGGAAATTCGATGCCTAGCATCGACTTGCAGCAAGCACTCGATGCCAGGCATTGAATTGTTGTGCTTTTAGCCAATTTTTCAGCATCCAAACTAGTCTCTTGAACACAGGCATGAAGTAAAAGACTTTATTATTGGAATTAGATGCTAGGTATCAACTTTACATTGAAAGTTGATGCCAGACATCAAGTTGCTCCAGAAACCTCATGTTTTTAAGAAGATTTAACAAGAGGTAAAACTCAAAGAATGAAAACAATGACTTATCAGCACAAACTCGATGCCAGGCATCAAGTTGCTTGGAAAACTTCAACTCTTGAACTCATTACATAGTAAGCAAGCATGGAGATGGAGGAGAGAGTCTCATACACAGAACTTTACTTAGTTATTCTCATAACTATGAAAAAATCAGAAGTTTACAAGTGCTTTCTCACTCAGAAAAGCCCGACTATACTCAGTCATACAAAGTGAACTCCTTCTCAGATTCACTCTCTCTCTAACTCATTCTCTTCCTCATCGCGTCTATTGATACAAACTAACTTATATAGATTTTCTCAATCTTGTGACTTTTGAAAAAAATCTAGAACTAAAGTTAATTCTAACTTTACAATTATAGTACAAGTGTGAAATTGTCCCTTCACATAGGCATGTTCTTTTCTTCTTAGACTTTGACATTCAAACTTATGTCCAATTTGTGATTGGTTCTCCAACAAAGGTGACATCTTGCCAAACTATATTAGTGGATGTTGAGTAAAGCTATATCAAGAACCTCTATAAGAGGATATGCTAATGAGACTCAATACTACTAAGAAGCGAAAAGAAAAAGATTTAATGGTTAGAGAAGAAGCACAAGCAAAGGCTACAGAATGCATTAGGTGAAATAAGCTAAGGCGACTAGGCCTAGATGTCAATCCCAAAGCCCCACGATATCACATGGCCATGTGCGAAACATCAAGTGCAATTGCTTCTCAAATAATCGATCGACATCCCTTTGTGACCATAGAGGTAGGACAAAGACAAAATGTAAGGACTTTGCGGGTGTTTATTGACTGGGGTGCAACAACTAGTGCAGTTGGACTTTCTTACTGCCAAGATCTACAATTGAACATCAATCTAATAGAAGCTTATCTCATAGATTTGGGAGGTGTGGAAAACCCTTGTTTGGGCGAGATGGAGCTTCCCATCTACCTTCTAGATGTCCCAATGACAGTCAAAATGCTAGTGTGTCAAGATGAGGACCTTATGGAACCACTTTTTTTGGGCCAAGATTGGATCTATGACCATGTATTCAACTTAAACCTAAGAATTCAAATTCTTCAAGTTTGGGTACATGAAAAATGCATTACATTAGAATTAGATAATCACATGATCACAAATCCAGGAATCACACATTCTCTTAGTTATTCTAAGACTAATCTTATAGAAGAAGATGTTCTATGTGTCAAAAGCTCTATGATGTCGAAGGAATCAACCATGGAAGAACAAGCTTGAAGGTGAGTGGATATCTCTTCTTCTTCAAAGACTAATGCAGCCACAACAATTCAACCGTGTAGGCTAGTGAGCCATCAATCTCACCATTGTAGTCAAACTCATTACCAAAGAAGCAATAGAGAAAGCCAAAGCAATAAGTAGCAAAACAACAAAGATCTCTATCTCAAAGAGTACTCCAAATTTGGGTACCAAAGTAGTCAACGAAGGTTGACCACAATAATGTAAAAATTTGGGTGCCTAAGGAATTAGTTGCATCTCAAAAAGGGCGACTACCCATGTGGGTACCGAAGGAACTCTTACATGCACAAAGCCCTAGGCTCTCCCTCACAAGAAAATTCTCAACAATGAAGGCAAGGAGAAGTAAGAATCAGAACCAAGCACAGAAATAAAAAAAAGATCAACTCACCTCTTCAGCAATAGTAAGAAGACAATCATCAGGGGTATGGGTTTGGAAGCCGAGAGCACCAGTAGCCCCCCCAAAACCAAAGAGCCAACCTCGAGGGATGCAAAATTTGAGAAACCATCCAAAGATGAAGAGGCCAAAAGTGATCAATACGTGGCAGAACATCTTTCTAAAATGGATCCCTATAAGGAGGAATGATCGAGATCCAAGGGTTACCTCCAAACAAAGAGTGCATCAACATCTACAAGTAACTCGAAAGCCTTGATGTGCGACAACTATTTGCCTTTGGCATAACCCTGTCTTTTGCACCATTCAAGTCATGCATTTCCAGAGTATGCATTCATATAGAGCCACATTACATGGATGTGCATAGACACAGTTGAGAATCCCAAGCACATGAGACACATTAGACATATGTAAATTATTTTATTGATACTAACATCTTTCTTCTTATTTTGTGACATTGCTCCTCTCAAAAAAAAAAAGAAAAAAAAGAGACGAGAGAAAGAAAAAAGAAAAAAAGAAGAAAAAGCAAGAATAGGACCATGCACTTGAAGAATCTCATCAGTGAATCATCAATAGGGACATCCATCAACAACAAAGGACAAGCCCATGGTCAATCACCATGATGGGAGTACAACACAAAGAGATGAAGATCGACCGTCCATTCACCAGGGTAAGAAACCCCTACTTTGGCAACACTATAACAATGATAGATTAGGAAAGCTCTTTGTCAACATACCTTTCAGCAATTAGCTCAAGACCCAATTTTTTGCACCATACTTTTTACCAGGCATTCCCCAAGTAAACATGCATAGGGCCACATTACAAGGCCATGCACAAGGCACATATTTTCTTCAACCCATGCACTAACACACTTACCCATCATTCATTATGGGTTACGAGTACTTGGCATCACTACTATGAACATCATGTTTGAAAGATCTAGAGGACATCAATGGGACAACATCAATACCTAGGAAGCAATTTGAAGCTAGTACCTGCTCACAATCAACATGAACAACCTATTTTGAGAAGTTTGCAATTTTTGCAATCCCACAAATGCATCATCGTGCTGGAATCCAAGGAAGCAATATATGCAAAGGGATAAAAAACTATCAAGGCTAGGTGTGACAACATGAAGAGCAGGGCAACCAACTCAGCTAAATTTGGAAGACACACAACTCTTGTTGATACATGATGGACACTACCTCTCAACGTACTATATGGAACAACCACTCCAACAAGGGTCTATCACGGATGAAAGACTTGAGAGGGGGGGAGTGTTGGCACTCAAGGTCAAGCACAAGGCAAAGGAATGCTTCCAAGAAGTCAACACATAAGATTTTTTTGGATGGGATATTGAGATCTAAGCTACAATCCTATGTATACTTGAAGGAACCCAGAACTCTAGAGCAATGTGTAAGAATCTATATAGACATTGAGGATGTGAAGAGATGGATTTGAACTTGGAGAAGATGAATGGTGCTGCAAAAACTTTGCACTACACCAGCCAAATAACCTCTAAGGATATGTAGTGGGGACTTTTATCTTGCCAAAGGATGCATTAGACACCCTATGTACCTTGGAAGATCACTCTCAAAAAGATAAATCAAAACACATAGGTAGAAGTTGAATCAAGTGTAAACAACTTGCTATTTTGGTTCATACACCTGCTCATTGTTTGAACAATTCTCTAGTCACAACAGCAATTAACTTAATTCCTTTTGGGAAACTCTTACTAACTCAGTAAGCTAACAAGCAAGAGTTATCTCATAAAAAATGATGGACTAAATAAAGAGAAAAGTGTTTAGCAAGTTGTAGCATCACCCCGATTTTCACGCACTGTAGCAATACTCAAACCCATGAGCAGAGAAATGCAAATATCTCGAGATTACAAGATGCAATGCTTATTAAATTTTTTAGGCATACACTAGATAGCATGTTGATTCTATCAAACTTTGAATCATGGAAAATGATGAAGTACACACTGAGAAAAAGCTATGAGAAGATGACTGTACTGATGGAGTGCTGACAGAGAAGTAGAGCATGAAGAGCTATGGTCGACTTCAAATGAACATATATCAAGATTGAGAAACCCAATTGCAATGAAATTTCATAAATATGTAGTAGACTTAAGGAGAAAACTTTACTAACCTAAATCATTGAAAATGATGCACCAAGCTTAGATAAATCATCTCTGCAATCTAACTGAGAAAACTGAGAGATATGGAAGTGAACAGTATACTCACAAAAGCATGAAGATATGAACTCAAATGATCACAAAAATGAAGGTATATTGATTGTAAAGTACAATGGACTTACTGATACATATGTGTGCCTTGAACCCACACTTTGATATGGCATAAAACTCAGCTCATGGAGGTCTAAAAAAGGAGACTAGAAGGTCATGTATTTATAGTGATATTTGGAGCCCAAATTTGAATTTGAATCTCACCTAAAATCACTCTCCAATCTTTTTGTAATTGATTTAATTCTCCAACTACCTTCAATCACGAATTTGTGGCTTCTCTTTCACTTTTTCATCAAGTGGACTCAACCACTTTAGATTTCTTTTACTTTTACAGCAAGTATGGACTTCAAAAACTACAAGAGGTAGGTCACAAGTGAACTTTACAAAGACTATATATTTCCTTCAAGTCTCTAGGTATTTTGACGACTCAAGCCATCACTTGGACTTGCCATGGACTTGTTCCAACAAATCCCCCTGAAGTCAAGCGACCTTGAGGTCTTCAATCTTCCAAGGTTACCTACAAACCAATCATAGCCTTGAATTTGCAAAGCTTTGTACCATCCATGCCTTGGTTAGAATATCTACACATTGTTGATGAGTGGAAACATGAGTTAACCAAATTTCCTTGTGTTGGAAGTGAGGTAGGCCCTTAGGCTCATGTCACAGGTCCATGGTTCCATAGTTCCAGTCATGTACAACATTAATTCCAGCAATCTTCCATATTGACAAAACATGAACATACCACAACTTAATCATACAGATGATGAGACAAAGATAGAGAAAGAATAGACGTCATGTGTAAGGTGTTACATAAGCCATCGCTTACTCATAGTATCATATATACCAATGTTCAATGTACAATGTGGGAGCAAAACTCTCAACCACTCTATGTGATGAGAAATAGATGAGTGAGTGAATGTACAATGTAACAAACATATTCAGATGTATGGGCAGTAATCTGAATATACATGAGATGTGTGACCTTATAGGTTATAGAAGAGTGAATATGAGTGACTGAAAGAGGAAGGATCAGTGTGAACGGAAATCCTCAAACTCATGTGAACACACCTTCTCAAACACCTCATAAAATATGCATAAAGCATATAAGTACTGATTCTCTTGTACCTATGCCGAATAGGACTCCTTCTGATATGAACGCCACAGCCTCCATAAACTTCAAGTAGTACCTGTGTGCATAAAGAGAATATGTACCTGAATACTTAACATAAGATGTGAATCTTATGTTAAACACCATCCAATGTCTTTGAAGTAGCCCGACATCTTCTTGTAGAAGACAATCTTCAACCTAATATCTTCCTGTAGAAGATAATCTTCAAAATCATGTAGATGGTCCCATCCAATGTCTTTGAAGTAGCCAGACATCTTCTTGTAGAAGATAATCTTCAACCTAACATCTTCTTGTAGAAGATGATCTTCAAATACATCATGTAGATGGGCGATCCTCACCATCAAGCTGCTAATAATCAAGTCTTCTTGCCATGAACAAGAGATGACCTCCTCTCCATGAGCTAGAGTGTGAGCACACCCTTCATCTTCTCCAAGAAGAATCACCAAGAAGAACTCCATAGCTGCTCCTCAACATGCTTCAAGTTAGCACCATGGCTGCCCCATGTGCTAGAAGAAACACCACCTCTACTGAGGTCCAAGCTCCAGAAAGCTTGTGTTGATCCTAGGTGAAGGATAATTAGAAGTGACCCAAAGTACTTCTTTTATACTATTTTTTGTATCTTGAAAAGCACAATAAAGCACATAAAGCTATGCGATCGCACTTCTCCAAAAGCAAAAACGTGTTGCCAAAAACCAACTCCGTCCGTTGTCCGTTTTTGGCGCCATTTAGCTATTATGAAACGCATGATAACATGACAAAAAATCTTCGCGCACACCACTACGTCTCACGGGATTTGAACCGAGGTGGGTTCTTTGGAAGCCATAAGCTCTATCCACATGCCCACGCTGTTGTGTTGTACCAAGTTCTAAACCCGTAGCTATAATTCCTGTGACCGCCCGTAGATTTTGAAGAGCAACTTGTATAATGTATACAAGGAGTTGGATGCTAGACCATTTTGTCATTGGGACATTGTTTTCCAACACCTTGCTCACAATCTTCTCTCTCACATAGTGATAATGTACTTCAATATGTTTAGTTGTTGCATGAAAAATTGTATTGGCAGCCAAGTGAATGGAGCTTAGGTTGTCACCAAAAATATTTGGAGTTCCAACCTCCAATCCAAGATCTTTGAATATTGTCTTCATCCACATTGCTTCTTGAGTAGCTATGGCAAGACCTCTGTATTCAGCTTTAGTGGAAGAGAGTGCAACTGTGGGTTGCTTCTTGGATGACCATGAGATAAGTTTTGAATGTGCAAAGGTAAGATATCCTGAGGTGCTCCTTCTATCTTCCTTGGAACTAGCCCAATTTGCATCAGAGAAAAATTTCAAACTTAAATCAGATACATAAGGGTAGTATAACCCTTCATCCATGGTCCCTTTGTGATATCTGAGTATCCTCTTGGCAGCCTCCATGTGAGTTTTCTTGGGTGTGTGCATAAATTGACTTAGAATACTTACACTATAACATATATCAACCCTTGTCAATGTTTCATAGTTCAAACTACCCACAAGTCTTTGATAACCTGTCACATCTTCTATGAGTTCACCTTCATGTGAGCTCAATCTATGATTTACCTCCATTTGAGTACCTGCAATCCTACAATCTTGCATCTTGAATTTTTCCAACATGTCTTTAACGTACTTCCTTTGAGTGAGAAACAAACCATGATGTTTGTAGACAACTTCCAATCCTAGGAAGTAGGTAAGTGAACCCAAATCACTTATCTTGAATTCTTCTCTCATCTCTTCTTTGATTCTCTTCATGCCATTTGTATCATTTCTTGTAAGTATAATATCATCTACATACACCCACAAATAGATGACTTCAAAATTACTCATTTTTATGAATAGTGATGGATCTGCCTTGCTAGGTTGAAATCCTTTATCCTGCAAGAATGAGACAAGCCTGTGATTCCAAGCCCTTGGGGCTTGTTTGAGTCCATATAAAGCTTTATTAAGTTTACACACATAATCAAGATATATGTGATTCTCAAAACCAGGTGGTTGTGCCATATATACCTCTTCTATTATCCGTCCATTAAGAAATGCATTTTTACATCCAATTGAAGTATCTTCCAATTCTTGGAAGAGGCAATACTAAGCAAAACCCTAATAGTAGGCATCTTTGCCACAGGAGAGAAGGTCTCCTCATAATCAATTCCTTGAGTTTGTGCGAAGCCTTTTGCCACAAGCCTTGCCTTATACCTCTTAATGGAGCCATCTAAGTTCTTCTTCAATTTGCAGATCAATCTTGAGTCTATCAGTTTCATTGATGGAGACTTGCGAACCAACTCCCACACATTATTCTCCTCATGAGCTTCAATTTCTTCTTCCATTGCATGCCTCCATTCTGATTTCTTCTTTGCTTCCTCAAATGTTGAAGGTTCCTCTTGATTTATGTCATGTGCTAGATATGTTGAATGTTTGGTGACTAGAGAAGCATCAAACTCATACCTTTCTGGTTCTCTTTTCTCCCTCATGGACCTTCTTAGGCCATGATGTGATGATTCTGCCTCTTGTTCAAGTTCTTGCATTTTGCTTTACCTTTAGACTTCCACATTTTGAGTTTTTCATACTAAGTTGCTTCATCGTCATATGAGGTATCCTGCTCTTCAACTTTATAAGAATTATCTTTAACAAGTTTTGGAAAATCTTATTCAAGATCATAAGGTAGGTTGAACTTTCTACATGAATCTTCATACCAAGAACTATTCTCATCAAAATACTACATCTCTACTCACCAACAATCCTTTGGTTGTTGGGTTGTATAATTTGTATCCCTTTTGATTGTTTTCATATCCAATGAATACACGCCTTTCTGATTTGGGATCCATCTTGCCTCTAACCTGTGAAGGAACATGAGCATAAGCAATACATCCAAAAATCTTACAATGATCCAAGCTTGGCCTTCCTCCATTCCAAGTCTCATATGGTTTCATGCCATCAAGTGATTTTGAAGGTAACCAGTTAATCAAATAAGTGGCTATGGATACAGCCTCAACCCATAAGTAATTAGGTAAGTGCTTCTCATTTAGCATAGACCTTGCAGCTTCAACAATTGTCCTATTCCTTCTTTCTGTCACTCCATTTTGCTCAGGAGTGTACCTTGTAGTGATTTCTCTTTTGATTCCCCTCTATTGAAGAAAGGAGTCAAATTCATGGGAGAAGTACTCTCCCCCTCCATCTGACCTTAGCCTTTTTAATGTTTTACCTGTTTGATTCTCCACAAGAGCCAAATATCTTTTGAAGCATGAAAAGACTTCATCTTTGTGTTTCATAAAATATAATATAGTCCACCTACTGCAATCATCAATGAAGGAGACATAATACCTTGATCCAGATATTGAAGCATCCTTGCTAGGTCCCCATACATCTGAGATCTCCATGCATATATCCTTTCTTCATGAATGGTAACATGTGAGACTTTCTAAATTGATTTCACTACACTTATAAATCATGTGTTGTTTTGACAAGTTAGGGAGTCCAAGTACACTTTGGTCCCTGCAAATTCACTTTAATGATCTTTCACCAATATGTGCTAACCTTTTGTTCCATACTTCCAATTCTGTGAGTGTCTGACTACCATAGTTAAAGAGAGCAATGTTTCTAGTGTCTTGTAATTCAATTGTGAATAATCTACCTGTCTTTTCACCCTTTGCGATTCTCCTAAATCCTTGACTTGGATCTTCAACAAATGCTCCTCCTCTTGTGAACCTGACTTGCAACCCTTTCTCTACTATCTACCCAACACTTATCAAATTCTTTGTAATGGTAGGGACATAGAGTACCTTACTGATTAGGTTGATGTTTCCATTAGGTGCCTTGACATTTCCTATTTTATCCACAAGGTGTCTTGTATCATCTCTTGTTTGTACCTCATGCTTGTTCCTTGGATCTTCTAAATCTGATAGGAGGGCCACATTTCCTGCCACATGATTGGAACAACCTAAATCTATGTAGAAAACATGCTCATCAGATTTACCTTGTGGCATGGCCATATTCATGATTAGCAAAGAGTCCTCTCGATTTGAGTCTTCTCTGTAGTTATTGAAGTCTCTTCTTCCCCTATTGCCTCCTTGATAGTTTGAATGGTTGTATTTGTTGTGGTTGCCATGGTAATTGTTGAACCTTCCTCTTGAGTAGCCATAACTTCCTCTATTGTAGCTTTTGCCTCTTTGATTCCTAGAATTCCTAAAGCATTCCTCCTCAGCCTTTACCTCTACCATGTCTTCCTCTACCTGTATAATTAGCTTAATGTGTACCTCCTTCATCATCCACTTTCTTTCCTCTTACTTTGTTTTCTTTGGAATTGCTTTGATCAATATACAAAGCAAAAGATTGATTGCCTTTGGAGCTTTCTCCATTCTTGATAAGCTTGGCCTCTGGAGTACATAGTTTTCCTATGAGTGTATTGAAATCTGGTACAGTCCATGTATAGATCCATAGTTGTGGTGAATGCTACCTTCAAGCCATTGATAACCTGTCTTACAATTTGTTCTTCATCTATTACCTCTCCAATGCTTCCCAACTGATCTGCTATGTCCTTGAGCTTTGTGACAAAATGAGTCACATTTTGTTTTGGAGCTTTCTTGAGAGTTGTGAATTCTAGCCATAGTTGATGCTTCCTGGCCTTTGTACTTCAAGAGAAGAAGGCTTCAAGTTCATTCCACACTTCCTGAGATGTTTTACAACTTCTAATGTGAGATAAAAAAAAAATTGAGATACAGTTGAGGAGATAACCTTGCAAGTGCATCCTTGGAGCACCATGTGCTCAATCTTTCTTGCTCTTCTTGTGTTGGTTGACCTTTGTTCCTGAAACTTGGCATAACTTCATCTCCAGCTATATAACCATATAAATTCCTACCTTGAAGATAAGATTCCATCCTTAATGACTAGGCTGAGTAGTTACCTCTATCCAATTTGTCAATTGATGAAGGAAATCCATCTGCCATGTTGTCCAACCTTGCTCTAATACCACTGTGAAGAGATGGATTTGAACTTGGAGAAGATGAAGTGGTGCTGCAAAAACTTTGCACTACACCAGCCAAATAACCTCCAAGGATATGTAGTGGGCCCTTTTAGCTTGCCAAAGGATGTATTAGACACCCTATGTACCTTGGAAGATCACTCTCAAAAAGATAAATCAAAACACATAGGTAGAAGTTGATTCAAGTGTAAAAAACTTGCTATTTTGGTTCATATACCTACTCAGTGTTTTGAACAATTCTCTCACCACTGTTGATATATTTAGGTAGTGATGTGTGTGAACACTCTAGGACCGCCGGGGCACTTTTTTCCCTCTTTAGGAGGTTTTTTTCCCCCGGCTTGTATATACGCCTATTGCCCTAATGGGCTACTTATCTTTGTACATTCTCTAGTAATACATTCAGTCTTGTGTGTTGTGCTCCAAGCTTCTTCCTCTTCCTTGTGCTGTTCGCGTGCTTCCGCAGACGTCTAACTCCAACAATTGGTATCAGAGAAGGTCGTTGATTCTTCTAGGGCGCCGTCGACACTCCTCCGTTTGCAGTCTCAGATTCGCACAAAATTTGGTGAGCATACTCAGGGTGTTTTCGAGATCAAAACAGCCTCCGAACGCACTATCGCAGTGCTTGTACAGGCTCGTTTCGGCCTCCGAACGCACTATCGTAGTGCTTGTGCAGGCTATTTCGTCCTTTTGTGCCAAAGGTATATACCAGTTTCTGTTCGCCAGTTTAAGCGTCTCGAAGTCTGCTACAGGTCTAGCAGAACTCGTCTGGGCAGTTCTGTTCAACTTTTTGAGATACAGTCAATTTTCTGCATCAAGGTATTTTAGTCACCGGCCATGGCTGAAAGCAGTGATGTATTCCGTATGTTGGCTGTTGAGGATAAGTTGGATGGTACCAACTACCCATTATGGGCTTATATGATGCGACATGTACTCGTTGCAAAAGGATTGTGGAACATTGTGCAGGGTGTTGAAAGACGTCCTGTTACACCTGTAACGACAGGTACTGCAAATACAGGTGTTGGAGCTGATGAAGATGGCGTCGAAGATGATATTCCGCAGATTCCTGTTCGTGCTGCTGTTTCTGTTGCACCTACTGCAGAGCAGATTCGTTGGGATGGCAGAGATGCCCAGGCACATGCATTGATAGCTTTGTCTGTCAAACGTGCCATTATTCCTCACATTCGCTCTTGCAAAACAGCAAAGGATGCTTGGGATACACTTATCACTTTGTACCAGGCTAGGAATGAGGCTCGTGTTGCTTACCTCCGAAAACAGTTGGAGAGTGAGCACATGAATGAAGGTGATTCGATGGACAATTTTCTTACAAAGATCAAAGACCTGAAGGAACAATTGATTTCTGCTGATGAGGTTATACCAGATAGCTCACTTGTGCAGACCGTTCTGAATGGCCTTCCTGATTCATATCAGAGTTTTGCCTCTACTCTTCGATTGATGATGAAAGGCAATCCGAATGCCTTGTCATTTGAGGAATTAGTCTCTGTTCTGTTGCAGGAAGATCAGTCCAGGCAGAACAGGTCCATTATGCATGTTGCAGATCAAGCTTTCCTGGCTAGTCAGAAGGGCAAAGGAAAATGGAGCTCTTCTACTAGTAAGCAGAAATCTGCAAATGCTGCACAATCGAAGAACCAGGATAAAGATGAGAAGAAATCAGAAAAGCAGAAATTGTTCTGCAAGTACTGTAAAGGAAATGATCATATTATAAAGAACTGTCCAAAACTGGCTGCTAAAGAGGCAAAGAAGAAAGAGGCTGGAATGGTTGTTGTAGAGGCCTCTACACCAAAAACAGAGTCTGCAAATCTTGTGCAGGAAGAAGAATGGGCGTTTACTACTGTTTGCAGTTTTGACCCATCTTCTCATGATCAGTGCATGTCTGCAGTAGACTCAGATGTTTGGTACTTTGACAGTGGGGCAACCAAACATATTACCTCGCAGCGCAGTCTCTTCTCTTCACTCGAGCCTGCCCCTACAGGGAATACTGTCACATGCGCCAATAACTCCTCTTATCCTGTTATGGGAGTTGGTAAGATCATTCTGACTACTGCTGATGGTAGTTCTTTCACTTTGTCAGATGCTTTATTTGTGCCAGGGATCAAAAAGAACCTGTTATCAGTTTCTGCATTAGCCAAGATTGGCTTGGTTGTGAAATTCGTTGATGACAGGTGTACAGTCCATGATCTCTCAAATGGCGATGTGATTATTGCTTCTGGCATTTTATGTTGTGCGCTGTATAAGCTCATAGACTATGAAAAATCTATGAATGATTCGGCATGTGCAGTTCATGATTCTCAGGCTATGTCAGATGCAAAGCTTTGGCATGCACGCTTTGGTCATCTGAATTTTGCTAGTTTGTTACGCCTGCAGAAATCTGAAATGGTGTCCTCTTTGCCCAAACTTGAGGCACCTGGAAAACATGTTTGTGAAGGCTGTATCTTGGGCAAAATGCAGCGTTCTTCCTTTCCAAAAGATGGTTCAGTTCGGGCTATGCAGAAATTGCAGCTTGTACATAGTGATGTCTGTGGTCCTATGCAGACACCCTCTTTTGGAAATTACCTTTACTTCGTGACTTTCATTGATGATTTTTCCAGGCATGGATGGGTATATCCACTCAAAGCAAAGTCCGAAGTGTTCATGTGCTTCAAACAGTTTTTGGTTTTGGCTGAAAATCTGTCAACATGTAAAATGGGCACCCTCCGTTCTGATCGAGGGGGGGAATATATGTCTTCAGATTTTAATGCATTTCTGGCTGAACGTGGGATAAAACACCAGTGTACAGTGCCGTATACACCTCAACAGAATGGAGTTGCTGAACGAAAGAACAGGTCACTCATGGAGATGGCGAGGTGCATGGTCAAAAGTCAAGCTTTACCACATAGTTTCTGGCTTGAGGCTGTCATGTGTGCAACATATGTACTGAACAGGTGTCCCACGAAAGCGTTGCAGTCTATCACTCCATATGAGGCTTGGCATGACCGCAAGCCATCTGTTGCTCATCTGCATGTTTTTGGTTGTTTGGAATATGCATTAGTGCCTGAACAACATCGCAGAAAATTGGATGATAAGGCAGTAAAATGTATTTTTGTTGGGTACAGTTCTGAAAGTAAAGGCTATCGTCTGTATCATCCACAGACTAAACGCATTCTGGTTAGCCGTGATGTTGTCTTTGTGGAAGATGCTATTCAGCCATTGCTTTCATGTACTAAGGAGACATCTGTTAGCTCCAAAGACATGTATGATACTTTGATGCCTCTTTTTACAGGTGGACAGGCTAGCGCTGGTCCTAATGAGGCAACTTCTCAGCCTTTGCAGGTTTCATATGATGATGCAGATCATGCCATTTCTGATGCAGATTTACATGATGCACTTGTTGATGAGAGAGTTGATATTGAACAGGCAAAAACTATGCCAAAATGGCTGGTGCAGACTTTGCGTGACAGCAAATTAGATGCACCTTTGTCATATCGTACTCGTTCAGGCTCTCATAGTACCTCCTTTGCATCAGATTGCTATGCTATGGCTGCATCTAGTCTCTGTGATGAGAATGAGCCTGTTTCTTTTGATGAAGCACAAAATTTAGAAAATTGGATGGCTACTGTGCAATCTGAATATGATGCTATAATGAAGAATGGTACATGGTCTTTATGTGACTTGCCTCCTGGCAAGAAGGCCATTGGCACTAAGTGGGTATACAAGCTGAAGCGTAAACCTGATGGTACAGTTGACAGGTATAAGGCTAGGCTTGTTGCAAAGGGTTATGCGCAGGAAAGAGGCATTGATTTTGATGAGACCTTTGCACCTACATGCCGTATGACTACTGTTCGGAGCATTTGTGCACTTGCAGCCCATCATGGTTGGAATGTACATCAGTTGGACATTAAAACAACATTTTTGAATGGTGACTTGCATGAAGAAGTGTATGTTTTTCAGCCCCGTGGCTTTGTGCAGAAAGGGCATTAAAACCAGGTGTGCAGGTTAAAGAAGGCGTTATATGGTTTAAAGCAAGCACCACGTGCTTGGTATGAGAAAATACATGCCTATCTGATTGCACATGGTTTTGAGAACAGTCCAACTGAAAGCACCTTATATGTTAAGCGTGCTAATGATGTGCTTTTGATCATTGTTGTCTATGTAGACGACATGCTGCTCACTGGTCCTCTTGAGAAGCATATTGCTGATTTCAAGGCTGATTTGCATGCCTCATTTGAGATGTCTGATTTGGGGCATTAGCATCACTATTTGGGCATTCAGTTTATGCAAGTTGATGGTGGAATGGCTTTGTGTCAAACGAAATATATTGACACATTATTGCAGCGTTTTGGCCTTGAAGACTGTAAGCCTATTGCCACTCCTATGGAGACAGGTTTACGATTGAGTCTTCATGATGCTGGAGATGCATTTGATGCTGTTCTCTATCAGCAGGGTGTTGGATGCTTGATTTACTTATGCATTACTCGGCCAGATATTCAGTTTGCTGTCTCACAGATGAGCAGGTTTATGCATTGCCCAGGAGTCACGCATTGGAAAGCGGTTAAGCGCATCTTTCGCTACTTGAGTGGTACTCGGCTACTTGGGTTGTTTTATCCCAAGGGGGGATCACTACCGCCAGATTTGCATGCTTTTTCTAACTCAGATTGGGCTGGTTGCTATGACACTCGTGTGTCCACCAGTGGTTTTTGCTTCATGCTTGGTAGCTCATGTATATCTTGGTTGAGCAAGAAGCAGCCTACTGTGGCCACTTCCAGTTGTGAGGCTGAGTATAGGGCAGCTTTCACAGCGACTGTTGAGTGTGTGTGGCTCAGACGCCTTATGGCTGATTTGGGTGTTGGCCAGTCTTCTGCCACCACCATCTTCACTGACAGTCAGAGCGCATTGGCAGTTGCGAGGAACCCTGTGTTCCATGCTCGCACTAAGCACATTGAGGTGCATTATCACTATGTCAGGGAGAGGTTCTCTGCTGGGGAGATCAGCTTGGCATATGTGCCCACGCAGGAGAACATTGCAGACCTTTTCACGAAGGCTCTGCCTAGGGAGAAGTTTGAAGCTTTCCACAAAGCTTTGGGCTTACTTCCTTTTGTGGAGTGATTTCCACATAGCTCGGCACTTCCTTATACATGAGTGCCAGCTCCTTGTTCACCGCATCACTCCCAGGGGGGATTTGTTGATATATTTAGGTAGTGATGTGTGTGAACACTCTAGGACCGCCGGGGCACTTTTTTCCCTCTTTAGGAGGTTTTTTTCCCCCGGCTTGTATATACGCCTATTGCCCTAATGGGCTACTTATCTTTGTACATTCTCTAGTAATACATTCAGTCTTGTGTGTTGTGCTCCAAGCTTCTTCCTCTTCCTTGTGCTGTTCGCGTGCTTCCGCAGACGTCTAACTCCAACAACCACAACAGCAATTAAATTAATTCCTTTTGGGGAAATATTATTAACTTAGTAAGCTAACAATCAAGAGTCATTTCATAAAAAATGATGGTTTATATAAGAGAAAAGTGTTTAGAAAGTTGTAGAATCACCCCAATTTTCACGGGCTATAGCAGTACTCAGATCCGTGAGCAGAGAAATGAAAATAACTTGAGATTCCAAGATGCAATGCTTATGAAATTCTCTAATCATATACTAGAAAGTATGCTGATTCTATCAAGCTTTGAATCATGGAGAATGATGAAGTACACACTAGGAAAAAGCTCTGAGAAAATGATTGTACTGATGGAGTGTTGATAGAGAAGTAGAGAATGAAGAGATATACTCAACTTCAAATGAATATATCTCAAGATTGAAAAACCCAATTGCAATGAAATTTTATGATTATGTAGTAGAATTAAAAATTTACCAACTTAAATCATTGAAAGTGATGCACCAAGCTCAGAGAAATCATCTCTGCAATCTGACTGAGAAAACTGAGAGATATGGTAGTGAACAGTATACTCACAAAAGCATGAAGATATGAACACAAATGATCATTAAAAGGAAAGTATATTGATTGTAAAGTACAATGGACTTATTGATACATATGTGTTCCTTGAACCCACACTTGATATGGCATAAAGCTTAGATCATGGAGGTCTAAAAAACGCAAGACTAGAAGGTCATGTATTTATAGTGATATTTGGAGCCCAAATTTGGATTTGACGCTCACCTAAAATCACTCTTCAATCTTTTTGTAATTGATTTGATCATCCAAATACCTTCAAACACAAATTCGTGGCTTCTCTTTCCTTTTTTCATCAAGTGGGCTCAACCACTTTAGATTCCTTTTAATTTTACATCAAGTAAAGACTTCAAAAATTACGAGGTAGTTCAGAAGTGATCTTTACAAAGACTAGACATTTCCTTCAAGTCTCTAGGTCTTTTGATGACTCAACCCATCACTTGGACTTGCCATGGACTTGTTCCAAAAGAGGATAACTTGGGTGATGAGTCAAAACTCTCCAAGGTTTACAAGGACACAGATAGTTCTACCCATTCTTCCTCAAAACATTCTAGTTCCATAGAAGATCTAGCGGAGAAGGTAGCCCACAAACTAGGAGTCTCAAGAAAACAAATACCAAAAATAACTTCAGTCAAACGTTGTTACACTTGCAAAGGTGACCATATCGTGACCACTATCCAAATGTGACACAACCTCAAGGTAACCCTATTACTCAGTACTACACAATAGAATGGTAGTACACTAATCACACGACACAAGACAGTCCATACGACAAGCAAATGGTTAGGACTACCCCCACTCATACCAACAACCACATAGATATCCAAGGACACATAGCCTCATTACTATAGGCCCCAAGAAATTATCAAGCACCCTACCAGATGCAACCTAGACCCCAACCGGTGCTAGGCCAGCAACCACCACCCCTTGCAAATGTAATCTCTATCAAATACTATGCAACAAAAGAGAACCTCAGTAGAGAATTAGTGCCATCATATCCACTACTCCAATATTTTTTACTCTACCCATGTAGGTAGCCCACCTGCATACTACATAGAGTCACCAAAACATATCATATCAATATGAGAGCCCACCCATGGAACCTAGCTGGGAACCAAACTATACTAATGTCATGTATGCCACCCCAACCCACGGCCCTAGTTGAGGCAGACAAGACCACACTTCCCTGAAGGACCATGATTTAGGTGCCAAGGAGATCATTACATAAGAGAGTGTCCACATCCTCCTATAGCAGGACAACCTCAGTATTATAACTTTCAAGGTTTTTGTATTGATTGTGGTAAAGAGCATGTCATATGAGAATGCCCTAAAACCCCTAGCAATGCCTCTAAAGTAACCCCCATTAATGTGATAGGCATTGTGCACACATCAAATGGATTCACATCAACCTATATACCTATCCAGGTGGTAACTAGAGCCTAAACATTGCTACAAAATCAATAGCCAAACCTAGATACAATAGTTGAGAGTAGCGAAGTAGGAGAATCAAGTGGAAGAAAAACAAGATCTTGGAAGGACGCATGAGAGAGAATAAAAAAGAAAATGGAGTAAGAAGATAAGTGAGTTTTAGGGAATCTTAAAAGAGACTAGAGCCAAAATTTTAGAATTGGCATCGCAAGACTCAAATCAAGAGAACCTAACCCCAAAATGAGGATCAGTTCTAGCTGAACCCATACCAGAGAACCTAGATATGATGTTTGAAGCATACCAATCATGACTAAGAGAAGGACCTCAAGTGGGAGAGTCGAGTAAGAATTATCCCAGAGTAGACATTGAAATCGAAACAACTAAGCTCTATATGAAAATGGTAGAATTAGTGTAGGCATTGTTTGAAGCATCTCAGTAGGTTAATTGGAGTAACCTAGAAAAACGAGAGCTACACTTTCAACGATTACTAGAGAGGTTAGAACATTTGATTTCTACCAATGAGAAGAATAATTCTTATAGGACATATCTTGTCTCTAAGGCACAGGAAGACACCACATCTTCCCAGTCACGAGCGCTTATTACCATGACCTGGGAGAATCTTTCTTCAATACATAGGTACTCACAAGGATTTCTTAAAGAGATTGAAGAAGAGAAATGGAACAGGGAACAAGGATCTCAACCCCCTATTCATGAAATAGATGACCTGCAAGAATAATTTCCCTATGACATACCCTCTATATATGATGAACAAGAAGAGGAACAACCTAGTGAAAACACCAATTTTGAATCTAATTCTTTGCAAGAATTACTTAAATTCACTAGACCCTTTTTCTCTTCAGAAGAAGAATATCTTTATTTTGTAGAAGCCAACACCCCTGAGGTAGGGAAGGAGAATCAAACTGAACAGCTCAAGTCACTTACAAAGGTCAAGAAGAATAAGCAAAAGGAAGAAAATAAGAAGGAACCTAGGTCAGGACAAGAGGAATCCCTAGGGGAATTACCAAAGAACTTTAAGAAATATGAGATAGAAGATAGATGAATAATGGTAAGAATGCCTAAGAGAGAAATAAGTATCGGAGAAGCATACGATAATCAAGAAAAGACCAAGAAGATCATAAAGACAGTCAAAGAAGGGGAAGAAAAATGTACTTATATGGGGCATGATTTAATAGTGGAGAGGGAGCAGAATTGATAGCCCTATTGAGAGAGTGTGGAGACATGTTTGCATGGATTTATAAGGAATTGAAAGGAGTAGACCTTGACATATGCTCCCATAGAATTCCCATGACTCAAGAAGCTAAACCTTCAAAACAAAAACCATACACGTATAATGATAATTATGTAGCCAAGATTAAGGGAGAAATAGACCACTTGATAGAAGTTGGATTCATCTATGAGATCGAGCATACCAAATGGGTATCACCCATTGTGGTAGTGCCCAAGAAGAAAGGGAAACTATGCGTTTGCATTAACTTGAGGAAGGTTAACATAGCCACTATTCGAGATAGTTATCCGCTTCCTATCACTGAGCACTTATTAGAACAAGTGGCAAGCAAGGAAGTTGACAACTTCCTTGATGGATTCTTAGGCTACAGTCAGGTGGCCATTGCTCTCAAAGACCAGCATAGAACAACTTTTCCTACAGAATGGGGCATATTTTCATTTCTTGTAATGCCATTTGGGTTGACAAATGCATCTGCTATTTTTCAATGGCTGATTTTTCATGTATTTAAGGAGTTCCTATGAAAGACCTTGGAAGTCTATGTTGACAATTTGTGCACTCATTCCAACATTTGGCAAAACATATATTCCATAATTGAAATAAGTCTTTGATAAATGTCGAGAATATCAAGTCTACCTAAACCCAGAAAAGTGTGTTTTCATGGTCAGACAAGGCAAGATTCTAGGACACACATGTCAAAGAATGGAATCTCTACAGATGAAGATAAAGTTAGAGTGATTGCACGCCTACCAAGGCCAAAGAACATGAAGGAAGTACAGGCTTTCATGGGGCATTGTGGTTACTATCGATGCTTCATACACATGTATGCTATCATTGCAAAGCCTATGTACTCACTCTTGACTAAGCTTGAATGGTCGGATGAATGTGAGAAATAAGTTAACAAGCTCAAACAATGCTTGTGTTCAACACCCATTTTGATGACACCAGATTGGAGTGAGCCATTCCATGCACATGTGGATGCATCCAACTATGCTATAGGGTGTTATCTAGCACAACCTAAGCGAGAGAAATATAGACCTTCCCATAGCATATGCAAGCAGAAAATTGAATGCGGAAAAAAGAAATTACACCACTACCAAGCGAGAAGGATTAGGAATGATTGATTTATGTAGTAAAGAATTTTAGAGGCTAATCATTGGCAAACAAATTCAAGTTTTTCACAGACATCAAGTGTTCCTATATCTCGTAAACAAACCTTGTAACATGGACATATTAATACATTGGTTTTTGTTGTTAATGGAGTATGACTTTGAAGTGGTAGTAAGAAAGGGAAAGACCCACCTTAGAGCCGATCACCTTTCATGATTGATTACAAGAGAAACTCCTCAAGGAATAGTTGATGATTTATCGGATGATTTGTTTTATCTTGAAGTAGTAATAGAATGGGCCAAACCAATTTTCCCTATTCTTATGTTTGGACCCATGAACCCTCAAATTAGAATCAAGGAACCCGAGATAACCAAGTCCCAATGATACCAAATACTCACATGGAGCATTTACAAACAAGATAATCAAAAGATCCTCGCTTGTTTTGCAGAGGAATCAAAGCATGAGAAATGGTTGCAATTAGCACATGTAGGTGCATTAAAGAAACATCATTTGAAGAACCACACACAATAGACTCTGCATAGATTAGGAGTGTACTGGCTTTCAATGGAAGCACATGTCTACAAAATGTGCAAGGAATGTCCAGTCTGTTGTGCTAGACCACCAATCGAACATGCAACCTTATACCATGTGTCACTAACACTAGAATGGAGTGGACCAATGGTAACATACTTGAGGACAAAG
Source organism: Ceratopteris richardii (assembly GCA_020310875.1). Classification (NCBI taxonomy): domain Eukaryota; kingdom Viridiplantae; phylum Streptophyta; class Polypodiopsida; order Polypodiales; family Pteridaceae; genus Ceratopteris; species Ceratopteris richardii. The sequence continues at coordinate 13,021,714 of CM035415.1, read as the reverse complement.
ACATTCCCTCAAGGAATGACCATATTGAGACAAAGAATTCTAAGGCAAGAAGCTCAAGACTATGCACTTATTGGTGACAATCTATACAAACGAGGAAGGGATGGATACTTGAGACAATGTGTTCATCAGAGTGGCTACTTGAGAATATTAGAAACTGCACACCACGGTGTTGTAGGAGGTCATTTTGGCCCCGAGTGGATAATCAAGGACATACTCTTCTCAAGATTATGGTGGCCCACCCTTCATATGGATGCACATACATATGTGAAGAGATGTGATGTATGCCAAAGAGCTTAGTTCTACTCGTCGAGATGAGATGCCACTTAAACCCATGATGGGCAGAGGTGCTTTCTCTAAGTGGAGAAATCTATCTACCAATCTATCTACCTACATATCTATCTATTTAATATCTATCTATCTATTTATATATTTATTTGTATATGTCAATGAATCAATCTATCTATCTATGTAGCTATCTACTTATCTATGATTCTATCTATTTATTTACTTATATATAATATGCACGTATCTATCGATATATTTGTCTATATATCAATCAATCAATCCATCTATCTATCTATCTATCTATCTATCTATCTATCTATCTATCTATCTATCTATCTATCTATCTATCTATCTATCTATCTATCTATCTATCTATCTATCTATCTATCTATCTATCTATCTATCTATCTATCTATCTATCTATCTATCTATCTATATATATATCTATCTGTGGGCCGCCGAAAAGGAACTCCTAATTTTGCATCCTAAATTTTGTAATATACCCTGAAAAGTCGTATGCATACTGAAAAGACGTAGCGCAAAAGTTGTAACTTTTTACAAATTAATAAAAGGGGAGTCGCGTGAAGTGGTAGGTGTGCGTCGCCGGATTGTTCGTCTGGGCGAAAGCCTGCAGTGGAGCACAGTTACCAAAATTCTGTGTAATTTGAGTATCTCATCAGTTCTATTGATGTTCAAATCCGTAATTAAGATTATTGAAGTATTAAGTTAACTAATGTTTTGGTGATGCAATGGACTGTTCGGACATATGCCTGGTGGTGGAGCATCTTTTCGACGCAGTTAATTACTTTATGCTGAAGGATGTTGTAATACGGAGATAGATAGTAGTTTAGGGTTAATGCGTGAAAGTCTGTGAAGATGGATATAATGAACCTGTAGATTGGGGAAAATACAAACAGGGCCTCTATTTTACACATCCCTAACCATCCCAAGAACCTAGAGTTGAATTAACTTAAAACAGAAAAGGTTTTAAACACTGGTGCCGTCTATGGGAAATGGAGTAGCCAGTTGTATAGAAGATTAAAGACTGACGAAGAATTCTTTGATATATGCCGGTAACACGTTCCGGCGAATCGTACCCTAAATACCGCAGAGATCAACATCCCTGGGCAGTTTCGAACATATTAGGAACACCCCTTGGTAGTAGAAGTGCAGGATAATTAAGTCCAGTGGTAGAAGGATCAGCCCAGCCAGCCAGCAGCAATTCCGATGGCAGTTTGGTAGTGCACGGCGGGAATCCGGTGCATTCCGATGAGAATCCGGTCCCTTCTGAAGAAAGTACGATGATTTCTGATTGTACAACAGTGCAGTGCGGAGATAGTTCTACATTATCTGGTCAAAATTCGGTCGCTTTCGGTGACAGGTTCACGTTATTTGGTGAGAACGCTTTCGGTGATAGTGCAGCCTGGTCCAATGAGAATTCAGCAATTTTTGGTGAGAGTTCGGTGGTCTCTGGCGGCCATTTGAAGCTTTTCGGTGAGACTGTTGTGCTGTTCGGTGGAAACTTAGTGCACCCACCATTTTTTGGTGCAAGTTTAGCCGATTTCGACACTAAAGTTGAGGAAGGGTTGTTAGATTTTGAGCTAAGAAATCGGTTCAACAATATCTTAGGACCGGAAAGTGAGCAAGTTGACCATACAGTCCCGGAATATCAAGAGATATTTCCCCAAAATTCAGGTAACAATAACAACAGTACCATGAGTGGCTCACAACAACAACAACAACAACAACAACAACAGCAACAGATTGTTCCACCGCGTCCGGTGCCAGTCAGAGTCACGTATACAAAATTTGGAGGTTTTTCGGGGGATGATCCCGATGCACATGTGCGAACCTTTGAGATTAATTATGCAGTTCTGAATTACCCAGCAGACCCTGCGTATAAAGCTATTGTGTTCCAGTCGACTCTTGTTAATGAAGTTGCACGATGGCTAACCGAATATGATTTGACCCACTTCGGAAGTATGATGATGTGAAGGATGCCTTTCTGCAACGATTCCAGCTAAAGAAAAACCCAGCCAAAACCTTTGATTACCTGCAAAATAATAGGCAGAAGCCACACCAAAATGTACAGGATTGTGCCATGCTATTTCGGACTCATTTAAGGTAGCTACCACGAGCATATGCGAATTTACCGGACGTTATCACTTAGTGGTTCATCAACGGATTAAAGCCCTAACTGAAACAGATCATGATCATATGGTGTGTGGTTAATGAATGCCGAAATCGCTATGGCATTACAATTAGAAAACAAAGTGGGTGGATTCACTGAAGATCTAGAGTGGCTGAAAGCGTCCAAGCAATCCAACGAGGATCCTTTGAAACATATATATTGTACCAAATGCAAAAGTCTAGGGCACAACAGCTCAACATGCGCTTTGAATCAAATGTATTGTGCTATTTGCCATACAACAGACCACACTATGAAGACTTGTTCATATAATGCAAAGATACAGAACAGAGCAGCTGTTAATTCCATCATTCAGGAACAAGGGCAACCGGCCAGCCATTATGTACCACCACAGATGACGAATACCCCATACCAGGGATACAGAAATTATCGCGGAGGACGGTCAACTAACTTTGGGCAAACTCGGTGGAATGCGGGTACCGCAGGTGAAGGTGCATCTCTTCCACCACCTAAATGCCATTTTTGCAGTGAAATAGGACATATTTGTAGGTACTGTAAAGATGTGGTTGAGTACGATAAGAAGAAAAAGGAACAACAACACCCGATGGCAAATATGGTGTACATTTCAGTAGTAGACATGCAAACAGCAGTGGTCCAAACACGTTCAGGAAAGCAATTACAGCCAGCAGCAGAGTTTTTAACCTGGAATTCGTGAACAGCACACAGTGTTTACTAAAGCAAGTAAGTGGGCAACCCACGAACAAGCTATTTTCCCTTATCCCATTTCGGTGGCATAGCATAGCATGCCGCAGATAGTACCGGAAGGCTGAAACTTAACCCAAAGAGTACCGAAATCCCCACAGGACACTGTATCAGAAATAGAGAAAATTGATCCGGTGTGGGATGTCTTATCCAAAGCGTCAATTACACTACCATTGGGACAATATTGTCTTTAGTCCCGGGTGTATGTCAACAGTTTCAGCAACAGGTCAGCCCAGGACCGTTATGTGCCCCTTTGACAGCCACAATCCAGCTGGAACTTGATCCGACAGTGGACCATATGGTACCACTGATTACGGTATGGTACAAAAACCATAAAATCACACAAGTCTTAATTGATGGCGGATCTGGTGTAAACATAACAACAGCAGCACTTTGCAAATGGATGGGGTGGACGCACATTGAACTTGTTCAATTCTTTGTACGCATGGCTGATCAATCTCGCGTCCATCTGGTGGGCTTGGTGCGAGACATTCCGATTACTCTCCAAGGGGCTGTCTTCAAAACGATCTTCGTGGTGTTGGACTTACCGGAATCGAGCCTGGACTACAATCTTCTCTTTGGATGTCCCTGGCTAAAACAAGCTAAGGTAGTGCAGGATTGGTCAGCGCATGAATTAGTCTTTAAAAATAACCACCGGAAATATGTTGTTCCACTGGATGATATGAAATCTTGTGACTCCCATGCACGACCATATCTAGTGGAGCCTGTACACATGTTGGATGGTCTCTCCGATGATGAAGAGGAAGCTTTTCTTACAGCCAACAAGGATCTGATGGCACTTGGCATTGTAGATCTACAAATGGTGGTTGATAACTAGAGTCCCGCAGCCTGTACGGTGGTACCACTGATCGGTGAGCATGATTCAAGTATAGAACAGACCTTGGATGATATGATGCTCCAAAAATTACTTCAGTCAGGAGATGATTTGGAGATGCCCCGGCAGTTCTACGTATCGGAAGATCAATTGGTTACCTGCAATTTAGGTGATCACACCAACCCACGACCAGTAAAAATTAAGGAGGGACTATCCGAGACCTTCCAAGATAACTTGTTGCAGTTACTATGAGAGTTCTCTGATGTGTTTGCATGGGATTACCGGAATATGAAGGGGTTGGACCCGCGGATTTATCAACACAGGGTAGTGCTAAAACCAGATGCACGGCCTATCAAACAACCAAGTTACAGAATGAATCCTCACTATGCGGCACAGGTCAAAGCAGAACTTGATCGATTGTTGAAGGTGGGGTTTATTGTGCCTATCGAGCATGCAGAGTGGATTTCTCCCATTGTTATAGTCCCGAAGAAGAATAAGCAATTAAGGATATGCATGGACTACCGGAAATTAAATGTCGCAACCATACCTGATCCATTTCCGCTGCCGTTCCTGGATACAATGTTAGATGATGTGGCCGGCCATGAGATGTATTCCTTTCTGGATGGTTACAATGGCTATAATCAAGTCCGAATGGTGGAGCAAGACATTCCAAAGATCGCATTTATTACAAACTGGGGTGTTTATGCGTGTACAGTGATGTGGTTTGGTCTGCGGAATGCTCCAAGTATGTTTCAACATTGTATGCAAGAATTTTTCTCTCCTTATCTCACCACCTTTATGAAAGTGTATTTGGATGATTTCTCTTTATCCGGTGATACTTCGATGCATCTATACCATTTACGGTGCTGTTTTTCAAAGTGTCAAGAATACCGTTTGTGTTTGAATCCGAATAAATCTGTATTCTCTGTAACCTGTGGCAAGTTACTGGGACACATTATTTCAAAACAAGGGATTCAAGTTGATCCATATAAGGTGAAGGTCGTACTGGAGGCTCCTGCCCCTAAGACACCCAAAGAAGTGATGCATTTCTTGGGACAAATCCGGTGGCATGGACGACACTTGCGGTGGCTTGCTCATCTGGCCCCACCCCTCAATCGACTGATCACTAGTACTCCTCGCCAATTTGAATGGACCAAAGCCTGTCAGTTGTCTTTTGACCACTTGAAATCATTGTTAATGCAGGCACCTATTCTCCAAGCGCCGAATTGGGAATTGCCATTTCATGTCTTTGTCAATGCTTCCGACATTGCCATTGGCAGCGTGCTGATGCAGCAAACGGACAAATGGTTTCGTCCAGTATATTATGCGAGCCACAGATTAGCCACAACAGAGTGCAATTATTCAGCTACTGAACGAGAATGTCTTGGATTAGTGTATTCGGTAAAGAAATTCCAGCATTATTTGTTGGGACGACGTTTCACTTTCCATGTCGATCATGCAGCTTTGGTGTACCTTGTTCGCCAACAGCATTTGGGAGGAAGACTAGCACGATGGGTCTTGTTACTCTAAGAGTTTGACTATTTCGTAGTACATCGACCAGGGTCAGCACACGTGCTTGCTGACTTTCTCTCTTGGTTGGATTCTGGTGAACTTTTGGAAGGAGTTGATGATACCACATCCGCTATTTATGCAGCAGAGACAATACAGGATGATCACGAGGAATTGCCGGTACCCTCTTCTTACTATGACACCTTGCTTCTGTTCTTGACTAGTGGATGTCATCCCAATACGACCTCTTGAGCTGCTTGACAACGATTAGCTGTGTACAGCCGAGGATTTCATCTAATTGTACGGCAGTTATATTATATGGATCACTCAGGCGTGTTGCTACGATGTGTCCCCCCCATGAAATTGCTTCAATAATTACAATGGCTCATTCTGCCCCAACTGGAGGACATTTTGCGGTTGACCTGACACACCGGAAGATCCTATAGAGTGGTTTATGGTGGCCTACGATGTACCATGATGTAAAACAGTACGTGTGGCAGTGTGATGCATGCCAACGTTCTGGTTAGCCCTTACAGCGACACCTCTTTCCACTCCAACCCGTGGTGCCTCTAGAACCCTTTCATAAATGGGGTTTGGATTTTATTGGCCCCATTATGCCTCCTGTGACACTTACCAGCAACAGATACATTCTGACATGCACGGATTATGCGACTTGATGGGCCAAAGCTTAGGCTCTTCAGTCAGCTACAGCTGTTGCGGTAGCCAAATGTTTGATGAAGGATATTTTTCCACGCTATGGGTTATCTTTGGAAATAGTAACTGATCAAGGTACACACTTTGCAAATACATTAATGCAAGTGCTTACTAAAACCTTCCAGATTGTGCATAAGTTCAGTTCACCCTACTATCCACGCACGAATGGACTCGCTGAGAGCACCAACAAATCTTTGTTGAACATCTTAAAGAAACTGGTATTGGATTGCCCTGAGAGATGGGACCAATTTCTACCTGCTGTATTATGGGCTTATCGGACCACATACAAAGTGGCGACCGGAACCACTACTTTCAAGCTGGTGTATGGATTGGAAGTGATTGCTCCTATGGAACTGGTGGTTCTTAGTCTGTGGGTGGCCCTCGAACGGAAGTTATTATTGGAAGAATCTTTTCTCTTTTGATTGTAGGCTTTACAGTCTCTGGATGAACAGTGTCTTGAGAGTTTCCTGGTGCTGCAGGAAGTGCAGCTTAGGCAAGCCAAAACCCACGATCGTCTCCTCAAAACTCCTGTGTTTATGGTAAACCAATTAGTACTCTTTTATAATGCTAAGTCTAATAGGTCCGCCGGAAAGTTTAAATTGCATTGGTTCGGTCCCTACCGTATTACCGAGCAAGTGGGACCTGCAACTTTTTGGTTATCCACCTTAATCGGTGTCCTATTGCCTAAAGCGATCAATGGCTCCAAGCTTCACCCCTATTATCCATCATCTCCGTCTTCATGATGTGTCATCGGTATTTTTAGTTCTTTTTTTCTTTACCATTTTTCTCACTCGACTTTCTTTCCTTACCTCTATGTTTGGTTGACCGATTGACCATAATCGTTGCGTTTTCCTACCTAATCATGATTAGTGGCTGCCTTTTGTGTCTTTGATTATGGTAATGTGTGCATGTTTCCATTATGTTGGTATATTTCCAATACTGCATTATGATTAGGGTTCTTACCACTTGATTTTTCCAGTGTTTCTACTTAATCTTATTCTTCCCGTTGTTAGTCGCTATTGTGCCCTTGTGTGTTTGCGACCTTTAAGTGCTTTGTGTTTTTTACTGTTTTTGAGTGCACCATGGAAGCCCTTGTGAACATCGTAACCTTCCGTGCGGGTCTCACTCCGGATGTGAGTGAGTACTTGCGTGCTCAAGGGCTCTTGGCCTTCGCTGCATTGCCTTGGCATTCACTGGAGTGTCATCCCTTCTGTGTGCAGATTATATCTGCCATAGCCGCCACGCCTGCTACCAATCAATATTGGCCATTAACGTGTTTAAACCCTCGTGTTGTCATTACGTTCAACACTATCGTTGAGGGGTTTTGTCTCCCTCAGGAGGGGTTGGTCGATGGACCGCTTCTCCCTATGGCGACAATGAAAGAACTGTTTCCCCGGCACTCATCTAATGAGTTTGCCATTCTTTGTTGTCCTGAACCCGAGCACACCACGCTTCAATTTCTTGTAGCAGCCTTAAATCTTCAGAAACAAACTTACGGTATCTCCCGTCCATTCTATTCCATGATAGACACTACCTCTAGAGAAACGGTCAATTTCACATCCTTTTTCTTCCGGTGCATTCACCGCGAATGCTTAGCAGTTTCCAAACAGTTAGCTAAGCAGGAGATTCCTCGTACCCGTTTGCCGCATCTTCTCACCCTTCTTCTTCCCGTGATCCAAGCAGCACAACCGCCCCCAGAAACACTTTGCTTTTACATGAAGAATCTACACAGATGCTGGAGGAGGAGGATGATGAAGATTTTCTACACTTCTTCCAGCGAAAACGCAGGTGCATTAGCTGTTGGAAGCAGTCAGAGGCACAGTCAGAGACACAGACGACATGGAAGCATGTAAAGACGGAGCAGGGAGCCAGTCGGATTATTTTTTCAAACAATTATGTTTTTATTACCTCTTCAAATATTCAACGGTGATTTTCATCACTCTTATAACATATGTAATATAGACAAAACCCCATTTTGTAATTCATAGCTCCATTTTGTGCAAGCCGAGGAGTCCTCGAGCTTGAGGAGCTTAGGTAGAATGCGCGTACCAATTTTTGTTATTTTTAGACACCGTTTACCCTTCCAAATAGCATCTAGGACCTATTTTTTAACTAGGCCGGTCACTAGATGTGAAACCGGTCAAAACTAGTCTAGAAACTATAAAAAGAGCTAGAGAGCTCATTTTTGAGGTTGGTTCACTTTGGTTAGTGTGAGCATAGAGCTAGTTTGAGCTTGTAAGAGCATTCTTGAGTAATAGAGCTAATTTCCCACCTTCCATTGTGTCTTGCTTGTCTCTTCATTGTGTGTGTGTATGTGTGTGTGCATCTTTGTGCTTCTCACCTTCACTCTCACATCATCTCACGTTCACGATCTTCATATCACTCCTACCTCTCCCACGGATTGACATTAAGGAGGTGAAGCTTCTTAACGTGGTACTTACCATTGTGCTAGAGCAACACCAAATTTGGCGCCGTTGCCGGGGATCGAGTCTAGGACGAATGTGTGATGGTAAGAGTATAGCAAGAAGTGGCGTTGGAAGGTAAAAATTTCAGTTTTTGTTGTTGTTTTTACTTAGTTTTTAGTGTTTTTCACCTTCCCCATACTCCATCTTCATCATCGCATCATCATCTCCATTTCCAAAAAAATCAGAAAATTCACCATATCCACCCATTCACCTCATTTCCCCTCATTTGTGCATGCGAGAGAGCGAGAGAGAATTTTTGTGCTTGTGTGCGCTTGCGTTTTCTTGAGTTTTCTTGCAGGTACAGAGCTTCAGAGCATCAGGAAAGCTTCCAAAAGGTAAAAAATGTACTTTCTGTCAGAAATTTCCGACTGTGTCAGACCATCGCGATGGTCCGCCAAGTTCGGATTTTGAGGTAGGCGACCACACCACGAGGTAGGCGATCCCTGCGTATACACGAAACCACAGCTTCAATTCAAAAATTCGTTGTTTGGTGGACCATCGCGATTGGCTCGGACCATCGCGATTGTGTCGCACCATCGCGATAGGCTCACGCCATCGCGACGGCTCGGCCGGACCATCGCGACGGTTCGCTTTTTCGGACCATCGCGACGGTTCACTTGAGCCATCGCGACGGTCCACTTGGACCATCGCGATTGTTCAGCTGACCCCGGACCATCGCGATTGGCTTATGCCATCGCCACGACAGTGCCACGTGTCACGATAGACCATCGCGACGATTCATTTTTCGCGCGATTGGCTCACGCCATCGCACTTGTGACCATCGCGACGGTTCACTTCGGACCATCGCGACGGTTCACTTTTGATCGTTGACCGCGCCATCGCGATTGTCCGCCTGATCACGCCATCGCGACGGTTCATTTTTCGGACCATCGCGACGGTCCATTTCCACGCCATCGCGATCGTTCACTTCGGGCCATCGCGACGGTTCGACCTCACGCCATCGCGATCGTTCACATCGGGCCATCGCGACGGTTCGCCTTTTCGCGCCATCGCGATTGTCCGAATTCCACGCCATCGCGACGATTCGCTCGGACCATCGCGACGGTCCCAGACCATCGCGATTGTGCACCCCCATCGCAAATTTTGGGCTCCAATTTTGACCAATTTTGAGGGTATTTTTGAGAAATTTTTGGACCATTAGACTCATAGGAGACCCCTTAGCTCATATTTGAGGGAAAATTGGATTGTCAGTTTTTACCCCCCAGGGCCTGAACGCTCATAACTTTTTCATCCGAAGTCCGTTTTTTGAGCTTAATAGCTCGTTAGAAAGCTCGTGACGAGTACTACGTGACCTCAACTGTTTTTTTCATAAAGAATACATCTACTTTTGGATAAGCTATTTTGAGGTTCACCTAGTTTGGGACTAGGAAGCCAGGGGGCACACATTGAAAATTTGGGCAAAAAGGGAAGGGACTTAAAAGGTGTATATGCTCAAGTGTTTGATCATCTTGTGAATTGGTCTAATATTGGAATTTTTCCAGGTCTAGCAAGGGCAATCAAAAGCAAGCAAGCAAGGCAGTGAAGACAGCAAAGCTTGGGAAGCGCGGCTTCTTGGGCATCAGAGCAACAGAAAAGCCGACTCGAGGTTGGAAGATTACTCAACCCCCTCAGTCAATTCTTAGCTTAGGCTAAACGGTAGTTGTGGATTAACGACGATAGGAACGCCTCAAGTTCAAGATACCTAATTCTTTCAAGTCTAAGACTTAAAGTAAAGGTGTGTGTGACGAAAACCTAAAGAAAAGAACATAAGTCTGACGGAACGAGAACTCAAAATTATAACGGAAAGTCGAATTCCTGACGCATACATTAAGACAAGAATCCAAAGAAAATTAAAAAGAATCAAGAAAGTAATAACAAAGAACCATTGAAGATCTAAGTGTGTAATTGAGCGTGCAAGGAAGAAAATTAATGAACCTTAGATCGGGCAAACATATAGGTAAGTCGGACAAAAGAAGCCTTAGATCATCAGAGGCTAGTGTAAGAACTACCGCTCGATCTTGGGCTCAGCAATTGAATAGTAATTACCCCTACGAGTGCTCAGAGACTAGCGAATCAGAAATGGCATTTAGCGCAGACAGACCAGAAGGAGGGTCTCATGTAGCATACTTAGAAAAACCTGAAGGACCCTATAGAACGCAATTAGAGTTTCTCCGAACCAACCGATTAGGTGCTCGCATCTATGAGGATGGTTTGCGAAGGCAAGTGGTGCAACTGCACAATCCTGATCAACCCATTGGATTGGAAAGACCAGTGGTGAAATTTGAGAGAGACGCTTACATAGACAAAGAAGGAACCATGTACGTCCTAAGTACGCAGCCAAACGATACTAATGAGTTTGGCACAATCCAGTTAGAGACGGAAACGAAATTTCAAGGAAAAGAACCGTTAGAAGAACCTAGAACACCGAGAGGGAAATCCGTATTAACAAGAGTACTCATCCCAGAATGGATCCCTTAAGATAACAGGAGCACCGAGTTGTTTGTAAATAAAGAGACAGATGAAGCCTTTTGGAGGTACAGAAAGGAACACCCTGGTGAGATAGGCATCATTACAATCTATGAATTCAAGGACCCAGATACACCTGGAAAGGTTGTATACTTGGATGAGACTTCAGAAAGAGTCTTTGTGGTGCCTGAGCGCGCTAGAAACACATACACATGGAGAGGTGAATTGGTATTCCCTCCATCTAGAACGAACATGAATACAAGTCAACAAGGGGCAGGAACATCCTCAGCCCATGGAAATCAAAGAGAAGGAAATAAAGAGAGACCGGAAGTAAGCTTTAATCACCCCATAGGGAGAGATAGAACAACCACGGACACTCATAGAGCGGATAGACGAAGAGATCAAGGAATACCAGGTGGTAGAGATGATTTTCCTCTACCTAGACCACGCGAACACGCAAGAGTATTGAGACCCACGCAATTAGTAAAATCAATGAAGAATTACTTTGATGGGACAGGAGATCCCTATGACCATGTCGCAGAATTCAAGCAAGTACTAAGAGCAGAACAAGTCGAGGACATGTTCACGCAATACAACGCATTTGGGCTAACGTTAAAGAATACCGCTTTAACTTGGTTCCAACCATTGCAACAAAGGCAATTTAGAGACATCCATCACTTTTTAGAGTCATTCATCACTGAATTCTCTAAAAGTGGGATTAGACATGACACGTCTTCGTTGATTCATAGCTTTAAACAAACCCCTCAGGAAACAGTTAGATTGGCAGGACGTAGATTCAGACAATATGTTGAACGATGTCCAATGCAAGAGCTACCCTCACAAGCTAAGCAAGTGTCTTTGTTTTTAGATGGCTTGTTGAGCGCTAAACTACGCTCCTATGTGTACCTAAAAGAACCCAGAACGCTAGAGGAGTGTGTAAGAATATGTATAGACATCGAGGACAACCTAGGAGAGGAATTAGAACTCTCAAAGGTCTATAAGGACTCAGACTGTTCGCCTCTAGCATCCACAAAATTGTCTAATTCGATAGAGGACCTAGCAGAAAAAGTGGCCCAAAAACTAGGAGTTTCTAGTAAACAGGTGCCCAAGCTACCAACTAATGTACGTTGTTACACTTGTGGTGGAAATCACTTGGCAAACGTGTGCCCCAATGCACCTCAACCTCAAGCCAACCCTAGTGGCCAATATTGCACAATTGAGAGAAGATACACGAATCATACGGCTCAGGACTGCCCATACAACAAACAAACCGTGAGACAGAACTACCCGCAAACATACTAGCAGCCAGGTAGGTATCAAGGCCAATACAATGCTCAGCCTTATTACTATAGGCCTCCTCAGAACTACCCATACCAGGCTCAACAGAGACCTCAACCCGTCTTAGCTCAGCAGCCACCCCCACCAGCGAATGTCATCTCAGTCAAATACGCTGCTGCAGAAGAGAACCTAAGTAGGGCCTTAGTGCCTTCTTCACCCTTGATCACAGAAAGTGACCCGAACTCAAACAGTTTTGACTCTACTCATGTAACTAGTCCACCCGCTTATTACACGGAGTCACCAGAACATGTGGAGACATATAATTATGATAGTCCACCAATGGAACCTAGTTGGGAGCCAGACTATGCTAATGTGATGTACGCAAACCCAAACCCACGGCCCCAATTGAGACAACAGAGACCACAGGGCCCTAGAGGACCATGCTTTAGGTGCCAAGGAGATCACTTCATAAAGGATTGTCCACATCCCCCAATAGCAAGGCAATCACAGTACTATAGCATCCAAGGCTTTTGTGCCGATTGTGGCAAAGAGCACGTAATCAAAGATTGTCCTAAGAACCCAGTTAACACTTCGAATGTGACACCGATCAACGTGATAGGTATTGTAAACAACGCAGATGGATCCAACCCTACATACGTGCCTATCCAAGCTATAACAAGAGCCCAGGCGCTCCTACAAAACCAACAGCTTAATCAAGAGGAAGTAGCTGGAACTAGTGAAGTTGCAGAATCTAGCAGTAAAAAGACAAAATCTTGGAAAGATTCTAGAGAAAGAATCAAGAGAAAATGGAGTAAAAAGATAAGTGAGTTGGAAGGAAGTTTAAGGGAATCTAGAGCCAAAATACAAGAATTGGCTTCACAAGAATTAAATCAAGAAAACCCAGCTCAGAAATCAGGATCAGTTTTAGCGGAACCCATACCAGAAGATCTAGACATGATGTTTCGTGCATATCAGGCTAGATTAAAAGAGGGACCTCAAGTAACGGAAATGAGTAAGAACTACCCACGAGCTGATCTAGAAATTGAGAGAACTAAACTTTGCATGAAAATGGTAGAACTAGCACAAGCTTTGTTTGAAGCCTCTAGATATCTTAATTGGAATAACATGGCAAAACCGGAACTACACTTTCAAGGACTAATGGAGAGGCTAGAATACTTGATAGAAAGCAAAGAGAAAAAGGATCAACCTAGGAACCCTATTGTCACAGAGACACAGGAAAGGAATGCACCATCCCTGTCTCAAGTACCCAATACAGAAAGTCAAGACAACTTGTCTTCCATACATAAGTACTCACATGAATTTTTGAGAGAAATACAAGAAGAGAAATGGAGAAAAGAACTAGGAACTCATCCTCCTATTCAAGACATAGACGACTTGCAGGAACAATTTCCCCAAGACATCCCCTCTATATATGATGATGTAGAGGTGGAACAACTGAGTGAACCCACAGGATTTGAATCTAATTCTCTACAAGAATTACCTCAGTTCACAGGACCTTGGGAAGCTAAGTCTATTAGTATGAGAGCACCCACGATAATAGTGAGGAATGAAGAATCAGTGATCCCTAGGAACACGGAAGTGATCAAGAATACCAAAGTACAATGTAATCTCACTCTGGAGGAATTGTTAAAGGTAAAACCAGAATTGTGGAAGCACGTAGCAATTCAATTCCCTGAGCTAGCTACCACACCCTCTCAAATAGGATCACATAAGAAGGTACCAGAGATACCCGTGGAAAAGATTGGAGACGTAAGCGAAGGAGAGGAAGGTAACACATATCTTCCAATAGCCCATCAGGGCTACACCACGAAAGCCATCTTAGATTCAGGAGCCGGAGTAGCCATCGCTACCACCGCTTTGTGGAAACGTTGGGGTAAGCCAGCACTCAGACCCACCAGGATGAAACTACAAATGGCTGATGGACACATAGAAAAACCATTAGGCTTACTAGAAGGCATATCTCTCACCACTTGTGGTGTAGAATTTGAGCATACCTTTGCCATTTGTGACTTTGCGAAAAATCGTGCTTATGAGATGATATTGGGACGACCATTCATGCATCAGTTGCAAATTGTACAAGATTGGGGAACTAATTCTCTGTACTTGCAACATTTAGGAGTGACTACCAAAGTCGATCTTAAAGACTATTCACACAGAGATGTACCCCCAATACAGTGGAATACCATCCATAAGACACCAGCAGAGACGGAATCCGTGCACTCATTAGAATCAGATCCTTCTTGGTTGCATGAGGATACCCATTTATGGATGTGTAAAGTAGCCAAACAAGAGGAAGAGCGGTTAGAAGCCAGGACCTTAGGTGCGGAACAACATCCACGAACCCTTCAAGATCCAGCCTATGCACCTGTAGTATTCCCAGACGAAGAATTTGAACCCCATGGTTGGGCAGAAATACTAGCAACCATGGATGTAGCCATCAATGAAGAACAATGGACACCCCACTGTGACGAGGATGGCTATGACATTTCAGTTTTTATGCTAGAGCCAATCATGTGTGATGCAATCTTAGAAGAGTGTGAACCGAACACTGATGCATTCGAGGATGCAAGCGATTTCGATTTAGAATCAATTATCATGGACCCACCCTTTGCATCAGAGGAAGAATATTTCTACGAAGTAGAGACTCACACTCAGAGACACAAGGAAATTACAAACGAAGTAAGGTTAGCCACAGAAGTGACTACTAAGAGTGAAGGCAAGAAAAGGAAGAAGAAAGAAACCATGTCGGAAAAAGAAGAATCTTTGTTTGAAGTACCCGAGAATTTCAAGAAATATGAAATCGAAGATAGAAGAATCATGGTACGAATGCCCAATAGAAAGGCGAATGACGGACAAGTATATGATAATCGAGAGAAAACCAAGAAAGTAATAGTTGCCATAGAAGGAGAAGAAGAAAAATGTACATACATAGGGCATGATTTGACGACTGAAGAAGAAGAAGAGTTAGTTGCCCTATTGCGTGAATATAGAGATGTTTTTGCTTGGAGTTACAAAGATTTGAAGGGAGTAGATCCAGATATATGTTCTCATAGAATCCCTATGACTCCAGATGCAAAACCGACAAAACAGAAACCTTACACGTACAATGATAACTACGCTGCGAAGATTAAAGAGGAGATAGATCGATTGATAGAAGCAGGATTCATTTACGAAATTGAGCACACCGAATGGGTATCCCCCATTGTGGTTGTGCCCAAGAAGAATGGAAAATTGCGTGTGTGTATTAACCTTAAAAAAGTTAATGCCGCCACGATTAGAGATAGTTATCCTCTTCCTATCACGGAACATCTATTGGAAAGAGTAGCGGGCAAGGAAGTTTACAGCTTTCTTGATGGATTCTCAGGCTATTATCAAGTAGCCATTGCTCCAGAAGATCAACACAAGACGGCTTTGCCACTGAATGGGGCATATTTGCATTTCGTGTAATGCCATTTGGCTTGACGAATGCACCCGCCACTTTCCAGCGACTTATGTGTCATGTTTTCAAGGAATTCTTACGCCAGAGCTTGGAAGTTTATGTCGATGACTTATGTGCACATTCAAATGTAAGGCAGACACATATCCCAGAGTTAAGACAAATATTTGACAAATGTCGAGAATATCAGGTTTGTTTGAACCCAGAAAAATGCGTTTTCATGGTCAGACAAGGCAAAATTCTAGGACACATTGTGTCAAAAAATGGAATCTCTACGGATGAGGAAAAGGTGAAGGTAATTGCAGAATTACCTAGACCAACTAATGTGAAAGAGGTACAGGCATTTATGGGCCATTGTGGTTATTATAGGAGATTCATACACATGTATGCAATCATAGCCAAGCCTTTGTACTCTCTTTTAACCAATTTTGAATGGACAGAAGAATGTGAAAATTCATTCAATGAACTTAAACGACGCTTGTGCTCAGCACCTATACTGACTACCCCAGATTGGAGTAAGCCATTCCATGTACATGTGGATGCATCCAATTATGCCATAGGATGTGTGTTAGCACAACCCACGAATGAAGGTAACATAGATCTCCCCATAGCTTACGCGAGCAGACAATTGAACGCAGCAGAAAGAAATTACACCACGACGGAACGAGAAGGATTAGGGATGATTTACGCAGTAAAGAAGTTTAAGCACTACTTGTTGGCCAACAAATTCAAGTTCTTTACAGATCATCAAGCCCTATTGTACTTAGTCAACAAACCATGTAACACACGACGACTGATACGTTGGTTTCTATTGCTCATGGAGTACGATTTTGAAGTGGTAGTTAGGAAAGGAAAGACGCATCTTAGAGCCGACCACCTTTCAAGATTAACCTCAGGAGAAGCTCCTCAAGGAGTAGCGGATGAATTACCAGATGCATACTTGTTTAACCTTGAGATAGCACCAGAATGGGCTAAGCCTATAGTCCCTATTCTGACATACGGACCCAAGAATCCTAGGATAAAGATCAGAGAAGGAGAGATTACCAAGTCTCAGAGGTACCAAATAATGGCAGGAAGCATATATAAACAAGATAATCAAAAGATGCTTGCTTGTTGTGTAGATGAATCAGAACATGCAAATTGGTTGCAATTAGCACATATAGGTGCACTAAAGCAACATCATTCAAAACATCGAACATTACAGACTCTGCAGAGGTTAGGAGTATATTGGCCTACGATGGAAGCAGATGTCTACAAGTTGTGTAAGGAATGCCATGTTTGTTGTGAAAGACCACCAGTAGAACATGTTACACTCTATCATGTGTCTCTCACACCAGACTGGAGTGAACCTTTAGTGACATACTTGAGGACGAACACATTCCCTCAAGGCATGACCTTAGCTCGACAACGTAGTCTAGAGCAAGAAGCTCAGGACTATTCACTTATTGGCGATAATCTATACAAAAGAGGACGAGATGGATATTTAAGACAATGTGTTCATGAAAGCGATTATCTGAGCATACTAGAGACTGCACACCAAGGTGTTGCAGGAGGTCACTTTGGACCAGATAGGATAGTCAAAGCCATTCTCTTTGCAGGATTATGGTGGCCCACTCTTCACATGGATGCTCATACCTATGTAAAGAGATGTGATGTGTGCCAAAGAACTCAGTTTCCTACTCGCAGAGATGAAATGCCATTGAAACCCATGATGGGCGGATGTGCATTTTCTAAGTGGGGTATAGACTTTGTAGGACCCATCAACCCCCCTGCAAAAGGTACACATGCGGAATACATTATTGTTGCCACAGATTATCTAACCAAATGGGTAGAGGCAAAAGCCACAAAAAAGAATGATGCTCACACGACCGCAAAATTCTTATTTGAAAATGTCTTTACAAGATATGGATTGCCTATAGAGTTAGTGAGCGATCGAGGCACTCACTTTCTAAACCAAGTCATTGAATATTTGTTACAGGATTTTATGGTGATTCACAAGAAATCTGCACCATATCATCCTCAGGCCAATGGTCAGGCTGAAAGCACTAACAAGATACTTTGTAACGTACTGACGAAACTCGTGAACAACAAACGTTCAGATTGGGACAAACAGTTACACCACGCTGTTTGGGCATATCGAGTGGCCTACAAGACCGTACTCAATGCAACTCCCTTTCAGATGGTTTTTGGTCAGAATGCAGTGCTTCCTTTGGACTTCTTGATACCGACCCTTAAGGTTGCACAAGAACATCAATGGACCGGCCATGAATTATCAGCGAGAATAATGGACTTGGAACGATTAGGAGAAACCAGGCTGAAAGCAGCAGCAGGAATATACGCAGCGAAGAAGCGACAGAAAGCATATTTTGATGCACATGTGAAAGATAAAGGCTTAAAAGAAGGAGATTTAGTTCTAGTGTATACGCTGAAACAGCATGCACGGAAGTTAGAAAAGCGAGGTTATGGACCTATGATCATTAACAGACTTTCGACAAGCGGAGCAGTACAGTTAGCCACCTTAGAAGGAGATATAATGCCTAATTACATTAGTGGTTGTAGATTCAAGCTATATCAGGAACCTCTTACTGAGGATATGCTTAGACGACTCACATTGGCAAAGAAGCGTAAGGAGGAAGAAAATCGAATACGAGCGGAAGCTCAGGCAGAAGCAATAGAACGCATTAAGCGCATGAAGCTAAGAAGACAAGGACTAGGGAGAGAACATTATAACCATCTGGAAACATCACCCAGATATCCCATGGCCATGTGTCAAGTAAAGTCAACCACTCATCCTAGCATAGTGGACAGAAGACCATTCATTACAGTTCGGCTAGAGCACGGCAACCCTTGCCAAGCACTCAGGGCTTTAATTGACTCAGGTGCTGCGACTAGTGCGATTAGATGGTCCCACTATAAGGATTCAGGAATAGAAATGCGGCCAATTGAGGCATATCTCATAGGCCTAGGAGGCATGGAAACCCCTTGCATGGGTGAGGTGGACCTTCCTATCCTCATTAAGGATGTGACCTTGACAGCGAAGCTACTAGTGTGCCATGATGACGACCTAATAGAACCCCTAATCCTTGGCCAAGATTGGCTATACGATCACTCAGTGGACCTAAATCTTAGACAAGGCTCCTTACAGATTGGAACCTTAGAGCAGAAGCGAGTGATACCGCTTGACTTCCCTAACGGCATTCCGACTGAGGTGTGTAACCCTAGACCCTATGAAATACATGCGACGGAAGACCGGAAGATCTTTAATCAGACCAGTCACGTTACGTCTACACCAACCCACTCGGGCTTGGCTATAGACAGTTGTCAATCAGAAGGACGACAGGAGATCTTCCTTGGGACTTCCTGCAAACTAGAAGAGGCAGCTACCCATCCGCTAGGGCAGATGGACACAATCAGCGGTCAGGTGGGTTGCATCAGCGGCCAAATGAGCATGACACCCTGCGGTGCTCATCCTTCCAAACTTGTTGCGGACTGGCCTAGATTAAAGTTAAAGAATGCATCACTTCCTAATGGGCAGGTCACGCAAGTGTTGGATCTCCCTTCTTTTCCAAAGCAGAGCGTCCATTCGACCTCTCTACCTCAACCACGACAGAGTCAACCACGACGAAGGAACCTAGACCGACTGCAGTATCAGAAGACACAACAAGGAAAGCAGTTTGGGCCACCCAAAGGAAGCGGCACCATACAAATATGGGTGCCAAAAGGACAAAAAGCACCGAAGAACTCCAACCATGCAGAGATCGACAAGAAAAAGGCAGGGCAGAAACAGAATCAGTATCCACCATCCCCTCGACCTTCTTCTACAGGTCCGAGCATTCGGCAAATTTGGATCGCCAAGAAATATCTTACCCATAGACCCACGCCCACGCAGATTTGGGTGCCCAAACCATGTATCATAGCTCAACCCTTAAACCATGTAATATATACCCCTCACAAATCTTTCCATCCCTCAATACCACCACACCGGATACTACCTTTGACCCCTCAGCAGAAACCCACCACCCACTCAAAGACTCTTAGGAAATGGATACCAAAGCGTGTCCAACCGTCTTCCCCTAACCCATTGTCTAACTACCCCCCGACTAACCTTCAACCTTGTAATAAATCACTAACCTTTAAACCTTGTAAAAATTCACCCACCATCATCACACATCACTCATAATCTCATCTCATCAAGAAATGTATGCTTAATCTGAAACGTGTAGGTGTCTAGAGACCTGCACTAGTGCTGCAAGAAGCATTGCATCCATCACATCACAGCACTTGGCTACACGGGTTACGCATCAGTTATGGAAAGGGATTGCGGTCTCACTTTAATGGGATCATAATTAATTTCCATGCTAATGTGTTAATCTTTTGTAGCAGATCTTTCTCATTAACGCATCAGTCATCATGCAAACCGACGAAGGACCATCAGGAGCAGGCCCCAGTGTAGTGGCAGTGCCCCTCAACGTGTTACGAGCAGAATCCCACCCGACTGCTCCACTGCCAGAATTCCAAGGATTTCCAGGGCCCATGCCGATCGACAACCCACCTATGGGCTACACAGAAAAGATACACCGTAACTCTCACTGGTTTCAGGGACTTGCAGGACCCTTAGCGGACGCGGATTTCATATTTGAATCTAATTTGACATTTGATGACCGCACTTGGGGAAAATACCAATTCTTCTCTAGAGAGTTCGAAGCCCTACAGAACACCCAGGATTTAACTCACGTTTGGGCCAGAGCAGGCTTCACGGAGTATTTCAGTGATCCTCTGCCCAAACCTGACTTTTACAGGTGTTATTATTTAATCACTACTTTGCTTGCCTCCGAGAATAAGGATATCCTCGGAACCTTCATTTTGCCTTCTTTAGTAGATGATCCACCCTACAAAAGGTTTTACCTCTCAAAGGATTTAATCAGAGCGGCCATCAAAGTTCATGGCACCCACACACCCACAGATCGAGAAAGATTAATTCCAGACCCTATGAAACGTGGGGACGTCACTAAGTGGGAGGAGATCTCAGCAATTACACCTGAGCTGTCAAAGCCACTAAGGATATGCATGCAACACTTCGCATTTCCCGCTCAAGACAGATTTACCATGCCCCACAAAAGAATATGGTTTGGATTGTACTTAGCGTGTACCGGACCTCAGACTGTTGATCTGGCAAGCTGGATCATTGATCAAATGTATTTGGCACAACACAGATGGGAACGCAAGAAAGTGCTTAATGGATGTTGTGCGCTGACAAGAATTGTTTATATGTGCTTGGCCTATGATTTGCCAATTGAACGTGCATTAACAGGAGAAGAGCTGAAAGCATTCAAAGGAACGACGAAGAAAGCCAGGAAGCCCAGTAGAACACGGGCAGGTAAGCGCATGAGAGGCACTATTCCTTGCCTTCAAGTGCCAGAGTCACCATCACCACAACCCTCTCCAGAGCGATCACCGACAGAAGCCGCTCCCACAGTGCAACCTATTCGCATAAGGTTGTCTAGACCAGTGGTCACGGAGGGCACTACTAGTATCGCTGCACCTCAGGCAGCTGCAACCACAGAACCCACCGCCACGACAGCAGAAGCTCCCACCACTATTGGTGCGGAAGCCTTTTCTTTCCCAATACCACACATGGAGGGAGAACCAATAAACACAACATTCGATTTTGAAATGCCTGATGCATTCTCAAATGAATTCCAGTTTTCAGAGGCACAGATGTTCTCCCAAGAATATGAACGCCCCAGTTACCCTACCACACCGCGGGATCTGCCACAAGGACAAGTTGTGTCGAGCTCTGATGACGAAAGAACAGCCACCGACGATGACGAAGGTGATGACGAAGCCAGCCAGGGCACGCATGATTCCCAAGAACAAGGACAGACAGACGGCCAAGGCCAACAAACCGATGCACACGGTGACACCAGCACGCATGAAGAGGAGACTTTCGAAGCAGCAGCTTACACGCTGGCAATAAAGAAATTATATCGTACGATGGAGAAAGTATGGGCACGGAAGAAATTGACTGAAGAAGAGAGCCAGGCCCTAATCGAACAAGAACTAGTCTCCGGAGGATTTGAAGAAGTCTACATCAGAGGGTTCAGAGAACTGGTCCAATCCATCGGCCCGGTCGAAGCACTGAGGTATTTACAAAGGAAGCCACTCCCCCAATACGACCCTCGCAGAGTTCGACTGCTATCGAAGCCCGGTGAATATATTCGAGTTCCGGTAGGTGCTCAATCATCCCACCAGGCACAAGATGCACGCCTACGGCCGGAAAGATCCTTCACCGAAGAAGCCATCCTAGTCGACTCCCCGCCACGTACTACCGTTGTACATACTACCA
Organism: Ceratopteris richardii; assembly: GCA_020310875.1. Taxonomy (NCBI): domain Eukaryota; kingdom Viridiplantae; phylum Streptophyta; class Polypodiopsida; order Polypodiales; family Pteridaceae; genus Ceratopteris; species Ceratopteris richardii. The sequence goes on along the minus strand of CM035415.1, from coordinate 12,999,448 downwards.
CTATCCTTGAAATAACATCCACACCTTCTACTCCTCTCTCACCTCATGTTTCACCAACCCATCCTGCATCCCCAGCACACCCACCTGCTCCTCCCATATCCACACCAGTCCATGGCAACATAGCCACAGCCTTTACACTGCCCATTCATGCCACCGTGCCCACACCCAACCCTCCGCGTCTACATGTTAACCCCTTCACCCCTTCATCCTTCCCAGCTTTTCCCCCACCTTTAAGACACCCTTTCACCTTTCCAACCCCACTAACCTTCTCACCAGTTTCACCTCCTCAACCCACTATAACCCCTATCTCCCCTTTTCACCAAGCTACTCCAGCCATCCCCCCTGTAAATTACTCTACATTTGTAAATCCCGTCTTCACACCTACACAACCACCCACTTACACACCGCTTTTCACAGTCACCGCACTTGACACGTCCAATGACATGGACATATCGCCATCCACCTCACCAGCACCCACTCCACTCACAGCACCCTCATATTTAGGTACGTCACAATTTTCCACAATCACCACTGCATCCACCTTCCCAACCCCATTTCCCATTCCCGCTGCATCTACTTCCACTGCATCCTCATTTAGCACTTCATTACTATTATCGCCCACCATAGACACTGCACTTCAACAAATGTTCACATGCATGTCACAAGTACGAGATGAGTTTGCATCTCTTGGCAACAACTATCAACAGCTGCAGAGGACGACGAATGAATTACAGTCGCAGCTTAATTCATTATCGATCGAGAATGCCTCGTTAAACACGCGATACCAAGAACTAAGAGAGGCATATCATAAGCTAGAGCTAGAAAGTGAAGAGAAGACAAAAGAAGCCACTGCTGATTTAGACAACCTGCTTCGAGCCCAAACAATTAGGAACGCGACGCTGACCAGAAATATGGGCCTACTCAGGAGACACCTAGCCGCAGCCCAGGAGGAGAACGTGAGACTCCAAGCGCAGAATAGAGAAAATTTGGAAGCGGCACTGGACCACCCTGAACAACCATTAAGTCCGAGTAGATTCAAGGCAATCCCATCTGAATCGATGCGGATGTTGCTAGATGACCATGTTCGACTGCTAGAGGACTATGATCGAATGAACGAAGAACATCAGAAGCTAAAAGAAGACCACAATTTACTACAGCTCAGAGAACCGGCACCACAACAACTACCAGTGGCAGCAGAAGTACCAGAACCTGTGGACCCCTCTCCTGAACTCATAAAGGAACTAAACGCATTACGGGCCCAGGTAACCACTCTCCAATCACGCATAGATGTATACGAAGCACCACCACGGCCTGATTCCCCACCGGAGATCCCAGCTGACGACGAGAACATAACCATTCCGGTGGAGGAAACGTTTGAAGAAGCATACGAGCCAATACCCATCCCAGGCGGACAAGTCACGGCCGAAGGCCAGATGACCTATGAACTTCCGACCCCCGCATGGATGAAGACTGTGGAGGAGATTGGAACAACGCACTCAGCTAGAGTCGGGGCCCAGCTACATGCTATGGCCTTGATAGAAGAACAAATTTTGCAATCTCCCTACTTTGCTCAATTGGCCCCACGCAGGTACATATCCGGGCATGAGCTTCAATACAAACCTTACTTCATGCTAATGGCCGAATACCAGCTGGCCATAGAAAAGCGAACTAGCAAGAAGCCATCACATGCAACCCAGTTCGAGCCTGAAGACTTGCCACTGGATGCGCAACAAGGCACTATTTATCAACCAGAATGGCGTACACGTCTTTTACAGGAGTACCCTGAAATGATGAGCACATGGGTGAAAGCGCCCTTACATTTAAAGTATAATCCTTGCTGGGGACCAATACCACGACGCCGCTCCTGGACTGCATTCGCTATCAAAGTACAAAATAATAGGCAGTGTCAGGATTGGCTGAATTACCCCTATTTCAAGCCACCTACCGAGTTACCCACTGTTGGCTATATGATGGCCACAATCCGTCACTAGCTCCCTCGCTTGAAGCATATGGATGATATCGCCGCGCATATGACTGTCAAGATATTTGACATGATGCAAATGATATTTAAAGTCTTCCGGAGAGTCAAAGCACCGCATGTAAACACCCCGGGATTTGAGCATGGTAACTTTGACCTAGTATACGACATGAGCACAACGCCATCGCTCCGGGTGTGTTATGCCTGGCACTGTCGGATAAAATACCTCCCGGCATGCTACAAACAAACCTTTGAAGAGATGTTCACCACCGGGTTTTGGGAATACCATTCCGAGGTATTCATCAGCAGGCCCACACATTTATTGCAACTTTTTGCCTGTGAACGAATGGTTTATTCCACGCATTATCAACTCCCGCCACCCGACGAACCGCAACCGATCGATTGGGAGAAGCTCGAGGCTGATCTGGCCCGAGGCATTCGAGTATCTGAGCACACCCTCGCTCACGACCTCCTACAAAACTACATCCGGCAGACCGCACAACAAGGTTCTGTCGAGGACGACAGAAGCGAGAGGGAGGGAGGTGTTGGAAGCAGTCAGAGGCACAGTCAGAGACACAGACGACATGGAAGCATGTAAAGACGGAGCAGGGAGCCAGTCGGATTATTTTTTCAAACAATTATGTTTTTATTACCTCTTCAAATATTCAACGGTGATTTTCATCACTCTTGTAACATATGTAATATAGACAAAACCCCATTTTGTAATTCATAGCTCCATTTTGTGCAAGCCGAGGAGTCCTCGAGCTTGAGGAGCTTAGGTAGAATGCTCGTACCAATTTTCGTTATTTTTAGACACCGTTTACCCTTCCAAATAGCATCTAGGACCTATTTTTTAACTAGGCCGGTCACTAGATGTGAAACCGGTCAAAACTAGTCTAGAAACTATAAAAAGAGCTAGAGAGCTCATTTTTGAGGTTGGTTCACTTTGGTTAGTGTGAGCATAGAGCTAGTTTGAGCTTGTAAGAGCATTCTTGAGTAATAGAGCTAATTTCCCACCTTCCATTGTGTCTTGCTTGTCTCTTCATTGTGTGTGTGTATGTGTGTGTGCATCTTTGTGCTTCTCACCTTCACTCTCACATCATCTCACGTTCACGATCTTCATATCACTCCTACCTCTCCCACGGATTGACATTAAGGAGGTGAAGCTTCTTAACGTGGTACTTACCATTGTGCTAGAGCAACATTAGCCCATCGCAAAGCCAAGTGCAGGATTCAACCGTAGTGCACGAGGTTGAAGTCTTCCATGATACAGCCACGACTTTACAAGGCACATCGGCACAATCTTCTCCTAGCAAGCAGCAAGAGCTTGATGTGATTATGGAAGATGCCGTTGAAGTTCAACCGGAGGATGAACTAAAGCAATTGGATGTTGAGCCTCTGACAGAGACCGTGGAAGATACGGTTGTCAGCGAATGTCATCCTCCTTCTCCACCAACTGTCGACGCTCAAGTAGACATGGTCACGCAACCGACCTGTGAAGAAGACACGATTAACGAAGTCGTTTTATCGGTACCTCAGAATGAGACCGGAATAGTCCTCGTTTCGACCTCTCTTATCCCCCTTCCTCCAACCACCATTCTTGATGATGCTGAAGTTCCTCCCGCTGCGCCTTCAACTTCCATTTGTGAGGCCTCAACCAATCTCCTATCCTCTCCCGATTACTCTCCACCATCATCACCTCACCTGCTCTCTGCCTCATCATCACAGCCTCCTCCTTCTCTTCCTCCAACAGTAATGTTCACTGAATTGGCATCCATGGGCCAACTACTCATTCAATTCTCCCAGCAGTTGCCTCTGCCGATGAAGATGGCCACTCAGAATATTCAACAAGAGCTGCAGAGCAAGGTTGATCTTCTAGAAGCGGACATTGCCCATCTCCAAGAATAAGTCCTTGAAACCAAAGCCGAAATTCACTCTCTGCATAATCAAATTCAGCAACTGCAAGAACAGTTAGCCGCAAAAGACAGTAACACAGAAATCACAGGCTTGAAGCAATCAGTTGTAGATAAGACAGATTCTATGATAGCATTAGGCAATGAGCTCCATACTATGCAAAATGCACTCAGTGTTTTAGAAGAAGCTTCCCAGTCGCTTGCTACTAATGTACTTAAAGTTGAAGCTGAATTGCATAAGGTCATTGAGCAGCTGTTCCAGAAAGCTAATGAATTGTCTGTTGAAATTGTCGTGACGATCAAGTTGAAGAAGGAACTTGCAGGTGTGCAAAAGGAGAGAGAAGACTTCTACAAAACAATGCAGTTTCAAGCTCAAGAACTTGAGAGAAGAGAGAAGCAATTGGGAGTTCAGGCGGATAGGCTCTCGTGCACTGATGCAGAAATAGCTGAAATTAAACTATGCCGAGATGTTGCTCTTGCCAATGAGTTTTATCTCCAGGAATCATTTTTGCAGACGCAGATGGAATCACTAATAAGCTAGGTCATAGCTGCCAGTTCCATTAGAACTGATGCACAGCTGATTGAACCTGGAATTTTGAAGGATATGTTAGATTCCCTAAAGGAAAAGATTACCCGTACCTTCAAATTAGCTCGCTCTATGTATGTACAGGGCATCATAGATGAACCTTGACTGTGTAATTACCATTTTTTGGTTCGAGTCCACCGTGCATGCCAGTGTGAGCCGCCGGAAAGGAACTCCTAATTCTGAATCCTAAATTTTGTAATATACTCTGAAAAGTCTCACGCATACTGAAAAGGCGCAGCGCAAAAGTTGTAAATTTTTACAAATTAATAAAAGGGGAGTCGCATGAAGCAGTAGGTGTGCGTCACCGGACTGTTCATCTGGGCGAAAGCCTGCAGTGGAGCGCAGTTACCAAAATTCTGTGTAATTTGAGTATCTCGTCAGTTATGTTGATTAAGTTCAAATCTGTAATTAAGCTTATTGAAGTATTAAGTTAACTAATGTTTCGGTGATGCAATGGACTGTTCGGACATATGCCTGGTGGTGGAGCACCTTTTCGACATAGTTAATTGCTTTATGTTGAAGGATGTTGTAATATGCAGATAGATAGTAGTTTAGGGTTAACGCATGAAAGTCTGTGAAGATGGATATAATGAACCTATAGATTGGGGAAAATACAAACAGGGCCTCTGTTTTACAGACCCCTAACCATCACAAGAACCCAGAGTTTAATTAACTTAAAACAGTAAAGGTTTTAAACATATCTATCTATCTCAATATCTATGTGTCTATCTATCTATCTATCCATGCATCTATCTGTCTATTTATCTATATATCTATTTACCTACCCATTTATCTACTTATCTATCTATCTATCTATCTCTATATGTAGTGATGTGGAGCAAATTGAACGATGTGGATTGAATTGAATAATGTGGTTTGAATTGAATGATGTGGACTGAATCAAATGTTGTGGATTCAATGATGTGGTTTGAATGATGTGAATGATGTGGATTGGATTTTTTATTTGAATCTTATGATATAGGCCATTGTGATGTTATCATAAGATTATTAATTCAAGTGTTATTATATTATTTAATATCAATTAATAATGTTTTATTTTTGTCGCTTTAGAAGTAAAAAATGGCAAGAATCCTAGATGCAAACAGAGAACTTGATCATGCCGAGTCACAAAGGATTTCAAATGAAAAGAATGCATAACTTACTCAATCAAGGTTAGCATTTCTATTTAAACAAGTTTTAGAACCAAAGGGTTTAGAAGGATGTTGTTCAAGGGTAGGTACCACATCAAGAAGTTCCACCTCCTTAATTGTCAATCCACAAAAGAGATAGGTGTTGGAACAAGTCATGGTGGCTTGAGTCATAAAAGGACATAGAAATTTAAAGGAAATGTCAATCCTTTGTAGAGTTCACTTGTGAACTCACTCTTGTAACTTTTGAGGTTCTACTTGATGTAAAAGTGAAAGCATCTAAAGTGGTTGAGTCCACTTGATGAGTAGGAAGGAGAAAGCCATGAATTCATGTTTGACTGAGTAGGAGAATCAATCACTAAAATATTGGAGAGTGATTTTAGGAGAGATTCAAATTCAAAATTAGGCTCCAAACATCACTATATATACATGGCTTTTAGTCTCGGGTTTTGGTACCTGCATGAGCAAGGTTTCATGCCATATCAGAGTGTGGTTTCAAGCCACACATATGTACCAATAACTCCATTGTACTTTACAATCAATATACATTTATTTTCATGATCGTTTGTGTTCATATCCTCATGTCTATGTGAGTGTATTGTTCACTACCATACTTCTCAGTTTGTTTTAGTGAGATTGCATAGATGATTTCTCTGAGCATGATCCATCATTATCAGTGATTTAAATTGGCAATGTTATCTCCTTAAGTCTATTATATATTCACAAAATCTCATTGCAATTGGGTTTCTCAATCGTGAGATATATTCATCAGAAGTTGACTATATCTCTCCATAGTTCACTTCTCTTTTAATACTCCATCAGAAAATTATTCTCTTAAGGCTCAGTGTGTAGTTGGTCGTTTGCCATTATTTAAATCATGTTAGATTCAACATAATGTCTATTATATGCCTACAAATTTTCATTAGCATTTCCTCTTGGAATCTTGAGATATTAATGTATCTTTGCTCATTGGTCTGAGAACTGCTACAACCCATGAAAATCGAGATGATGTTGTGACTTGCTAAACTCTTTTCTCTTCATATAGTCCATCATTTTTTTATGAAATCACTCATAATTGTTAGCTTACTAAGTTAATAAGAGTTCCCCAAAAGGAATTAAGTCAATTGCTGTTGTGGCCAGAGAATAGTTCAAAACACTCAACAAGTGTATGAACCAAAATAGCAAGTTTTTTACCCTTGGTTCAACTTCTACCAATCTGTTTTGAATCATCTTTTTGAGAATGATCTTCCAAGGTACATAGGGTGTCTAATATATCCTTTGGCAATCTAAAAGGGCCCACTTCATATCCCTAGAGTTTATTTGGCTAGTGTAGTGCAAGTCTTTGCAGCACCACTTCATCTTCTCCAAGTTCAAATCCGTCTCTTCATAGTGGTATCAGAGCAAGGTTGGACAACATGGCAGATGGATTTCCTTCATCAATTGACAAATTGGATAGAGATAACTACTCATCCTGGTCATTAAGGATGAAAGCTTATCTTCAAGACAGGAATTTATATGGTTATATATCTAGAGATGAAGTTATGCCAAGTTTCAGAAACAAAGGTCAACCAACATAAGAAGAGCAAGAAAGATTGAGCACATGGTGCTCCAAGGATGCACTTGCAAGGTCTTATCTCCTCAAATCTATTTCAGATTTCTTGTTGCCTCACATTAGAAGTTTTAAAAGATCTCAAGAAGTGTGGAATGCACTTGAAGCCTTCTTCTCTTCAAGTACAAAGGCCAGGAAGCATCAACTATGGCTGGACTTCACAACTATCAAGAAAGCTCCCAAACAAAATGTGATTGATTTTGTCACAAAGCTCAAGGATATAGAAGATCAGTTGGGAAGCATTGGAGAGGTAATAGAGGAAGAGCAAATTGTAATGTAGTTCATCAATGGCTTGAAGGCAGATGACAAGTGGGAAGCATTCACCACATCTATGGATCTATACATGGATATGCATGTACCAAATTTCAATACACTCATAGGACAACTACTTACTCAAGAGGCCAAGCTTATCAATAATAGAGAAAGCTCCAAATGTAATCAATCTTTTTCCTTGTATACTGATAATGGGAATTCCAAAGAAAACAAAGGAAGAGGAAAGAAAGTGGATGATGAAGCAGGTACACATCAAGCTAACTATGCAGGTAGAGGAAGACATGGTAGAGGTAGAGGCAGAGGAGAAAGGCAAGGTAGGCGGAGATCCCAAGTCTCTAATTCATGCTCTATTTGTGGATTAACTAATCATACCACTGAAAATTTCTTTAGGAATTCCAAGAATCAAAGAGACAGAGGATACAATAGAGGAAGTTATGTCTACTCTAGAGGAAGGAAGAACAACTTCAATGGCTATCACAAAAACTACAACCATTCAAACTATCAAGGAGGCAATAGGGGAAGAAGAGACTTCAATAACTACACAAAAGACTCAAATCAAGAGGACTCATTGGTAATTATGAATATGGCCATGCCACAAGGTAAATCTGATGAGCATGTTTTCTACATAGATTCAGGTTGCTCCAATCATGTGGTAGGAAATGTGGCACTCCTATCAAATTTAGAAGATCCAAGGAACAAGCATGAAGTGCAAACAGGTGATGATACAAGGCATTTGGTGGAAAAGATAGGAAATGTGAAAGCACCTGATGGAAATATCAACCTACATAGCAATGTACTCTATGTTCCTACCATCACAAATAATTTGATAAGTGTAGGATAGATTCTGGAAAAAGGCCTACAAGTTAAGTTTACAAAAGCAGGAGCATTTGTTGAAGATCCAAGTCAAGGATATAGGAGAATTGTAAAGGGTGAAAAGACAGGAAGATTGTTCACATTTGAATTACAAGACACTAGAAACATTGCTCTCTTTAATTATGGTAGTCAGACACTCACAGAATTGGAAGTATGGCACAAAAGGTTAGCACATATTGGTGAAAGATCATTAAATCAAATTCGCAAGGACCAATGTGTACTTGGACTCCCTAACTTGTCAAAACAACACATGATTTATAAGTGTAGTGCATGTCAATTTGGAAAGTCTCACAGGTTACCATTCATGAAGAAAGGATATATGCGTGGAGATCTCTTGGATTTGGTTCATACAGATGTATGTGGACCCAACAAGGATGCTTCAATATCTTGATCAAGGTATTATGTCTCCTTCATTGATGATTGCAGTAGACGGACTATATTATATTTTATGAAACACAAAGATGAAGTCTTTTCATGCTTCAAAAGATATTTGGCTCTTGTGGAGAACCAAACAGGTAAGGCGTTAAAAAGGCTAAGGTCAGATGGAGGGGGAGAGTACTTCTCCCATGAATTTGACTCCTTTCTTCAAGAAAGAGGAATCAAAAGAGAAATTAATACAAGGTACATTCCTGAGCAAAATGGAGTGGCAAAAACAAGGAATAGGACCATTGTTGAAGCGGCAAGGACTATGCTAAATGAGAAGCACTTGCCTAATTACTTATGGGTTGAGGTTGTATCCACAACCACTTATTTGATTAGCAGGTTACCTTCAAAATCACTTGATGGCATGACACCATATGAGGCTTGGAATGGAAGAAGACCAAGCTTGGATCATTGTAAGATTTTTGGATGTATTGATTATGCTCATGTTCCTTCACAGGTTAGAGGGAAGATGGATACCAAAGCAAAAAGGTGTGTATTCAGTGGATATGACAACAATCAAAAGGGCTACAGATTATACAACCCAACAGCCTAAGGATTCTTGGTGAGTAGAGATGTAGTATTTGATGAGAATAGTTCCTGGTATGAAGATTCATGTCAAAAGGTCAAATTATCTTATGATCTTGGAGAAGATTTTCCAAAACTTGTTAAGGGTAATCCTCCTAAAGTTGAAGAGCAAGATACCTCAGAAGATGATGAAGCAACTCAGTATGAAAAACTCAAAATGTGGAAGTCTGAAGGTAAAGCAAAAATACAGGAACTTGGGCAAGAGTTAGAATCATCACATCATGGCCTAAAAAGGTCTATGAGGGAGAAAAGAAAACCAGAAAGGTATGGTTTTGATACTCCTCTAGTCACTAAACATTCAATCTATCTAGCACATGATATAAATCAAGAGGAACCCTCAACATTTGAGCAAGCCAACAAGAAATCACAATGGAGGCATGCAATGGAAGAAGAAATAGAAGCTCTTGCACATGGCACAACCACCTTGTTTTGAGAATCACATATATCTTGATTATGTGTGTAAACTTAATAAATCTTTATATGGGGTCAAGCAAGCCCCAAGGGCTTGGAATCAGAGGCTTGTCTCATTCTTGCAGGACAAAGGATTTCAACCTAGCAAGCAGATCCATCACTATTCATAAAAAGGAGTAATTTTGAAGTCATCTATTTGTGTCTGTATGTGGATGATATTATACTAACAAGAAATGATGGAGATGCAATCAAGAAAGTTAAAGAGCACATGAAAGAAGAGTTTAAGATAAGTGACTTAGGGTCACTCACATACTTCCTAGGATTGGAAGTGGTTTACAAGGATCATGGTCTATATCTTACTCAAAGAAAGTACATTAAAGACTTGTTGAAAAAGTTCAAAATGAAAGATTGCAGGATTGCAGGTACTCCAATGGAGGTTAATCATAAATTGAGCTCACATGAGGGTGAACTCATAGAAGATGTGACAAGTTATCAAAGCCCTATGGGTAGTTTGAACTACGCCACATTGACAAGAGTTGATATATGTTATAATGTGAGTGTGCTAAGTCAATTTATGCACACACCCAGGAAACCTCACATGGAAGTTGCCAAGAGGATACTCAAATATCTCAAAGGGACCATGAATGATGGCTTATACTACCCTTATGTATCTTATTTAAGTTTGAAATTGTTCTCTAATGCAGATTGGGTTGGCTCCAGGGAAGACAAAAGGAGCACCTCATGATATCTTAATTTTGCAGGTTCAAAAGTTGTCTCATGGTTATCCAAGAATCAAGTCACAATTGCACTCTCTTCTACTAAAGCTGAATACAGAGGTCTTGCCATAGCTACTCAAGAAGCAATGTGGATGAAGACACTATTTACAGATAGTGGATTGGAGATTGGAACTCCAAATATCTTTGGTGACAATATGATCTCCACTCACTTGGGTGCCAATCCAATTTTCCATGCAAGGACTAAACATATTGAAGTACATTATCACTATGTAAGAGAGAAGATTGTGAGCAAGGCAATTCAGCTATATTATGTGTCAACCCATCAACAATGTGCACATATCTTAACCAAAGCACTAGATGGAACCAAACTCAGCAAATTCAAAGGTATGATTGGCTTGCAGGAAATCTTGGAAGATTGAAGACCTCAAGCTCACTTGACTTGAGGGGAAGCTGTTGGAACAGGTTCATGGTGAGTCTAAGTGGTGACTTGAGTCATCAAAGGACATAGAAATTTAAAGGAAATGTCAATCCTTTGTAGATTTCACTTTTGAACTCACTCTTGTAATTTGTTCTACTTGATGTAAAAGTGAAAGCATCTAAAGTGGTTGAGTCCCCTTGATAAGTAGGAAGGAGAAAGTCACAAATTTGTGTTTGAGTGAGTAGGAGAATCAATCACTAAAATATTGGAGAGTGATTTCATTGATGATTTTTCCAGGCACGCATGCGTATATCCATTGAAGGCAAAGTCCGTAGTGTTCATGTGCTTCAAACAGTTTTTGGTTTTGGCTGAAAATCTGTCAGCATGTAAAATGGGCACCCTCCGTTCAGATCGAGGGGGGGAATATATGTCTTCTGATTTTAATGCATTTCTCGCTGAACGTGGGATAAAACACTAGTGTACAGTGCCGTATACACCTCAACAGAATGGAGTTGTTGAACAAAAGAACATGTCACTCATGGAGATGGCGAGGTGTATGGTCAAGAGTCAAGCTTTACCACATAGTTTCTGGCTTAAGCCTGTCATGTGTGCAGCATATGTACTTAACAGGTGTCCCACTAAAGCGTTGCAGTCTATCACTCCATATGAGGCTTGGCATGATCGCAAGCCATTTGTTGCTCATCTGCATGTTTTTGGTTGTTTGGCATATGCATTAGTGCCTAAACAACATCGCAGAAAATTGGATGATAAAGTAGTAAAATGTATTTTTGTTGGGTACAGTTCTGAAAGTAAAGGCTATCATCTGTATAATCCATAGACTAAACGCATTTTGGTTACCCGTGATGTTGTTTTTGTGGAAGATGCTATTCAACCATTGCTTTCATGTACTAAGGAGACATCTGTTAGCTCCAATAACATGTATGATGCTTTGCTGCCTCTTTTTACAGGTGGACAGTCTAGTGTTGGTCCCAATGAGGCAACTTCTCAACCTTTGCAGGTTTCATGTGATGATGCAGATCATTCCATTTCTGATGCAGATTTACATGATGCACTAGTTGATGAGAGAGCTGATATTGAGAAGGCAAAAACTATGCCAAAATGGCTGCTACAGACTCTATGTGACAACAAATTAGATGCACCTATGTCATATCATACTCCTTGAGGCTCTCATAGTGCCTCTTTTGCATCAGATTGCTATGCTATGGCTGCATCTAGTCTCTGTGATGACAATGAGCCTGTTTCATTTGATGAAGCACAAAATTCAGAAAATTGGATGGCTGCTATGCAATCTGAATATGATGCTATAATGAAGAATGGTACTTGGTCTTTATGTGACTTGCCTCCTGGCAAGAAGGCCGACTATGTGGGTATACATGCTGAAGCGTAAGCCTGATGGTACAATTGACAGGTATAAAGGCTAGACTAGTTGCAAAGGGTTGTGCGCAAGAAAGAGGCATTGATTTTCATGAGACCTTTGCACCTACTTGCGAATGACTACAGTTCCTAGCATCTGTGCACTTGCAGCTCATCATGGTTGGAATGTACATCAGTTGGGCATTAAAACAGCATTTCTGAATGGTGACTTGCATGAAGAAGTGTATGTTTTTCAGCCCCGTGGCTTTGTGCAGAAAGGGCATGGGGCATTCGCATCACTATCAGGGCATTTAGTTTATGCAAGTTGATGGTGGAATGGCTTTGTGTCAAACGAAATATATTGATACATTATTGCAGCATTTTGGCCTTGAAGACTGTAAGCCTATTGCCACTCCTATGGAGATAGTTTTACGATTGAGTCTTCATGATGCTGGAGATGCATTTGATGTTTTTTTCTATCAGCAGTCTGTTGAATGCTTGATTTACTTATGCATTACTCAGCTAGATATTCAGTTTGTTGTCTCACAGATGAGCAGGTTTATGCATTGCCCAAGATTTAAGCATTGGCAGGTGGTTAAGCGCATCTTTCACTACTTGAGTGGTACTCGGCTAGTTGGATTATTTTATCCCAAGGGGGATCACTACCGCCAGATTTGCACGCTTTTTTTGACTCTGATTGTGCTGGTTGCTATGACACTCGTGTGTCCACTAGTGGCTTTTGCTTCATGCTTGGTAGCTCATGTATATCTCGGTTGAGCAAGAGGCAGCCTACTATGGCCACTTCCAGTTGTGAGGTTGAGTATAGGGCAGCTTTCATAGCGACTGTTGAGTGTGTGTGGCTCAGACGCCTTATGGCTGATTTGGGTGTTGGTCAGTCTTCTACCACCACCATCTTCACAGATAGTCAGAGCGCATTGGCAATTGCGAGGAACCCTGTGTTCCATGCTCGCACTAAGCACATTGAGGTGCATTATCACTATGTCAGGGAGAGCTTCTCTGCTGAGGAGATGAGCTTAGCATATGTGCCCATGCAGGAGAACATTGCAAACCTTTCCACGAAGGCTCTGCCTAGGGAGGTTTGAAGCTTTCCGCAAAACTTTGGGCTTAGTTCCTTTTGTGGAGTGATTTGCACATAGCTTGGCACTTCCTTATACATGAGTGCCAGCTCCTTGTTCACCGCATCACTCCCCAGGGGGGATTTGTTGATATATTTAGATAGTGATGTGTGTGAACACACTAGGACCGTCGGGGCACTTTTTCCCTCTTTAGGAGTTTTTTTCCCCCGGCTTGTATATATGCCTATTGCCTAATGGCCTAGTTATCTTTGTACATTCTCTAGTAATACATTCAGTATTGTGTGTTGTGCTCCAAGCTTCTTCTCCTTCCGTGTGCTCTTCGCGTGCTTCCGCAGACGTCTATCTCCAACAGATGCTATTGAAACTCTTAGATGTGCTAGGAACTTGTTTGACAACTTTCATAAATGTGTGATTTCTAGGCTTGAAAAAGCCAAGATTTATACTTGAGAATGTTTAATCTCAATGAGACACTTGACATTGTTGTCTCTTTTCATATTCTCATGCTTAAAATATCTACCAAGTTAATATAGCCAAACTTATAAGCATGCATTCACCAAGGCTTCTTCAAGAGGCACTCATCAATCTTTGGAAAATTTACTACAAATGTAACAACTAAACTTATTGTTGTCAAAGTAAACCAAGCTGAAATTTATCTAGTTTCAACATGCTCATCAAGAAACAAAAATTACTAGCAAAGAATTTTTTAACAAATCAATGAAATTTGAATAGACCAAGACTAGATCAAAGTTATTACAAAAGATATGGAGGCCAAGAGTCAAGAGAAACCAATTGAGAGTCAAGATACAAAATATGAAAAGACACTGTGGTGGGTTAACTAAGATACAAATAGCACCAATAGTCCATGTGATCTTCAAAGATACATGAGGGATCTAGTATTATGATTCTTCTTTATGAATGTATATGGATTCCATATGAATCATGTACTACTTCAAAAGAGAATAGATTCACACATTACCTATCTTGGTGCTTTGTATCGAATTGAAATTGACATTTCTTTGTTAGTTATCCTTCTCCATTACTCAATCACAATTACAACTATATAGGAAAGGTGATTTTACTTAATTATTGGTGCTCTATTTTGGTAAATATTAAATCCATTGACAGTGTTGTTATAAATACTCATCCAATAAGTCATGTCCTATAAAGCATGCATATTTACTGTTTTGCTCCTCTCCACATGTTTATTACACCCATTTTCTCTTGTGTTTTAGCAATCACTTCCATCGATGTAGATGTCTTTGGTTCAATGTTGCTTTATCTACTCTTTAATGGCTCTTTTTTTTTTCTTGACTTGTTCAAGCACAAACGATTGAAATTTCATTCCTCTTGTCTATTAGATACTTTTTCTCAAAAAAAAATCTTGAATTAAACACTCCTAGCTTTTCATCCCCATCAAGTTTACATAATAAAAGCACTATCCAATTTCTTGATTCTTCCATTTTTCCATCCATTAAAACATTCAAATCAATATATGGACCTTTAAATCATTTGAACTACTCAAAGATTGAAGAGGTGGTTAATTTACATCACATAATACATATTATGCATGAAACTCCTACCAATAAAAAAAAGACACATAAATGTAGCATAATACTTGAGAAAAAATCAAGAAATTCACACATTGAGCATTTAATTAGATCATGGAAACTCATCAATGATTATTCATGAAATTATGCTAAAAATATAACCTTTAAAATATACATAATCCATCAGTGATCGTGCAATGATAAATATCCATCGAACATGCACCATATTGCATTACATGATATATCAAACTAGATATGATGATATATTGTGCATCGTCTATGGAAAATGAAACCAAATTTAACAAGGGCTCAATCATAATGTTATATTTTTCATCATAATCATTATCAAAAGAGAAGTAGTTGGGACATTGTGAAGTTTTTATGATATATGCTTCACCTAAATTCCAAAGAAAGTCATGGTTGTAAGTTCTAAATCAACATCATTCCTAGACAGTTATGTTGATTATTCTTTTGAATCATCAAGTACATCTCTTTTGAATCATCAAGTACGTGTATATGTGCATTCTAGAATAGCCTCCATATTTAGTACATCATTTTCTACCTCACTTAAACTTGTAAGATGGACTCAAAGGTAGGAAATATTAACATGTTACAACATGTAAAATTAGAATGCATTAGAATTCATATTTACCATTAAGCTAACATCATGATACATAACTACATGCATGCACATGCTACATGAATGTGAGATCAAGAGTCTATCCTATAAAGTTTTAAGATTATTTGAACGACATGGAAAAGATGTACTTCTCTTTGGATCAGATTCAGCACATGCCTTTTTTATTTTGTTCAACTCAATGGAATTGAAATTCACCCACATAATCCGATCAGCAAATACTGAAATCATACTAAAAATTTGAAGAAAGCTACTTTAAACTTGCCTATGGAGTGATCTATGTTTTTCATTCTCTATTTAACTTCATGTTAGAATTAATCAAAATTAAACGATATTACTATAAACTTGCCTGTGGAAAAAAAAATGTGTGTTTCTTGCTCTTTATTAACTTATGTTAGATTAGCACATAATAATTTGTTGCATTATGAACAAGGCTCAAGTATCTCAATACCTTTAGATGAGGCCAATGTTAAAATATTAAGATAAAATTTTCGATGTCAGATTCCTCTACATCATGATTCATCAAACAAAAGGAATTCGATAAATTTTTGTCGTGATTAGTAGTTATTCACAATTAGTTATAATTGTTAAATCCAAACCTTCTCCATCAATTCATTCGAGCAACATGATTTACTCATAACCATAAAATCCATTATCCCAAAGACTATTCCACACAACAAAATTAAACACACTCAATCTATGATTGTTATATTCTTGAATCATTTCAATCAGCATATCACATACTTTGATGATTTCCCTTGAAGATTCCCCCAATGTTTCAATTGTGGGACCTCCACAAACAATGAAGTATGCAAGTGACATCGAGGATTGCTTTATGAAATCAACACCATTTAAACATAGAATATGTAAACAAAACAACATAAATTCATTTATATTCTCAAATAGAATAAGCCACGCAGCTCAATAGCATTCCCAAAGGTACAACTATATAACTTTATCGTTGAGGGTTCAAGAACATTTTCAATGCATCTAGTATATAAGCAATATGCCTATATGTTGGAAGGTTCCAATAATCATCCATATTCTTTATCTCAAGGCATCATCTTCCATGACAATCAAAGAGGAACATGTGCACAAAGGATATCTTACTCTACTTCTTGGAATCAAATAGCCTTACTCATAGTATCAAATGAGTCCTTATTTTGAGCACACTTCCTTTTTTTGGAAAACATAAGATGGAATCGCATCATAGAGTGCTTCTATTACCCAATATTAGAATGCACATAGAATATGCATCACACTTTAAGATAATGATCATGAATTTAATTATGCTTTGTAAATAACGGACATCAATCAATCCATGATCCCAATATCTTCCATAACAAGTCCTATGTATAATCCAAATGGTCATGTCCATGCTGCCTCAACCACACATCCCATGGATACAACACTAAATCCATTATCCACGACTACTAACAAAAGTTTTTCCTAGAGATCTATGAATTTCTCCAAATTGATCGAAGTCTCACATGTATGTGTTGGGATAAAATGTAAGGATATTATTAACTTAAAAGAGGAGGCAAGTAAATTGTACCCATTCCTCTTGTACATATCAAATCAATCATCACATATAATGAAACATCCTATTTCTCCAATGTGTCATAATAAGAGCACCGTTTTCTCCACTATCCCCTTTCATTTTAACTAGGGAGATTTCAATACATAGAAAACCGTTCAAGGACCCTCCCAATGAGCACCTAGTTTGTTCATTGCTCTCATGGACCTCCTCCATGTGATCATGTTTTGCAACATTGAATAGAACACCACATATAATAAACAATTTTCCATTCTCTCATGGCACTCTCTATCATGCTTTCATACTATACTTTGAAAATCAGTTGGTCTTTAAAGTCTTAGCGAATGGAGATGCATATTTGAGGTGTTGGCAAGTGGAGATACATTGATGTTCGCTCTACCTCAAATTGTTAATACATGTACCTTTGAATCCTTCGACAGAATTTTGTATATGTATCTCATTCTCCTCCCTTACAACTAAGTATATCGTTATTCAAATGCAACCTATTCATTTCCATACTTGTAAGATTATAATTATAGCTCGATGCAAAAGGCACTGCCACAAAGAGGTTTAGAGGCAGACCACATATTTCTTTGGACCGACCATAACTGCATGTCCAAATGGACAAGATGGACAATATTTAACGCAGGTGGCATATATTAGACGGATCTTGCGTGATCACACATTTGACTTACATTAATCTAGGGAACTCGACCAGTTACAATAAGTTTCAACCTTCGATTAGTCCCAATGTCCCTCGGTCAACAAGAAAGAGGGAGCACTCGAAGTTTAAAATGATAGCACTCGGGATTCGCAAAAGGACAAGCAAAATAATGAAGGCCCTAAACTGACGCACTAGGAATTTGGTAACCGGAAGGAAAAAAAATAGACACGAGAATTTGAAATGTTTGTCAAACTAAACAAAGTTTAATTTGAAACAAGAAATCACGAAATTCGCATTATGAATCCAATCTTTTCCAACTTTCTAAACTTCTTATTTCTCGCCACCTTCAAGAATCGAAAAGTCCCTTGATGAAACTTGAAAATGGGCCATCGATACCACAAACTACTATTCCAACTCACACCAGTGATGGGTATGAGCTGACAAGGACAGGAGAGTTATATGCTCGTGCAGACCTATGATTACAGCAAATCAATATGCTATTGCAAGGGAGAGCTATACTTTCTGCATTCTGTGCCAATCGAGCATTTGCTTCATCACCTGGCCATTGATCTCCTCTTGGGCAAATCAGTCATGCTTGACGCCAGTTTGCTCTCGTTCTCATCTAGCTGTAGTTTTGTTCTACATCCAATTCTACAGGATTTCGTTTTCTACTTCTTCCCCATCTTCACCTTCATATTCAGGCGTTGTGTGTGTGGACGAGAGAGAGAGAGAGAGAGAGAGAGAGAGAGAGAGACTCCAGCTGTATCCTGTATAGAGTCAAATTAGGTCAGCATAAATGAAAAAATAAGTGGTCTTCGGATCATGAATTTAAAGCCAATAAATAAAAAGGGGCGGGCGGGGGGGAGGGGAGAGCCAGCTTCAAGGCGAAAGCCTGATATTGTTAAACGACCACATATTTTGAATCCAACTATCGTTGACAAAAGCCGCAGTTGACAATGAGATTACAGTTCACTTGAATTCATCAATTGAAGTTTTTCAACTTTCTCAGCCTCTATGTTTCGCCCACAATTCCGAAGACCAAAGATAATCAGTCTATATGTTTTTGTTGTAGGAACGATACCCAACTCTGGCATCTCATAAAAACTTGCCAGAGCCTCATCAACCTTGCCTGCCTTTAGAAACGCTCCAAGCATTGAGTTCCAAACCACTACATCAAGACTCTTGCAACCCCTTTTCTTTATGAGCTTAAATATTTCATAGGCCTCATCTGTGTATCCAGTCCTGCCAAATCCATTTATTAATGCACTGTATGTGAAAGGATCTGATTCACATCCTCTTGCCTCCATATCATAGAGAAGGTTCTTTGTCGTCACAAGATCACCAGCATTAGCAAAGCCGCGAATCAAAATATTGTATGTGAGAGTGTTTGGTTTACATCCTGCCCGGACCATATCCTTAAAGATAGTATGACCCATCCTCCTCCTACCTTTTTTGACAAGAGCATCTATGATTGAGGTGTAAGTGATAACATTTGCTTCAAGGCCTCTCTGTTTCATCTCCAAAAAGTATTTCAGTGCTTCACGCACATGCCCAGCTTTACCAAGAGCAGCAATGAAGGATGTGTACGTGACCACATCAACAACTCCAGGCTTATCCTTCACTCTCTCAAACAATTGCCTTGCAGCACGTATTTTCTTCAGTTTTCCGAGGTTACTTATCAAAATTGAAAATGTAAACCCATCTGGATAAATACCATCATCTGCCATCTGCTTGACAAGTTGTGAAGCTGCTTCAGTATGTCCTGATCTTCCAAGCGCCTTGAAAAGTGTATTATAGATTATGAGATTTGGCTTCATATTCAGCGCAGTCATATCCCTCAAAAGTTCATAGGCTTTATCAATCACATTCAGTCTGCCAAGATGGTTAATAATCGTCGAAAATGTTACAATGGTTGGTTCTATTCCCAAATCTTTCATGTCATGATAAAGTTTCAAAGCCTCAGTAAGATCCCCTTTCTTGCAAAACATATCAATTAATGTATTGTATGTTACAACATTAGGCTGGACACCTTCGCTCTGCATCTCAAGGAAAACTTTTATTGCTGTGTCTGTTTGACCCTCCATTGCAAATCCTTTGATAGTACAATTGAATAACTCAGGCCTCAGTTGTCCTGAAGATGCAATCAGTTCTTGAAGCAATTTATAAGCTATGCTAGCCTCACCAGTTTGAGCCAAGGCAAAAACTAAATCATCTAGAATAGCACTATCTGGAACTCTATCAATGGATTTAAGATGCAAATAGATAGCATAAGCATCCTTTACTTGTTCAGCTTTGATAAGGGAACTAACCACACCTTTGAAAATATCCATGCCTACTGATAAACCAAGAACTTTTGCTGCTTTCAGCAGATTGCATGCTTCAGTGGTGTGGCCAGCCTGACAAAGACTATACATTAGCTTTCCAAATGCCTCATTTGTACGAATTCCCCCTGTACCCATCAATGTGGAAAATATCTGCATTGCATCTTCAAGTTTTCCCAACCTTGCAAGACCACATACTAGTTCTAGTCTTGCCTCACTACTGGCTACCTCATCCCGTTCAGACATCTCTTTATAGCTGGCATGTCCTTCCAAAACCTTGCCTTCCCAGCATAGTGAAATAATTCGTGAATTGTTAATGCTGTTGCAATCAGCTTTTCTGAGAGAATCATCTTTCCAGATGCCTCGTAGGACATTGCCTATGGTAAAACCAGGTGCAAGGTTGCCTGCAATTCAAGAAAATTTTGTTCATTAACAGACCAGAAAAAAAGCTCAAACAATCATGAGACAGTCAATAGAAGTATTAAAACATTGATTTAACAAGTTCAAAATCATTCTGCCTGATAGAAAATGGCAAAAAATACGGCACATAATTTGACTCAAGAAAGAAATCAAACCAGTATGGTTAGCAATTGGATAGCAACAGTGTAGGCAACGTGCTGCTAACCCATTGGAGATGCAAAGCCCAAGTTGCCATAACGTTGCATATGAACCAACTTCTTTTATATTTTCGTTTTTAAGATTCCAGGTATCCTAGGTGTATATATCCTCTTAACATGCGAGTAGCCTCCAAAAACACAGAAAAATACATATTATGTCCACTTCTGATTGTCAATGGCACATGCCGAATTTAAAATTCAGATCCTGAAGCATTATATGTTACTTGATGTGTACAAGGTCACTAGGTGGGACAATTACACTTTGTGAGTCTCATTAAGAACACCTAAAAAGAAAAGCTGTAACATATCCTTTTAGTTCAAATAATTTGATTCTTTAAGCTCACAATATTTGGCTAGAAATGGTGAACATCAAATCTACAAATAAGCTAAGAGTATCAGATGCAAAGCACACCTTAATCCATTAACACACAAGCTATATATAGATATCACATATATTCAATCATTTATATAAGCCTAGAGAAATTGTAATACAATTTAGAACTACAAGCTAAGAGTATCGGATGCAAAGCACACCTTAATCCATTCACACACAAGTGGATTCCATGTTAAAATAATCAAACCTTTCTCCAGGTTTTTTATTAGAAATATTATTGTATGTTGTGATAGATAGGAGATTTTTCTTTTTTTTTTCTTTGAGGCTTATGCCTTGTTCCCTATTTGAAGTGAATTACCATTGGATAAAACGCGAGAAAAATTTGTATACATTCGATAAGACCAATAGATATGATCTATAACATTTGTTAATCATATGATATCCAACAAGTTGACAAACCAAAAACAAATAGAGTTGAGATCAGGAAGACCAAATACTTTTGCGTATATCTCTATCAAAAAAATTTCATTGTTTATTTGCAATCAATCTCCTATCAGCTTCGATAACTAGATTCCAAAGCTTGCCACACTAGGAATTAAGAACCTGTGAGAAGAAAAGCAAGTGGAGAGGGAAGTGGTTCAGCAAATATGACTAGAAGTCGAACAGAGAAGAAAGGTGGAAATGCACAAAGAAACATATGCAAAAGCAAAAGCAAAGGTGATGTGCCTTGCTACCAATGTGGTAGAAAAGATCACAAGAAGCTACATTGCAAGTATTGCAAAGAAAAGTTAGAAAGAAAGAAGAACATAGGTGACAAAGAGAAGAATGACACTAAGAATGAGGCACATCCCAAAAACAAAGAAAATGAGAAGGTCAATGTGGTTTCCAATGTAGTCATTGAGGAGTTATATGATATGGAGGACATTCTATGTGCCATTATATTTGTTGATGATGCATATTTACACGATGCTCCCCCTCTACGCCATGCACAAGATATGCCCATCACTAAAGTTGATCTTATTGATGCCTTCCATTCGTATCATCTCTAGTCGAGTTATCCATACCTATGAGTCCCAAATTGTGGGACTTTTTGTATCAGCCACATATTCTTGTATTATTTCCCCTACATGGGTGATCTCGTCATCAAAGGATAATTCCAAAATCTTGTCTAGTCTAGTCAGAGGGCACAATCTAGTGCTCCCCTGACATTTTGGCAACACTATCACATCATGCCAAGACAAGAATGATGGATTCCATATCCATTCTCAAAAATATCGAATTGACTTTGGATTATATATGTAAAAAACTCCAAGATTTGGAAAGGGGGGTTACAACAAGGTGATCGATCAGTTTCAAGCTATGCCTTAGATATCTGAATATTCTTTCATGGATCTACATATCAAGAAGAGCACATGATTCATCAGTTTCGAACAGGCCTCAAAGATGAAGTGAAGTATCTCTTGCTATCCATGCCTCAAGAAGATACCTTGGATGATGTTATCAATCAAGTAGTTCAATGTGAGAGTCAATTGTTCAAAGAAAGACAAGTCCAAGAGCTAGAAGTTTTGAATAATCAAGGCATTGTTCCGCGAGAATCCGAATCAAGAATCTTTGAAGCCCAAGAAGTCATTACAAAAGATATGGAGTATACATATTATGAAGACAACAAGAAGGTGAAGGATAAGGAGGAGTTCATGTTCAATCAAAGAGGTATGCTTACTCAAGGCTCTCCATCAAAGATCTTGGAAACACCACAGTGTACCACTAGAAGCTCAAAGGATCTATCGCATGAAGAACCCAAGAGTCCTCACTCCTTCACCACCTATCAAGATTATGAAGAATTCAAGGTTGATCATGTGTTAGATTCAAGAATCTCTCGAGGAAGATTAGAATACCTTATTCATTGCAAGGGATATGACGTCAAGGATCATACTTGGGAACTTACAGAAAATATTCAGAGAGCAAAAATCAAGGTTCGTGAATTCCATAGGAAGAATCCAATGAAACCCAAGCTAGAGAACATGGCTACTCCTCGTGGAACTCGTCGCTTGAGGCGGAGGTGATGTCATGGATACAAAGGAAACCATCCTCAACCTTAGATTCCATGCCACTTTCTATATCTCATGATTGGTTCTAAATTTGGAGAAAACAATGCTTCAATTGCATCCGAAACATGCCAAAACCCTAAGATCGACTGTCTTCTTGCTTGATTCTGATATCCAGAGGTCATGTTTTGAATTGATAATATCATTGACGACATCATCAATTCGTAAACGGCATTGATGAACCACACTTGGAAGCCTATATAAAGAGGGGTTGGCCACATTCATACTCAATCTTGTGAATGTCAATCTTGGCAGCTCAAGGAGTCGTGACCACCAAGTAAGTACTCTCCAAGTTCGAGTTCAAGTTCTAGTCTTGTCCTTGTTCTAGTTTTTGTATCCTCGATATCCTATTGTGTCCCGTTTGTGAGAGTGTGGAAACAATACAGAATTGTGTATTGAAGTATAAGAAAGCGGAAGCATGATCCCATTAACATTGGATCATTAAAATAAAGTGAACTTCAATATGGGCTGTTCAAACATATATGGAAACGTTCTTACAACAATATTCATAAGCATAATAGCAACTGAATATCTTCAACGTGAACGCATCTCTAAGATGAGATCCATAAAGTGATTGTCTTCAAGTAATCTGCGTGAAGAACTAGAGCTACAAAACATATTGACTTCTACAGAAAGTGGCGATGTGCAACTTGCACAAAATATATTGAATTCATATTGTATCATCAGAAAATATGGAAGTGTAAAAATATCTGCAACTTGAATATCGTCCATCCAAAACTTTGGCCATAGCATTATGTACATGTATACATTCCTCCATCTTTGGCTTCAGTGTTCATCAGCATCTGAACTATGATAGATACTTGACGAGTGTTGACAGTAAGTATTGTATTTGGATGACGAACATCTTCAGCATATGAACCATGCATCACAATGACTTTGCTTTAAAGACTTCTTCAATCTTGTATGTAGATTTTGTCGGGCAGTATGAGCAGCAACGCAATGTCCTGTGCCTCTGAACAAGATGTTCCTGTTATCATGATATAAAGCGATCGGACCTCACACCGAGATCCATCAGTCATACTGACAAACATGTATCAACGTTGATGGTAGTACATAGAGAAACTCAAATGCACTTATTCGATCAAAGGCAGCATGTCCAGCCACTATACTTCTCTTCATAATAAATGAATTTAACAACGGTTCTATCTACGTATAATGAAGATGTGCACATCACATATGCCATGCTGTTATACATGATTGCATGAATAGGACATATTCAGACGACAGTACTTCCTTGTGAATACAAAGATAAAACAACTCTTAAACGAACGTCTCATGCTGCTATAATTTTAGTGTCCTATCGAGTAACAGCAAACATCATCGACACTGAGCGCATCACACATTGCTGTTATATATGTGTGGACATTGACAATCAACTAGATAGGTATGCTCTCCGTTGAATAGGACGAGCTGTAGTATGCAGTGAACAGAGAAGTATAATTGACCTCATACAAATGCCACAGAGAGAGAATAGAGAATCAAGGGGTCAACACACGCATATGACAATCTAACAGAGTCGCCCAAAAATTCATTGATGTATGGTGTACTTATATACATATGAGTGGAAGCGGTAGAAAACCTCACCACTTTGCTTTTCTTTCTAAAAAACGTAAGCTACGATTCTTTTCCTTGATTCAAGGTTGATTTGCATTTGTCACCGCACATCCATATGATTTCCTTAATCTAAGGAGACACATTGCAAGTTGCCTGCTACGTAGGAAATTCCGTTTTTTACTTTATCTTTGGGATACGATATGGGTCATATGAGTCTTGTATGAAAAGCTCTAAATACAAAATGCTAGTAAAGACTTGGGTCATATGAAAAATATTTCTGGAATTTTCTATAAGAAATGGGAAGTGCTAAGAGTGAAGAATTTGGAGATTGCTTGCTCCAACAGCTCCCCTTCAATCTTCAAATTCATCTTTAGCTCTTTTATGTGTTCTTCTCTCTCTCTTTTGCTTTTTTGTCCTTCTTGTATATTCTCTATCTCCCCTTTGATGTGGCTTTTCTTTCTTTCTATGCATCCCTTTTTTTTTTTCTTCTTCTCCAATTTGCTTCATGTATCTTCATAATTGATTCTTCATAATGTTGATGTAGATATATTCTTCTTAAGAACTGTAGGTCCTTCACAATGATGTAGTCCCTAGTTGTCGACGTAAGGCCTCTCCATGTAAAACCTTTTTATTGATGTAGTTCCTTTGAAGTAGTAATTCTCTATGTGATCTTCCTTGAAATCCCTTTTGCTGATGTAGTTCTTGGTTGTTTGAAATGATGGCTCCTCCATGTGATCTTACTTTGAAAAACTTTGATGTAGTCCTTTCTTCTTTGTGGTTGATGATGCTTCTCTTTGTAAATAGCTCCTTTGATGATGTTCCTCCTTGTCCGTAGTGTAGATAGCTCCTTTGAAATTGCTTTTGACTGTCGAATCTTCTTCAAATGTAGAATAGCTTTTCTGCTCCTTTTGAAGTGTCTTTGATTTCCATATGTTGATGTCTTCAAACTTTATTTGTAGTAGACTGGTTTTCCTTCTCTTGTTGATGTCTTTTCTTCATGAGTTGATGTAGTCCATTGATTTAGTCCTTTGCTCCATGTAGTTGATCTTCACTTTGTCCTTTGCTTCAAAAATAGCTCTAACTTTGGTTGATAATATCTTCATCCTTTGAATGCTTCATGTTCATGCAGATCCTTCCCTCAAGAATATCTCCCCTTCAATTTGAGAGCTCTTTTATGTGATCTTTGAATGATATAATCTTTTACATAGTACTTCAAATAAGGAATTACAAGAGCTTAAATACATGAGCTCTTTTTCATCTTAATACATAATGGAATTTCCAAACAAGTTACAAAGCTACAAACGTGCTTTATCTATGGCTTTTGCCATTTGTGTATAACAACTTAACTTTGTCAATGCAAAGTTCAGAGGTTGTGGTTTTTCCTCACTCATTTTGGAGCGAGCATTGCTCTAGCTCTAGAGTGATTCTATACCTTCACTTGTTTGATAGCTTTCATAAATAAATGAAGCTAATCAAGATCCCAACTTCTTGATTAATCTTCATTTGTGATTTCACCTTCTATGTGTGTAGAACAATTCTGCCATAACTATTTATCAAGTGCTCACACCACTTGTATTGTACCTGACTATATGTGTTGGTCCTTTACATTGATGATAAAGGGAGTTTGATCCACCATGAATACCTTGACTATGCTGTACAAAGAAATGTGATTTGTGTGATAATATGCAGCCCTTGTATATGACTCTTAATGCGTGTGAGTCTATCCAAGCCTTGATTTTTTGTAGATGAATATAAGTCAGTGTGACTTATGAAAGCACATATGAAGTGCTTATGAGACTTCAAATAACTGCTTTTACCTTTGTATGAGTGCGTTGAATGCACTTCCTTCATCTTCCTATTATGAGGAAGTTCACTTCTTATATTGGATGAATGTCCTTCTTCTTCTTCTTCTTCTTTGATTGAGTGCATTGGATGCACATCCTTCTTCTTCTTGCTTTGTGGAAGTCTTTTTTTAGCCAATTGCTTCTTTTACTTCTTCCAACCGATGTGGAGAAGTGGGCTTCGATGTAGTCCTTTCCATAGGATTGGTAAGCCTTTGAAGAGTGGCTTCTATGATCTTTGCCTCGAACACTTTGAATGATCCTTTTTCAAGCTTCTTGATGATGGAAGGAGTGCTTGAGTAGCGCTTGGCTGCAAATACAATCTTTTGATGTGCTTGAATAGCACTAAATTCCAAGTACAAATTTCTTGCTATGTGTTCATAACTCAATAAAGAGAATGTGGAGCTTTAAGCGGTACATATCAATGGGCATAAGATCTATGAGATCTTCTTTGTGATACAAGAGTAAATGATAGAGATTCACTTTACAATGGTGATAATCTTTCATGTAATAAGAGAAGGCTTAAGAGTGATTTTGATGCTAAAGAATGGGTATCTCCAAGATAGAACATGTATGATCATTGATCCTAACCGGTTTTTAAGAGCTCTTGGATCTTAGAAGATGAATACTATTAGGGGAGAAACCAATTTATATACATTACCAAATGAATGCCTCTTAATAAAAAAATGCCTTCTTTATGTTGGACTTGAGTCTTCGGAGGGAACAGCTTCAATCGTTTGGAGCTTTGCCGATAGTAGCCTTGAACTTTCAAATCTCCATCCTTGGGCCTTCTAAGTTTTGTGACCCTAGATGATATCTTTTCTTTGAAATCATTTATTTTGATGACGAGCCTTTCTTTGAGCCTTGGGTACCAAGTCTTCCTTGAACATGACCTTCGATTCCGGACATTGAGGTTCCCTTCTTCATCTATGCTTTCTTCATAGCTTTGATCTTGTTAGCCTCCTTTGATGCCGATTCCTTTATAACCTTGAATAGAGCGCTTGAGATGTCCTTGATTCCTTGCATGGTCGACTTGCAAGAGAAATGGCCTATATCAAACTTTTTCTTTTGAAGAAGACAGCACAATATTTCCATTAACATGGAATCAAACAAGTTACTTCATACTCCCCTTGAGTGACAAGGTAGGTGAGTTACATAAGATTCATAAGCCTTCATAAATAAACGTCTTGTGCCTCATATACAATAGATACAATGATTAGTTGAGGCCTAAGGTGAACCATTAAAGACATAACAAAATCTTGCAATACCACTTGAGTAATTCAAGGGACAAATGAAGAACCGATATGAGTAATACAAAAGAAGGTTGCTATTAAACATATGATGCCTTTGAATAATGTAGCTTGTGTAGCTCGCATGGTACCTTGATTCCTCAATTCAATGAGAAATATTTCTGTGTATAAATCATGAGGTTCATATCAAAATGCCTTGCTCATTGTAGCTCTGAATAGACCTTTTGTTGATGGAGCTCGGGAAGTGATCTAATGAAGAGCTCCTTTAATAACTTCATGTATGGTCACTCAATAAATGCGCTTAACTGATGCAATATGAGTGACTCAAACAACCGTATCTTCTAAATCAAGAAGAGCATGCCATTTGCATTATGAACAAGTCAAAATATAAGTGAAGTATTAGACTTGACATCCTTCAAGAATACATAATGCGTTATGAGCATATAAATATGCACATAAATGTTCTTTGTTGAAAACATCGAGTTGCAAGCTCCTCTTGTAACAATCACCATTAGTTTGTCCTCCTTGAATAGAAGCTATGTAGATCATATGTAGTATATTGTACACACAATGAGCCATTGATGTGACTCAAAGTATATCTCCAAACTTATTGTTGTGTAGGTTGAATTGATGCTTTCCATCAATATGTGTAGAACCTCCTGCTTCCTGACAGTTACGAAATAGAGAATGTTGACGAGGATGTGGCTATTATTAAGACTTGGATGAAGGCTCTTAGGTGGCTCTGATACCATTGTGAGAGTGTGGAAACAATACAGAATTGTGTATTGAAGTATAAGAAAGCGGAAGCATGATCCCATTAACATTGGATCATTAAAATAAAGTGAACTTCAATATGGGCTGTTCAAACATATATGGAAACGTTCTTACAACAATATTCATAAGCATAATAGCAACTGAATATCTTCAACGTGAACGCATCTCTAAGATGAGATCCATAAAGTGATTGTCTTCAAGTAATCTGCGTGAAGAACTGGAGCTACAAAACATATTGACTTCTACAGAAAGTGGCGATGTGCAACTTGCACAAAATATATTGAATTCATATTGTATCATCAGAAAATATGGAAGTGTAAAAATATCTGCAACTTGAATATCGTCCATCCAAAACTTTGGCCATAGAATTCTGTACATGTATACATTCCTCCATCTTTGGCTTCAGTGTTCATCAGCATCTGAACTGTGATAGATACTTGACGAGTGTTGACAGTAAGTATTGTATTTGGATGACGAACATCTTCGGCATATGAACCATGCATCACAATGACTTTGCTTTAAAGACTTCTTCAATCCTGTATGTAGATTTTGTCGAGCAGTATGAGAAGCAACGCAATGTCCTATGCCTCTGAGCAAGATGTTCCTTTTATCATGATATAAAGCGATCGGACCTCACACCGAGATCCATCATTCATACTGACAAACATGTATCAACGTTGATGGTAGTACATAGAGAAACTCAAATGCACTTATTCGATCAAAGGCAGCATGTCCAGCCACTATACTTCTCTTCATAATAAATGAATCTAACAACGGTTCTATCTACGTATAATGAAGATGCGCACCTCACATATGCCATGCTGTTATACATGATTGCATGAATAGGACATATTCAGACGACAATACTTCCTTGTGAATACAGAGATAAAACAACTCTTAAACGAACGTCTCATGCTGCTATAATTTTAGTGTCCTATCGAGTAACAGCAAACATCATCGACACTGAGCGAATCACACATTGCTGTTATATATGTGTGGACATTGACAATCAACTAGATAGGTATGCTCTCCGTTGAATAGGACGAGCTGTAGTATGCAGTGAACAGAGAAGTATAATTGACCTCATACAAATGCCACAGAGAGAGAATAGAGAATCAAGGGGTCGACACACGCATATGACAATCTAACAGAGTCGCCCAAAAATTCATTGATGTATGGTGTACTTATATACATATGAGTGGAAGCGGTAGAAAACCTCACCGCTTTGCTTTTCTTTCTAAAAAATGTAAGCTACGATTCTTTTCCTTGATTCAAGGTTGATTTGCATTTGTCACCGCACATCCATATGATTTCCTTAATCTAAGGAGACACATTACAAGTTGCCTGCTACGTAGGAAATTCCGTTTTTTACTTTTATCTTTGGAATACGATATGGGTCATATGAGTCTTGTATGAAAAGCTCTAAATACAAAATGCTAGTAAAGACTTGGGTCATATAAAAAATATTCTGGAATTTTCTATAAGAAATGGGAAGTGCTAAGAGTGATTTGGAGATTGCTTTC
>CM035415.1:12844298-12956798 GCA_020310875.1 Ceratopteris richardii | reverse complement strand
GCAAAGAACCAGACCTTTTCTTCGACTGTCTGGATCTAACCTAAAATTTGATTGCTTGCTTTTGTCAAAATGTGAACCTTTGTCTGTGAACCTCCTAAAACAGCACAATGTTCAAGAGCATAAGCATGTCAGCTCATGAATATCACTTTAAGCTACAGGAGATGCCATGACAAGAAATATTTCCTAAGACATTAATGAATGCTTTTTGGCATAATTTTATAGTCTTGGTTCAAAACTAGCTTTGATCATCATTGAGGAGTTCATTTACAGAGCCTATATATGAAGATGATCAGCATACTTGAGCTACTCAGAGCATAATGAATGATTACATATGCTGGCTGCACAGGATACAGACACTCGAGACAATAGGATTCTTACGAGTTCATTTCACATAGAGGTGTTTTATCAAATATGCACATCACGAGATAGAGATAGAGAGAGAGAGAGAGAGACACACACACAAAAAGTAGTTAACTCAGCACCTGCCACTGTTGGACATAGAAATTCAATTGTCGACTTAAGTCTTACATTATGATTATACATACATGATACGCTCAGAGTCTCACACTTGTCACTTCAGTCAAGAGTCAAGACTCACTGTTCAGTGTTCAGTTAAAACTTAACTGTTACATTCACATTCACGTTTCATGCCGCGCACGTGACACACATACATACATGTCCATTGTCCACATGGCACAGTCCCACACACACACACATGTATGATGATAATGATCATTGATATCACACACTAGTAACTACAGTCTACTACTAGCATAATTATGTAAACTTTAAAGCCATGACCATCTTGCATCATAATTATAAATTCATAATTTATATTATATACATTATGTAACTATAATACGCACGCAGCACATTGCAATCTGCATTATATGTATCATGCATCTGGATTCTAATCTCGACTCTCTGCCAGTAAGTAGTTAGTAGTTACATCATAGTATCATACATGTATGATTGTAATATGTATCAGGATTCAGGATTCACTGTTCAGGTCTCTATTTCATACATGCCTCAATTGTATCAGAGAATAGACATATATGAACATTGATTGCACCTATGTCTAGAATGATGGAATCTGAAATTGGAATTCTATACTTCATCTGTTAATGTGTCAGTTGTCCAATGTCAACAGTAAAGTTTCAACTGTCATGATTTATGTGTGATGCCAGTGAGAGAGTAGAGAGACTCAACAGTCAACTCTCACACACACTATAGTGACCACTGACCAGTCACACACACACATACTACACCGTCACACACATATACAAGTGTAGTGTGTGTGTGACTGACAACTGCGACATGTGGGTGTGATTAATAATAAAACTTGACAGTGACCAGTTGGTAACTTGGTAGTCACAGCACAGCCTCCTGCTTGGCTACTTCCTCCTACACCAGATGATGATGATGATGATGATGGAACACTTTGAGCCTGTTGAACTTGGTTCATATAATAGTCCTTTACAGCACCTGTGTAAAGTCCAATACCTCCATGTTCAAGTCTTCTAACTTCAACTTCAACTTAATCCCATAGGTCAATGATCATGAGATAATATTACAGCCTTGTTTGCCAAGTGTGAAAAACATCACCTTTGAGCTATCTACCGTGACCATGGAGTTCATTGCCATGTCTCTCACTTAAGAAAGTCAATATGCTCAAGTAAAGTCTCTAAAAATACTCTCAAACAAACGTATACCAATTGTTGGTTTTTAAGGCCCATAAACAATATAGAGAGAGTATAGAGGGAGAATAGAAAGACACAATAAAGACAATGTGCACAAGAGATTGGCAAAGGAGCCAAATCAACTCCAAAATAATACTAAAATACTGCAAAATACTTACAAAAAGTTGATTCTCCAAAACCCTAAGTGTGGTAGCTTGAGAGTAGCTATGGTACAAGATGATTAAAATAAATCATAAGGTGCTTCTTATATAGATTATTTGAGCCCCAAAAGATCTATGAGAAAAATCACCAAAAAAGCCCACAATCACAATTCCATGAAGCTTCTTTCCAAGAATCTTTAGTATTTTTTTATTATTTTTGTTGACTAATGCTAGCCCTTGGATCAATATTACGAGATTTTGATATGTGGCATAGAGAAATTAACTTTTAAAACCTGCTTTAACTTTCGACCTGAAATTAGGATTTTGATTTTTTGCCTAGCAAATCTGCTCCAAATTTGACATATGATATATCATTGGATAGCTCTTGGGTAGCAATTTCCAAATATTTGATAAAAATATTCTGCATATTTTGACCAAAGTTTACCTTCAATGAAACAGCCTTGGCCTTGCAGAAACCTGCATAATCTGACGACCCTCTTGTGAAAGGTTCATTTCCAACAATCTCCTCCTAAACTGACACAAGGGGAATATGCAAGGATAGGTGTATACTATTGATAAAAAAAATGTCCTTGCTAGCTCAAAAAGAATGTTGTTGTAGGTACCTGTAAAGATCATGCACAATGTCCAAAAAAAATACAATAAGACTTTGCACATGAAGAGCACTACATACCACAAATAAAAGGAGAACTCAAAAAAAATTCCCATACTCTTCTCAACCAAGTAACACTTGGAAGGATAGAGACAAATATGGGAAAACAAAAGATAGCATATAGACTTAGACACACTTTCTCAACTATAAAGGTTGATCAAGCATCTCTAATCAAGATCATATGTCCTTATCTATGCCTATCCACATATGAAAAACACAAAAACAAGATGATATGGTTTAACATGAATAGTTGATGGACGAAAAAGTTTCAACATCCAATCCATCTATGTCATCTTGAATATCTTCCTCCGCTATCTTCGCTTCCTCTTCTTTCTTCTTGAAACAAAACTCTGTCTCATGTGTCTTTCCACCACAAATTCTTCATGGGTTGATAATAAAACAATCTGCCTCTTTGTAGTTTGTTTTTCCACAATGTTTACATTTTTCAAAATTTTTTTACTTTTGTTGTGAAAGAACTTTCATCGAGGTTTTCTTCAGTCCTTAACCTCTTCTCCTCCTCTTGAATTGTTGGCAGTTGCCAATACTGTGTCAAGACTTGGATTTGTATTGTTCTATAGAATAATGACAATCATACTATGTAGGAGATAGACTTTTTAGAAGAACTACTGCAATTTGTTTTGAAATTCAATTGTTCATCCAAGCCTACCATGCTAGGTAGCTTTCTGAGCTTTCAAATGCTCTACCATTGATGTTGAGCCCTTCATTTCTAATTGGAAGAAGGATAATTGAGCATTTAAGGAACATGCAGTAAATATTTTGATTAATACCATTTCTAGGAAATGATAGCTGAAATTGTGGTTTGCTGGAAATTAGGGTTTATAGCATACAATGCGACATTGTTTCCAACAACTACTACAACATTCAACATTCTTAGAAGATAATAGATATTCCTCTCTCCATATAGTTGGTAAAGTGGCACCTACAAAAGAGTTAAATTCATGTGTATGGAAACGAGGAAAATCATATGCTTTCCCCAATGGCCAATATTTGATCGACGTCTCAATTTCATGCCATAAAAGAGATGTAGGAACAAATAGGCAACCTATGGCTGGAGCAACTGAGGTTTCAAGTGAATAAGAGAGACGTAGGAACAAGACGTCCTACTATTTCCGAAGCAGTGCACACATGATCCCCTCCATAATGCTTTCATAAGTATGGAAACGAGCAAAAATCATATGCTTTCCCCAATGGCCAATATTTGATCGACGTCTCAATTTCATGCCATAAGAGAGATGTAGGAACAAATAGGCAAGCTATGTCTGGAGCAAATGAGGTTTCAAGTGCATAAGAGAGACGTAGGAACAAGACGTCCTACTATTTCCGAAGCAAAGTGCACACATGATCCCCTCCATAATGCTTTTTTAAAATTTAAATTACCAAAGATAACATGTGCTTAACCTTCTCTATAACTTAGGAAGTTGCACTATCTTCTCTCATAAACGCATTCAACCAAAACAACACCCTCTTCTTTTCCATGATATCTCTTATACATGGAGCTTGTGTTGCAATCTCGATCCTCGTGTAGCCTCCCTATGGTCCATTACTAGTATGGAGAACTAGTTTCCCACCCTTCGGTTGACTTAATTCCCTAGTCCAAGCCTCAACCCTTGTGCACCTCTCCAGCCACCTACACGGATCACAAAAAATGACCATGCTTCACTTCCCCTCCCAAGAGGTTCCCATGCAATAAACATAACTTGTTTTCACAAGAAATACATGGCTATTCTTGAGCATCCAACTTCTCTTAGATGACTACTCAAGGTTGCGATGAATAGCAATCCCCCTTTCTCTAGAAGAACAAGAGCTTCTGTTGGGTACAACCCTTGATTATGTTTCCAAGAACTACCCACACATAAAAAAACATCCTGCAAAGGGGAAAAAAAGAAAGAACATAACTCTTAACGCCGAATCACATATGCCCCCTTTTCATCTTCTCTCACTAGTCACATCCCATGCCAGCCTATTCAAGAGGTTAGAGGACTTGTCATGCTAGATCATCTCGATCCAATGAACTTTAGTGGCTTTATGCACATCATGCGGCTCAGGCAAGCAACCTGCAGCCAAAGAATTCTGTGCGGAAGAATTCTTTCCCCAAAATATCTACAGGATGTCGGGAGGAGGGATGTAATCTGATATGAATCCAGCAAATCATGATACCATAAAAAGAAAAGTCCAATCATCTACATGAGCATGCTCATCTATTTGACTTCACAAAGTCATCTGAAGAACTTTGAGCTCACAGAGACTCAATAAACAGTATCACAATTTTTTCTGGACAGTTATTATCAGTCATATCAAAAAATAAGTGACACGAGTCAGTACCATATTCAGCAACAACTCGACTTCAACCACATTTTAGATTCAATGCTCTACTGTTGCCGATACACTCAAGAAAATATCTATCATTAAAAGCTGCTCAAAGTTAAATCATGTTTCATCACAGGGTCTAACTGCATGGACAATCCACACCATTCGTCTTCAGTTAAAACACTCCCAGATAAACATCAGTAAATTTTAAAAAAAAAAAACGAAATCGACCGCCAAAGTTCCTATATTGCACTGGTAAATACAACTCTTCACTCTGCACGACCATTACGAATGTGATTTTCCCACTATTATCAAGATGATATATGCATCAACCGAAATGTCAGTTTAAATTGAAACAGATTCACCTTTTCGATTGCACTTGAAATAGTGCTCGAAGGGGTTGGAAATCCTCGTATTCAGATGGAAAGGTATGCCACCTTGCCCATGGGCGATATTTCATTGCATTTTCGATAAATATTTTGGGAAGAGATCCAACTTCCAAGAGGTGAGCATGTATCATCAGGGTCTGATGTTTCCACAGGATGGCTGTCTAGACTGATACCGCTTGTGCTCCTGTGCCATTCCAACTTCAGACCCGGCCTGCTCGAGTCCCAATCCTGTATAATATTGCAACTCGAATCCAGAATGAGGTATAGCTCACCTCAGACGGTTTCTCCTTCTTACACGAGGATCTACCTCCTCCTATATCACTTTTAACACATCATCCCCATCCTCAAAGGAGTAGCTTCTGCCTCCCATGCAATAAGTCCAATAACAAAAATTTCAGTGCCGCTGAGCTCCAAGTCCTGCCCCAAGACCGTCCCGCCTCCAATGGTACCTAGTATCTACATCCCATCTCGAGAATTACGGGCCTGTCCCCTTGACAGCGTGGTTTCTCCTTTGAGGACTTGACTCTAGAGCACAGAATTGAAGCCTATGTCGAGTTTCTTTGAAAATTTTGGTGTCCTTTCTTGCCAAAGAATTTCTCCTCGAAAGTCATTGTGGAACTTTGCTATGGAAGGTGTCGTGCCATGGACTCCTTGTGTATAAAGATATCTACTATGTGTGTGTGTGTTTCTGTATAGAAATCTCTCTCTTTGTGTATAAAATGAAGCTTGACTTGCTCATGCTCATTAATTTCACTTTATGCGGTGCAATTGACAATAGGAGATATCAATGTGCTCATGGGTTCATTTTCACATTAACTATGCTGAGAGTAGTGAAGTGCAATCAAGAATAAAAAATATCAATGTCCACGCATGTTGGTCTCATTGGTTGGAACCTTTGTTTCTTGAAGCGAGACGGGGTTTCAACCCCTGCTAACAATGGTGGACATGTAATTGGCTTTAGGTGAGTTTGTATTGCCTTCGGGCAGTCTGATATGTCTAGCCCATGCTTTGTGGGATATGGGGGGTTCTATAGATACTATGCCCACCTTCACTTGACATGTGTTCTTTTCATTGATTCAAACTATCCGAGAGAATAAGCTTCAGCCAAACTTCCTTTAAAAAATTAAGAATATAAAACATCAATGTGTTGAAAGGCTCATTCCCACATTAAATGTGTTGAGTATATTCTTTAGGATACACGCTCGTACTATAAACTCAAGGAGTGCGGAATGTTAATACCTATAGTATTGAACCTTTACTATGCTTTAAACTTAAAAGTCCAAAGGTCACAACTTTTCTACAAAAGCATCAAATATGTTCTGATGTGGAGAAGTATTTATTCATTCATCTCACACAAAAACATCATGATCAAGTCTCAAAAACATGATCAATATTAAAAAAAACTACATGTTGCAAGGAAAGATTTATAATAGAAAAAACACAAGTTGAAGTAAAAGCATATCATGAAAATTGAGTTCCTAAATAGGAGAATGAAAAAATGCAATAAAAAAAGAACTCAAGAGAAATGTCCTCAAAGGAAATAGAGAAAATAGGTGCATTCATCCAAAAATTCTCACAAAGCAAAAAAGATTGCTTCAAGAGCAAAAAAAACATCAAAAAACCCATGATAAAGGTCAAAATATGTGGTAAAATGTTAAGAAGGACTGAGGGATCCGCTAATGACCCTAAGAATTTTAAAGAGGCTTCACATTTATTACAGCACATAATCATCATCATCATCGTCCAAGTGCACCCACTAGTTTAGATTAGACAATAGTTTAAACTTTCATTACCAATAAGCCTCTTGAAATCCTTCAAGACTTCTCTCTTTTGCACCATGGAGAAAATTGCATTTGGAGTGTGCATGAATAGGGCCACATTACAAGGTGTTTCATTTGGCCACTATACATGAACAATGCTTACATTAAAAAAATCACCTTGGACTATGAAAGATTGAGCATGATTCTCATCCTTTGGTCTCACCTTTCTTAGTTCCTTTCGTTAAGGCACATCGATGCACATCCCTATTGTTTGCACATCCCTATTGTTTCAATTGTTTCTTTTTCTTAAATTTAAAATCCACTTATATTGTTTGCAATTTTAAGGGATATAACTAGAAATCCAAAAAATATGTATAGCATCTTTCTTGCTTCTTTTTTTAGGAAGTCCGACAGAGCCTACTCTTTCAGACTTTAATTAATAGAAAATATAGCTATACAAGTGAATGGGCCTAGCACCCATGGGACCCCCCATATCCCACCAAGCAGGAGCTTCTAATAGATTACTAGAGAATTTTACAAAGAAGGTTTATAACCCTCTCGTCCCCCTCATGTGGGGCCCACTTGATTTTGATCTTATTGTTCACTAGGAAGAACAATCTATGATGTCTAAAGGATGGGGGCTTCTTACAGTCGGAATTCTTTTGTCTGAAAGGAAAAGAGATTTTTCGATCGACCATTCTTTACGAGGGCTTCCAAAGTTGGTTGCACACCTCTCTTTCCATATTTTCCATAGATTCTCCCTCTTACAGCATTCCATAGAGTTGAGGAACACCCGATGGCTTCACCCAACAAACTTGCTTCCAGTTGATTTGTCCCTATAATAGCATGATTCTCTCAAGGATCTGCTAGACCGATATTGATTTGGGGCACGAAAAGAAGAGGTGTCCCAAGTCTTCCGTGCCCCGAAGGCATCGTTTACACCACTGGAGGACTCCGCAAATTTTGTTAGCTTTTACATTGGTCCAGATTTCATGGTGTAGGATTTGCCACATAAGCACACTTTTTTTATTTCGATGAGGGGGTTCCAAAGGGATTGGAACTTAAAGTCCCACCTCAAGCAAAACCAATCCAGACACCACTTCCTATTGAGTGTGACATGAAATTCCACATTTGTCTTCAATCTCAAAATTTTCTCAAGGCTGTTGCCATTGTGCCATCTCAGACCCTCAAGGTGAGAAGAGTCCCCACCAATGAGGAGGCGAGTCCTCGAGCACTCCCAAGCATTGAATCTGCTCTGCAATAGATGCCATTCTTCATAGTCCACTCTTTTGACCAGATCAATGTCCTTGAATCTAATTCACTGACAAGTTTCTTGTTTCCAAAGGTGTTTCCACAAACGGAAGCCTTTGTTCTAAAGCTTCCTAGCTTTTCGGAGGTTCGAAGACTCCACACCTCTAATGCCCTTGATAGGGAACCAGATCGTATCGGCTACACATTTCCAATTATCATTGATTCCGATAAATTGTTTAACCTTGTTCCAACTCTTCCATAGAGAACGCACCAAGCTTGAGCCTTTGGGAGTCACCGGAACTGGGGAGAACAATATGGTGAGAAGGTTGAGACCCTTCCACCCCAGGAGGCCCAGCACTATTGCTCCATGCTTTAATTAACCATTTTGCCGCTAACTTATTGGCCATTCCTTCGATGTCTAGAATGTCGAAACCACCTTAATCCTTTTGGCTAATGCAAGTAGTCCATTTAATTCTGGGGATACCCCTCTTGTCAGGGTCACCCGTCTAGAGGAAGCTCCTGCAAATTCTCTCTAGTTTGAATATCTCTTGGTTTTTTGGTCTCTAGTAAGAGAAAAAGTAAAGCATCGAAAAGAGATGGAATGTGTTAATCACCATAGCTCATCCAAC
Source organism: Ceratopteris richardii (assembly GCA_020310875.1). Classification (NCBI taxonomy): domain Eukaryota; kingdom Viridiplantae; phylum Streptophyta; class Polypodiopsida; order Polypodiales; family Pteridaceae; genus Ceratopteris; species Ceratopteris richardii. Next base: position 12,947,931 of record CM035415.1, on the reverse strand, counting down.
CAGATTAATCTGCATACCTTTCCAATACATCAACTTGCTCTTGAGCTTAGAGAGAGCCTAGTTCCATCACATTGGTTTTCATTGAGAGTTTTTTCTTTATACAATTTTTATACATTCGTTTAGAGTTATGGGCAACAATGTTATGAATATAGTTTTGTGATCTAGATATTGAGAAATCATCTAAGAATACCTTCCTAAAATTGATGAGATATGGAGCAAATATTGCTTGCATACATCTTTGAAAGGTAGTGCAGTCATTACAGAGCCCAAAACACATAACAATACATGCAAAGAAACCCCAACTAGTGATGAAGGTAGTCTTAAGGATATCTAGCTTGGCCATATGAACCTTGTTTTACCCACGTTAACCATTAACGAAAGGATATGTTTCCTTTCTAGACACATCATCTAATAAGGAATCCCAAAATGATAGCAGGAATGAGTCATGAACAGTGGTAGCATTAAGTTTTTGGTAATCCACATAGATGGGAAATTGTTTATTCATCTTGGGGACTACCACAATAGGGGACACCCATTCAAGATATTTAATGGGCACAATAAAACCTTCTATAAGCAATCAGTCCAACTCAACCTTACCTTAACCTAATTGACATAATAGGGATTCATTCTATAGTGTTGCTACAAAATAAGAACAACCTTAATCTTTAAATTGATCATATGTATAGGGATCTAAGCCCTACATATCCATGTAATCCCATGCAAAAATTTGCATAAAATCCTTACGTAAAGCAATGAGTTGTTGCCTGCATTCTGAAGAAAAGAAGCCAAACTTTAAAGTTGTTTGAGTGCATCTTCTAAACTTAAATTGACAATTTCAACCTTGTCTTCCATTACTTGGGGTGTAGTATGAGTCCACCACTACTCAAAAGAGAGTAATAGAGAAATATCTTCAGATATCTCTGCATGAACATGCATAATAGTAGGATTTTGATACAACGAGATAATAGTTCAAACATCGATTAAGCAGACACACGATAAATCTTGGTTAGTGTTTAACAATTGAGTTTCTTCTTCATTTGTTGAGCCTTTTATTATTGAAAGAGCCTCAGACACCTTGGGTAACTATGAACAATGATACTTGATAATAACATCTAGTGGCAAAATATAAGGAATACCCTATTTATGAAAAGCTAAGGATTGTTCTATCCAATTTTGAATGACCTTAGCCTGTCATGGCCATGGTTGACTGAGTAATAAATTGTAATCTACTACGTGCTGAGTCAAATCAAGCACAACAAATGTAATATGGAACATCACTCCTTGAATATAAACCGTTGCCTCTTTGATAAAGCCCTTTGGTTGAACTCGAGATTGATTTTCAATGCGAATGAAGAAAGGAGCGATGTTCACTTAATTCTAGCCATATTGCTTGCAAATAGATAAAGTAGCAATGTTAACCCTAGAATAGTCATCAATAAAAACTTGTTTAATGGACCGTGAATTGTGTCAGAAAGTAATCAATAGGACTTTGTATTCAACTAGGGGTACTTCAATTTGTGCAACTCTAGACATTGGTTCTCTATTCTAGCAAGCTTGCAAATACTATTTCTTGAGGTTTACAAAAGATATTCAGATTGTCAATACCATTCGTTGATCAAATCTATTGCTTGGGTTAAGTCTTCCAACAAATTCCCTAGCTCTATGGCTAAATCAGAGTATGCATTTTGAACAAATAGCTCTACTTTATCATGTGCTAAACATCTTGATCGTCATGGTCCAATGGGCGAAATTGCTCTTCAAACTCACATAGCGATTCTGTCTCTATAAGTCCCTTACTTGGAATAGCTACCCATTATTTAAATGAACATCATGTAGGCATGGTATAAAATAAAGCTCTTTCAACAACTTCTTAAAATCATCCCAAGAATTTACTTGACCTTGAAAGGCAACAATCCTAAGTTTGATTCAAGGAGTGTTTTCTCTAGCAAAGTCAACTAAATTCATGATCGTAGGTACACCATAGAAGTCCATTTTAAGGTCATAGATGTGCAGGAAATTCATAACATTCTACTCATTAAGAAGTCCATGCTCTTTTATGGCCACTTTCAAGGTATGCACTGCATGGTCCGTATTGTTTTGGGCAAGGACATAAGTTCAAGAAACGCATTAATTATTCATGTGTCAAGATTGCCCCTCATTCCACTCCTTGAAGCCCCATCTCTAGTTCCACTTTCTTCGACCATCTTGATCAATTTCATACTGTCTCAAGGTCAATCTAGCCAAAGTCAAGTACTAAAAAGCCCTATGTTTCATGTCAGGTTCACTTATCATAAACAAAATTTCCAAGGCACACACAGAGTGTGAAGAGAACTTAATTTTCAACCAAAATACACATATATAATAACAATGCTCTATTGAAATCAAATTGCACATGAATTCGGAAATCTAAAGAAATAAATTTTCGATTACCAATTCTCTAACTTGTTGTAAGGCTTAACGTACATTTGGCTTTTAAGTCAAGTTCTGAAGTGTACTCAAACTTATAATTTTTAGTAGCACTCTTACCATATAAACAAGCCCTTCTACCAATCCATTCCTTAAACAAGATCTTATTCCATTTAGAGCATTGGTGCTTTGTTATACATCTGAACATGATCGCTTAACTTCACGATTCAAAGCTTCCATGAGCAAACAGAGCCAAATTTGTGTGTCCATAGTTCTTCAAAAGAATTGATACACTCCAAATTTAAAATTCAAAGAGATTCTATTCTATTGCAAGTCTGATGAGCGCGAACTATTTATCCATAATTCTATTCTATTGCAAGTTTGATGAGCGCGAACTATTTATCCATAGTTGAGCTGTATCACCGATGTCAGCATATATATATATATATATATATATATATATATATAGCAAGGAAACCACGCTAGAACTTGAAAAGGGGTGCAACAACCATTCACTCAAGCTTTTGGATGAAGACGATGTTATCAGCCTAGGAACTAGACTCTCGCAGCTGCTTTGATTGATCAATAAGATTGTAGGACCACCATTTTGTTAATCATTTTGTACAAAAATCCCCATTGAAAACTTTATAACCAGGGCATTCTTCTCTGTTGCGTCACATATACTTCTCCTATTCCCAAATTATTGGCTCATTCGCATGTATGGTGAAGCAAAGTCTCTTTCAGACAATCTCTCCAGAACAACAAGGAAGACTCCTAGAGAAGATCGCGACTCTCTAAAACTACCAAGACTTCGATACCATTTGCATAGTAAACAATACTTCACTAGTATTAGTGCATTTCAATGCAAAAGCTTTGTTCCTTCTGTGCAAGCGAAGCACACACTTGCCCGCTCACCCAAGGCTTTCTCCAAGGCTCACGACCAAGCTGGCAACCAAGGCATAGACCTTGGCATACCTTGTCATCTGAGTCACCAAAGTCATCATTGGCCTTTGTTGACTGCGTGTGAGGGAGGACCTCAATGATCAAGGAAGATAGAGGTTTCCAGTACTTCCCGAAAGGTCACCCATCCCACTATTGTTCTGCCCAGAGTTCACTTAACCGGCAATCTCTTGCCACTAAGCTACACTCTTGTGGTGTTTGAACAAGGGGAAAGAATAAGGTTAACATTTCCTTGAGCCTGTTTTGGGCCCTCAAAGCTTCATTCTTTTCTTTCAAAGCCTGTTTTGAAACATTTTTGGGGTGATGCTTGGAACCATTTTGGATTACTTTCATGCATAGTTCTCTTTACACAAGTTTAAGAACATCAAGAAGAGTGCTCTTTGTACTTCTTCGACAATGAATGTTCACCTTTTGGGGTTTTGTTTTCAGCCACACTAGTAAATCTACAGGTTTCTTGAAAGGTTTTAGTTGTGCTGGGAGCAACCACCACAAGTCTATGCAAGTTTTTGAGTCTAAAGAATAGAGTTGAGAGACACTTGTAGGTGTTGTTGGCCAATGTTTAGGTTGTGAATTCAGCCTTTCAATGCCATTTTAATGCATATATTGAGCTCATTCACACTATCTACGCTTCTGTGGATATCGCTTATGTACATCCACATGGTCATTGATATAGCGGTTATGTTTTTGCATAAAGCCTTTTACGTTTGATAAAGAAGGTCATGGTGAGGTTTTCTTAATTGGGAGACACCTAGATGTTGGGGTCTCTTCAGTGATGCAGGTGGAAGACTTACCCAACCTCGCCATAGGAGATGTATGATAGTTGTTCATAGGTGCTTGATAAGCCTAATTGGCTTCTTTCTGGCAATTGATTATATGCAATGGAGTCAGTGATTCACTATGCAGGTTAACATGTCAGTACTTGAAGTTTTATGAGATTTTGACACTAGTCATATGCTCATTTTGTAGAGGATACTCTAGCAAATTTTTTCCAGATTTTTTGGTTTTGTCAACTATATAGTGGTCGATTTACTCCTTGATACACTTATAGGTTTGAGCACATTTATTTTCACATAATCCTTTTGGTTGGTCATTACTATTTATTAATTCATTTTTCTGGTAATCCTACTGATTTTTTTCTCAGACTTTGACACTTGTTCATCCTTCTTTGAGCCCTAGTGGTGTTTGGACTCTTCTATATCATTCTATTCAGTTCTCTATCAGCATGTCATTGGAAGTCTCAGGCACGTCTAGTGGATCAAGGTCTAGTGACAATGTTCCAAGGAGGAGCTATAACTTGCATGACAAAGACCATTTTGAGATCCGAAAATTTGATGGAAGGAATCTCAAAGAAGCCTACTGACATGGATGAAGATGACTGGGATGAGTTAGATAAATGGCCAGGTCTACCATTCGATTGCACCTAGCACATATTTTTTACTTTACAATATTAGATTGTGAAAGTGTAGAGGAGCTTTGGAAGAAGTTACACAATACATATGAAAAAGAGAGAGCATCAAATAAAGTGTATCTGATGAAAAAGTTATATGAACTTTGCATGAAGGACACAGATAGTGTTGTTGCTCATCTAAATGAGTTTGATGATATATTCTCCCAATTATAGGCTCAAAAAATGGATATGGATAATGAAATGAAAGCAATCTTGTTGTTATGCACCTTGCCATCATCATGGGATATGTTTTGCATAGTTATAAGCAATAATGCACCTGGTGGTAAACTGGTCTATGATGACATATGTGGAGCACTCTTGAGGGAGGATATTCGTAGAAAATATATGGTTGGCAGTCATAGTGGAGATGCATATAATGTTCGTGATTCTTACCAAGAAAAGAATCAACAATGTGGCAGAAGCAAGAACAAGGAAAAGAATGTTCAATGGAATAAGAGTACAATTAAATCAAAGAAGAGGGATATTGAAAGCCATTATTGTCACAGGAAGGGGCACATGAAGAAAGAGTGCTATGCATTAAAGAATGCTAAAGGTAAAGGACAAAATGTTGATAGGTATGTTAAACAGCTATTTGCGCCATCTTCTTTGACTGTGAAGATTGAAGAAATTAATGCTATTTTTTATGATGCTGATGTGTTGACACCTGAGAATACTATGGCCATTAAGGATATTATGGCTGATTCCCTTTCCCACACATGGTTGCTAGATTATGGTGCTTCTTTCCATGTGAGAACACACAGAGAATGGTTCTCTAATTATGGAGCAAAGTCTCTTGGTACTGTGAGACCTGGTGACTCTTACTAGTGTGAAATTGTGGGGATTGGAGATGTGGTTGTGCAGTTCACTGATGATCGCAAATTTACTATGCATAATATATGCCATGTACCTCAATTATCACGTAGTTTGATGTCAGTTGATCAACTTGATGGCCTTGGTTATAAGGTGGTTTTCTATGCTCAATCCTTTCGCATATCAAAGGGAAATATGGTTATTGCAAAAGGAAGCAAAGTTGGTTCACTTTATCCTTTATTTGTATCACAAAAGGAACACTTGTTAGCTGTTACTGGATAGCCTATGGCTTTTATTTGGCATGGCCATTTGGGCCACATATCTCATAATGGAATGGAAAATCTTTCTCATTCGGGCTACTTACCTGTGTTATCTTTCTCTGATATTTCATTATGTGAGCATTTTCAATATGGAAAGCAAACTAGGAATGTGCATAAAATGCACATTGACTCTTCAATTCAGCCTTTAGATCTCGTTCATATAGATGTGTATGGTCCTATAACCATAAGGTCATTAGGTGGTTCTCTTCACTTTGTCACTTTCATAGATGATGGTACTAAAAAAGTATGGGTATATCCTATAAAATTGAAGGATGAGGTATTCCCTACCTTCAAAAAATGACTTGCTTCAGTTGAGACTGAAAAGGAACTAAGCTCAAAGCTTTACATTCAGATAATGGGTTGAGTATACCTCAGATGGATTCATCCATTTCTGCCATTCTAGAGGAATTCGTAGAGAGTTTACAACTCCTTCTACCCTAGTACAAAATGGTGTAGCTGAAAGGATGAATAGAACTATTCAGGATAGAGTAGTTTCTATGCTACATCATGCAAACCTTTCACAAGGCTTTTGGGCAAAAGTAGTATTGACCGCAGTTCACGTGATTAACATTTCACCTAGTATTGCCAAAGTTCTAAAAGTGGCACAAGAGTTATGGATAGGGAAGCCACCGTATTATGATCATCTTCGAGTTTTTCAGTGTGAAGCATATGTTCATATACCCAAGAATATTAGACAAAAGTTGGACCATAAGTCAAAGAAAAGCATTTTTCTTGGATATGGTCGAGAAGGATAATTTGGATATTGCTTATGGGGTTTTGAAACATGGTTAGTGATCAGAAGCAGTGATATGATTTTCAATTTGTCTAAGATGCATAAAAAACCCATTAAGGGGGTTGAAGCGAGAAGAGTGGTGTTTGAAGATACTAGTCCTCCATTTAGCATGCATAAAAATGTTGCACATAGGGATGTTCATGAGAATGTCCGATCAGATCATTATGCAAATGTTCATGTTCGACAACCATTGAGACGCTCTACAAGTGTCTCCCATCCACCTAATAGATATGTTCCAGGTTTGGATTTTGTTATGCTAATAGATGCTGGTGAGCCTTCTTGCTATAAAGAGACCATGCAGACAAAGGATCATGTCAAGTGGGAGCATGCCATGAAGAGTGAGTTGGATTCTATTCACAAGAATGGTACTTGGGATTTATTACCTTTTCCAAAAGGAAGGAAAGCTTTACCATGTAAATGGGTATATAAGTTGAAACTCACATCAGATAGTGCTTCTCCAAAGTATAAAGCACGACTTGTTGCAAAGGGTTTTAAGCAACAACATGGTGTTGATTTCGAGGAAATCTTCTCTCCAATGGTCAAGATGACTACCCTTCAAATGTTGCTTGGATTTGTTGCAATGGAGGACTTAGAGCTAGTCCAAATGGATGTGAAAACTGCTTTCTTGCATGGAGATCTTACAGACGAGATCTATATGGAACAACTTGAGGGTTTTGTAGTTCCTCGCAAAGAAATTCTAGTTTGTAAGCTAAAGAAGAGCTTATATGGACTTAAACAGTCCCCTAGACAATGGTACCAAAAGTTTGATGCTTTTATGAAGTCTCAAGGCTATTCTCAAAGCAATGAGGATCATTGTTTCTACACAAAAGAGATGCTCAGATGGCAGCCTGATATGCTTGATACTTTATGTCGATGATATGTTGATTGCTCATAACTCCTCTTATGACTTGTCCATCCTCAAAAAGAAGTTGAATCAGACATTTGATAAGAAGGATTTGGGGGATGCCAAACATATTCTTGGCATGCACATTTCTTGTGATAGGAGTAAAAGATGCATATACTTGTCTCAAAGTGAGTACATATCCAAAGTACTTCATGTAAGAAAATAACAGCACAATGGAATAGACCAATAGACATAGTTGAGAGAAAAACAAAGACAAAGATAGATGCAGACTAAGAGATAGAGAACTAAGATTCTCAAATTGCCAAGAGTAATGTAGCGACAATGATGGTGTTGTCCACCGGTGCGCTCCCAATATGGAGCTTAGATGGCGATCTAGACACACTAGATGAAGGGCTTACTAGTATGCATTGCTATGTAAAGCTCAACTTGGGCCATGATTATATAGCTGTTACAAGTTAATTCGGTATAGATAAACATAGTATGGAGATACAAAATAGTTGATAAAATATACAATCTGACAATATCTCCATGACCAGAAATCCTACCGCCTTGGCCCTACGAGCTGGGGCGGTAGGGCCCCTGAACCCCATAGAAGGGGGCAAGCCCCCCTCTGCACTCCGTGATGGAGAGTGTTAATCTCCAAAAGAACAAGTTATCCTTGATGTTAGAGAACCTACAAATCAAAACCTCAACCAATTTTGGAAGACTAATGTCAAATTATCAAACTTTGAACTAACTGTGAAGAAAATGATTGCTCAAAAAAGTTTGCTACACAATCCACTCATTGTATGACCAAATGTGTAAATTCTTCAATGAAACTTTATACAAGGTATCTCCTAAAGTTTGCACACCTTCTCCAAGTTAAATCTTTCCAAAAGATTCATTAGATCTTGAGATTTGCTTCAAACAATGTAGTTATGTCTGAAATTGCTCTTCTGTGTAATCGACTTTGACACCTGCAACTTCTAATGCATGGTTCTCTCAAACTAGACCTTGTTTATTCAAATGCTTTTAGCCACAAGTAGATTACCTTTCAAATTAAATAATGATTACTTAGTTGCTCAAAAATTTACACTATGGAGGGAGATCTAATCAAAATATTGACCATCGGGATTGTGCTTGTTCCTGCCTTCAATTCTTCACATTTACACGTGAATGTTCCTACTTAAAATTCTCTCAGCTTGATTACCATTAGGCTCTCAAAACTTGTACAGAGGTCACTCTACTATAGATTTAGACTTGTACGAAAGCATTCATCAAGAAGATAAACACGGAAGGAGCACTGAGCAAAAGATCGAGGTGCAATTTTTCAGATTCTCTTCTATTATGAGAAAGTATACATCTGATGGATGAATTACTTCTTCTTACTCTCTAAGTCTTCTAATGACTTCTAATTCTTGTCATACATCATCTCTTCTACTTGTAGTACATCTATATCAAGTATATATAGATGTTTACATCCCGAATCATCAAAGATACAAAGTTTCTATGAACTAATTACAAGATTAGTGTACATGTATATACAAGTCTTCAACTTTTGACCATGCACTAATCTTCACGCCTCATAATTTGATCTTTGCTTTATTATTTGACTTCAATCCTTTGTCCAAATCATCAATTGTTGAATGTCCTGCACCAACACTCCCCCCATTAAGGTTCTATGGGGAAATTGTGGAACACCACAGGCCTTTATTTTCGCCTTGAATGGGAATCCAGTGGCCTGGAAGTTTATGCCCTACCTAACCTAATGGCTAGGCTCACAAAGATCATCTATAACCATCAATGGTCACACATAAACCTCATCTAACTTGGAAGTTAGGGTTCCACAAATGTCCGAGCTCTTACAATGGCTTCTCCTCATAATGGGGGCCTTACAACTTAGAGCACCATGGATCATTTGTGGTCACTTGAGGGTGGAGTATTGAGTATATCTAACATCTCCCCTCAATGTCCACCTTGTGGTGAACTACCTCCTCGGTCCAATGCCAAGCTTTGGAAAGTGCCGATGAAGTTGCTCTCTCCCAAGAGCCTTGGTGAAGATGTCTACTCCATTTTCTTCAGTTGGACAATAGCTTATCTCCATGACCCTGTCCTCAATCAACTCACACACATAATGATACTGAATTTCTATGTGCTTGGTACATGCATGGAAAATAGGATTCTTGGCGATGGCCATGCAACTTTGGTTATCACACTTCAACCTTGTAGCCTCCTGCCCTTGTATTCATATATGCCATATGATCCTTCTCAACCATACTACTTCACATGCTGCAACACATGCTGCTTTGTGCTCAGCTTCAGTAGAAGACAATGCTACAGTCGATTGCTTCTTACTCATCCAAGAGAAGATCCCTGATCCTAAAGAACAACAGTATCCAAAAATTGATTTTCTGGTATTAATATCTCTTACCCAATCTGAGTCACAGTATCGGACCAGAGATGATCCTTCTTCATAAAGAATACCATAATCAGTGGTTCCTTTCACATACCTGAGTATCCACATGTTTGCCTTCCAATGAGTTTGGCAAGGCTTATTAGAGAACCTGCTTACTACTCCAACAACATAAGAGATATCTGGTCTGCTATTTCATAAGTAGATGAGACTTCCAACTAATTTCCTGTATCCTCCAATATCCATTGGAGATGAAGTATCTTCAATAGATATTTTTATGTTGACCTCCATAGGTGTAGAAATTTCATGCAATCCTCCATGTCAAATGCATTCAATATATGTCTTGCATACTTTTATTGAGAGATGAAAATCTTCCCTGGTTCCTGCCAAACTTCAAGGCCTAAGCAATAATGCATTAAGCCTAAGTCTGTCAGTTCAAATTTTGAAGACAGGGCATCTTTTCGTTTGTTGAAGAATAACATCATCATTTCCTGTAATCACAAGGTCATCTACATAGAGTACAAGCACAATTGCCTTCCGTCCTCTCTTTAGAACATACAAGTTAGCATCAGAAGCACATTTTTTGAAACCTAGATCCAAGAGATACTTATCTATCTGCTGGTAATATGCTTTAGGGGCTTGTTTTAGCCCATATAATGCCTTCTTTAGCTTACATACCTTGTTTTTTGAATGGGGAACCTCAAACCCTGGTGGTTGAAACACATATAGCTCCTCCTTGAGGTCTCCACTCAAGAATGCTGATTTGACATCCATGTGATAGACTGGCCAACACTTATGTGTAGCCACAGCTAGTTCTACTTGGATAGTAGTCATCCTTGCAATTAGGGCAAATGATTAAAAAAAGTCAACGCCTTCAACTTGTGAGTAGCCCTATGCAACAAGTCTTGCTTTGTAGTTTTCTAGAGTACCATGAGCCTTGTTCTTTAGATTCCAGACCCACTTACTACCAATGGCTTTATGCTTAGGGGGTCAATCCACTAGCTCCGAAGTTCCATTCTTCATGATGTTGTTCTATTCTGTTTGCATGGCAACCCCCCAATTTGGATCGTGGAGTGCCTCTTCCACATTGATTGGTTCCTTTGCTTCTTCTTGAATGAGATCAACCATCAAAGCTGTGTTTACAATATGGGCGCTTTCCCTTCTTTTTTCCTCTATTCTCTATGATTGCCTCACTCCATTTGCAACATGTTCTAATGACTGTGGGATGGGGTTTGTAGAATCCTAGAGCTGATTCGCCCAACATGGCAATGGCTTTTCCGCTTGGGTGAGTACAGGTTGGTGACTTTTAGACTCATCATCTGAAGATGATGCTTCCTTCTCTTGTGTAGAAGAGATAGCTCTTAGGCCAGGTTCATAGTGGATTGCATCTTTGCCTGATGATAAAGTGGAAGCTCTCTTTTCCTCCTCCACTGCATGTGGCTGCTCCTCCTTGAACACTACATCACGACTCGCCATGATCTTCTTAGCCTCAGGGTCATAAAGCTTATAAGCCTTCTTATCTTCACTATACCCTAAGAAGATACATTTGATGCTTTTTTGGTTGAAGCTTGTTTCTCTCCCTATCTGGAACATGCACATAACATTCACTTCCAAATACTTTGAAATGGGAAATAGATGGCTTTTTACTAGTGAGGCCTCTTGTGGAGTCTTTCCATCAAGTGCCTTGGTGTAGCTTCGATTCAAGATGTACATAGCAATGTTGACAACCTCTGCCCAAAATTGATTAGGCAAACCCTTTCCCTTCAACATGCACCTTGCTATCTCCATGATGGCTCGATTTCGATGTTTCACAACACCATTTTGTTGAGGGCTATGTGCCACTATGAGTTGATGCTTAATTCCTTTATTCTTGCAAAAATCTTCAAACTCTATTGATGTGAACTCACCACCACCGTCTATCCTGAATTTATTCATCTTCTAACAAGCTTAAGCCATTCTTTAAACTTAGCAAAATCTTGAGCCTTATCATGAAAGAAGTACACCCACATCTTCTTGCTATATTTCTAAACAAGTAACATGAAGTAGGAAGATCCGCACAAGGCCTGTGTAGGCATTTTTTCACACAAGTCAACATGCATCAAATCTAGAGAATTGCTTGCCCTATTCTTGCTTTCTTGTGTAAATGCCTTCCTCTGTTGCTTGCCCATCATGCAAGCTTCACATGGTTCCTTCATTTTTGCAATCGATGGTAGGTGTGGAACCATACCCTTGCGATGCATCTCCTGTAGTACAGGGTATCCGATGTGGCCAAATCTCTCATGCCAGAGCTTACTTGTGCCCACACTTGTAGTGGTTGTAAGAGCACACAACTCATACAGGTTTTTCCTCCTTATGCCAGTCCCAACAATGTTGCTATTACTATCCATAATCTTAGCTCCTGTTTTACTGAAAGATACTTGATGACCTTGATCAGTTATAAAAGCTATTGAAAGTAGATTTTACTTGATTTTTGGAACATACAACACATTTGAAAGATTTTTGACATCCCCATTAGAGTTAATGAAAGAGACCGTACCTTTGCCCCCTGTAGGACATCTTGCATTTTTGCCTACCTTTACTATGATGGGTTCCTTTTGAGGCTGTAAGGAACTATAAAGGTCTTTTCTGCTCGTCATGTGACGAGATGCACCACTGTCCAACACCCATGAGTCATCCATTCCTGAATCTTCAGTTGAGAAGCATACCTCCTCTACGGTAAGAAATAACTCAAGCTTTATTTTTGCTATGTTGGCAGACTCCTTGCCCTTGCCACCTTTTGAAGAGCCATTCTTCTCTTCTGCCTTCTTGATGCGACAATCTTGAATTTTGTGTCCTTTCTTCTTATAGTGGAAACACTCTCCCTTGAACTTCCTTTTGCCATTCTTCTTTTTGTCTCCATCTTTTGAAGAGTCCACTTTGCCTCCTTTCCTCCATGAGTAAGGCACATTCTTCAAATGTTAGTGGTTGAGGTCTAATTTGAGTATTTGAGAGTGTTAAACGCGAAACTAACCGTCAGAGACGCGTTTAAACAATTAGTGGGTTCTTGGGAGTGGAAGGGGTTTGTTAAACAGAGGCCCTATGCTTGATTTTCCCAATAATCATCTTGCACACAGCCATATACTAATGCTCAAGAACTCTTATTCAGAATCTGTTTACACTTTGCAATCTTACAGTTCGCAATCAAACTCTTCCAAAGTTTACCGAACACACTCCAGTAAGGTGCTCTCAACATACAACACGAGGCTATTCAGTATCGTGATACAGAGTTACTTAATTAACTCAAGAACTGTTCCGAACACGAACTACTGTAACACTAGGGACAATAACAGTAACTCAACCTTTACCGAATAGGTGCAGATAATCAAACAAAACAGAAGACACAGAAGAACTCAAAAGTCCCAAACACACAGTACTGAAGGTCGATTCATACACCGATTAAGACTTACTCAGTGATCAGTGTATCATATAAGAACTACCGTAACACAACTCGCAATAATAACCTTTACGGAACAATGATTCAGTACGCAACTTAAGACGGGCCTTACTGCAACTTAATCTTTACCGTACAAGGACAGATCTCAACACAGAAGACAAACACAATACGACTCAGAGTTCTCAAAAAACACTACAGCAACTACACAGACTTCATCAACTAGATAGACAGTCTAGTGACTCCTCTGGTCGTCACGAAGCGTTTCTTTTTCATTGATTTATATAAAGATTACAACCATCTTTGTAACAACCTTTTGTTTGTGCGAAATATAAAAAGATTTAGTCTTTACAATCACCAATCCGGCGGCCAACTAACACTCTGGCACGCACGGTGGGACTCGAACCCGTAGGTTTACAACAATTATGGTTCATCTACAATGCCTTCTAAATACATTGATCGGGCTAATCTAAAAGTTCGGGCAATTTTCTTCTTTAAGGCTTCTAACATTTGTTTCAAAATATCTGGTTCTACTAGTTGGGCATCTGTTCGTACAGAACTTAAAGAAATGACTTCGGTCATCAAAGCTTCTGCTTGCATCTGCAAAAAAGCTTCCTGTAGATAAAAATCGTTTGATAAGGCCGCATCACGAGTTACCTTCATATCTGCAATTTGCTTATATATTTGAGCTAATCTTTCTTTCTGTACATCCAGCTGATACTCCCTTCTTTCTATCTCTTGATTCTGAAATTCGATTGTTTTGTAATAGGCGTCGCGGTCTCGGCGGGCACTTGCGATCTCTTTCTGTAATTGCGCTTCCACGTTCAATTTGCGTTTAAGAATATTGTTGATGTCAGATAAATCAATTTTGGTTCTCTGAAGTTCTTCATTAGTCTTCTGAGCTAAATCGTACATTTCTTGCCCTTTGTTGATCACTTCTTCTAACTGTACTCTGGTTTCTTCTAATAAATTACCAAGTGCAACGCGGGCATCTTCTTTATCTTGAGCTAATTGTTTCAAATGTACAATTTCTGCATCTGCAGCACATAATAAATCTTCCTTTGTTTTGACTTCGGCCAAGGCAGCATCTCTTTGATTTATAATTGTCTCTTGTTCGACAAGTCGGGCCTGAAGTTCCTTAATTTGCTCATTTAAATTATGATTTTCTGCTTTGACTACCTGTAATTCTTCATGGAGAGGGGTAATGTCTGCCTCCAACACATCCACTTTGTGTTGAAATTCGTTTCGAATATTATCTGTCACTTGCTTCATTTGTTCAGGTAGTTGTTGTGATAGCTGGATCAGCATGTGACCCATGGATGTTACTTCAGAAAACAAGGGAATTGAAGGAATTGGAGGATGAGAATGGGGTTGAGATGAAGAAGCGGTGAGGAGCTGCTGGGAATTTGGTGGAGAGTAATTCGGCGATGAGGATGAAGCAGTGGGTTCGTCGGGGACAATGGGTGGAATAGGAATAATGGGTTGAGCTGGGGGTTCGGGTGGATGAGTAGGAAGAATAGTAGTTGTGTTGATTACCTTTTCTGTGGTTGGTTGTGTAGTGTCATCAGGGCCGGCAGCTATAGACTCCACTGCTTTAAGCAATTCTTCGAAAACCTCTTTAATGATAGGTTCTCCATCCTCTTGCTTTTCCTACTCAGATTGCTGTTGAGATGCTTCTTTTGACGAGCTTGTTTCAGATTCAGTGGTAGCATCCATTTCTTGTTTCCTTTCTGAAGAAGACTGGGCTGATCATTCATGATACATTGATGTTGCGGTGTCATGGAAGGGTTCTTCGTCCTGTCCTTCTTCTTCTTTATCATCTGCTTGATCATTGGCGGCAGAGCCTTGTACCTGACTATCTGATGAACTAATTCTGATTCTTTTTCGGCGGAGAAGGTGGAAAATCTCTTCGTCATCCTCTTCATCATCGTCCAAGATTTGTGCAGAATCTTCATGGTGCAGAACGGGTCCTCGAGGTGGTGGTTGTGCTGCTAGAATGGTCGGAAATAGAAAAGATAGGATGTGCGGCAGCCTGGACCTTGGCATATCTCCTTTGTTGACCTGCTTGATGATTGACAGGCATTCTTTATGAATGCGGCGGAAGAAATACGAAGCAAAGTTGCGAAGCAAAGTTGACAGGTTCTCGAGCAGCTAAATCTATAGCAAAGTAAAAGGGATGAGATATTCCATATGTGCGCTTTTGGAGATTCAAAATGGCAACTAAAAATTGGATTGCTGATCTCTCAGGTTCGGGGCGACAGAGGATTGCATATTCATTGGAGGAGTATCTAGGGAATTAGCTGGATCATGGTAGCTATTGGTAAATTCGGGCCATTCTCTCGTCCTTGCAGAGAGAGCCGGAATGCATGAGAGAAGGTCTGGAGAGTGATTACGGTACGGGATGGTAGGGAAGTGATAGGCCAACTCTGCTCGGTAGCAGGTGTGGCAGCGACGGCGGCGATTATTTGTGCGTAGAAAGGGTGGCAATCCACTGAATGCCAGGGCAATTCAACGAAATTGACCAACCCGCGGACGCGCAGGAACTCACCTACATCAGTAGGGAGTCCTTCACGAAAGGCGACGAAGTTTGCCAGAGCTTCCATGGCGCACAGACAATAGCAAGCACGGTAACACAAGCGCAAGGTAGACAGAGAGCACAAATACACAAATCACACAGACACAATAGCGATTAACAGCGAAACGAAAAAGGTTAAGTAGATGCTTGGCAACGGGAAGCCATTGAAATTACTAATCATCGCACGACGTTGAGATGATAACCTCATAACTTCGGTGTGCATGCATGAACAGAACGATAATGCCGGGTGGCTGTTGACATAATTAGGTATCAAGACGAGGATATTTACAGACTTATTTTATTAAGCTCGTAAAAACAAAAAGAAAAGAAAGGAAAAAGAGAAAACGAAAAATACGCGGTCAATCGCGAAATGTTTTAGTGCAGATTAGATGCTTGCTGATACGGTCGCAACTTTGAACCATTTATCACCTTCGGAAGAGGAATGCCAGTCAAAGTAGCCAACCGAAAACTGGCTGGGCCCACCTGTTCAGAAATTCGGTATGGACCAAACCATCGTAACTTGAATTTTCCATCATAGCGATTCGATTTTGCATTGTAAAAGAGTACAAGTTGCCCCACCGTAAAAACTGGAGTTTTTAGATATCGATCATGTGTTCAAGCTTGTCTTAACTGTACTTCCTGAATAGTCAGAAAACTGTCCCACCGATGCTCGTCTAATTCTCTGAGTGTATCCAACCAAAATGACAGAGATTCTTCAGGTAACAGTTTCTGAGTGAGAGCTACACGTAAACTTGGCAAAACAATCTCCATTGGTGCTATGGCTTCCAGTCCATAAGCCAGTTTGAAAGGTGTTAGTCCTGTTGCTACCTTGTAGGTAGTCCGGTACGCCCATAATACTGTAGGTAACAGTTGATCCCACCTTTCCGGTGATTCCAGAATCAGTTTTCGAAGCATATTCAACAAGGTCTTGTTTGTACTTTCAACCAAACCATTAGCACGAGGGTAATAAAGAGAACTGAATTTATGCATAATCTGAAAAGAATGAGTGAGTGCTTTCATTAAGTTGTTAACAAAATGCGTGCCTTGATCTGTAACAAGGTCTAGAGGTAAGCCAAAACGTGGGAAAACATCTTTCATTAGTCACTTTGCCACCGAAACAGCTGTGGCGGACCTTAAAGCCCATGATTCTGCCCATCTCGTAGCATAATCTGTACATGTCAGAATATAACGATTATTACTGAGGATTGTTGGAGGTGTAATAGGTCCAATAAAATCTAGAACCCACTTCTGAAAAGGCTCCAACGGCAAGCTAGGTTGGAGAGGGAAAAAATGGCATTGTAGAGGCTGTCCAGACCTCTGACAATTATCACATTGTTTGACAAACTGAGATACATCCCTGTCCATGGTAGGCCACCAAAGTCCACTTTGCAGAATTTTCCGGTGCGTTAAATCTGCTGCAAAGTGTCCACCGAAAGGAATTGAGTGAGCCAGAGTAATGATTGAGTTAACTTCATGCAGAGGAATACAACGAAGTAAAATTCCAGTGTGATCCATATAGTATAATTCTCCAGCAATTAACCGGAATCTACGACTGTACATTGCAATCTTCCTACGCATTGCAGGAGAGGTCTGAGCAGGAATACATCCACCAGTAAGAAAAGTTAATATCTGATCATAATATGTAGATGGCATAGGTGGTTCTGCATATTCATCATTAGTTGGTTCACCGGAATCTAAGTGAGAAAGGAAATCTGCTAAGGCATGTGAGCTACCGGGCCGATGGATTACTTCAAAATCAAACTCTTGTAAAAGTAGAACCCAACGCGCTAATCGACCACCTAAATGCTGCTATCGTACTAGATAAACAAGTGTAGCATCTACATGGAAAAGTAAATTTACGGCCAAGTAAATAATGCCTGAATTTCTTTACAGAATATACTAAACCTAGACATTCTCTTTCAGTTACAGAGTAATTCTTTTCAGCAGGAGCAAGCCTTTGACTTGCATAGTAAACAAGTCTGAACCACTTATCAGTTTGTTGCATTAACACACTTCCAATGGCTATATCTGATGCGTCTACGAAAACATGAAATGGACGTTCCCAATCAGGTGGTTGTAAAATTGGGACCTACGTTAATAAACATTTTAGACGATCAAATGATGTTTGACATTCGTGAGTCCAATCAAACTGTTTAGGAGTACTCGTGATTAAACGATTAAGTGGAATGGCTAAATGAGCAAGCCACCGTAAATGGCGACCATGCCATCTCACTTGACCCATGAAACATATTACTTCCTTTGGTGTAGTAGGTACATGTGCTTCTAACACAGCTGTAATTTTATCTGGATCGACTTGAATACCTTGTGCAGAGACAATATGGCCAAGTAACTTTCCACATGAAACTGCAAATACAGATTGTTTGGGTTCAGGCAGAGTCTGTATTCTCTGCACTTCTCAAAGCAACACCGTAAATGGAACAAGTGTGCTTCCATTTTACCGAATAAAGAGAAATCATCAAGATATACTTGCATAAAAGAGGTAAGATAAGGGGAGAATATTTCCTGCATACACCTCTGGAAAGTGCTGGGGGCATTTCTCAATCCGAACCACATAACAATACAAGCAAAAACACCCCAATTGGTAATGAAAGCGGTCTTTGGAATATCTTGTTCAGCCATTCTGACTTGATTGTAACCACTGTAACCATCCAAGAAAGAGTACATTTCATGTCCTGCTACTCTGTCAAGCATCGTGTCAAGAAAAGGTAGAGGAAATGGATCAGGCACCGTAGCTGCATTCAGTTTTCGGTAATCCACACATATTCGCAGTTGCTTATTCTTCTTAGGAACAATAACAATTGGTGAGATCCATTCAGCGTGCTCTACTGGTACAATGAATCCAACTTTCATTAACCTATCCAGCTCTGCCTTTACCTGTGCTGCATAATTTGGATTCATCCGGTAGCTAGGTTGTTTGATTGTTTTGCTTCCGGCTTCAGCATGACCCTATGTTGATAAATACGAGGGTCCAAACCTTTCATGTCTTTGTAATCCCATGCAAAAACATCAGAGAACTCTCGAAGTACCTGGATTAAATCTGCTTGAAACACTTCAGGTAAGCTTTCCTTTATCTTGACAGGACGTGGATTTTCTTCATCTCCTAAATTATAGGTGATCAACTGATCTTCTGACACATAGAATTATCGGGACTTCTCTGTATCATCAGCTGGTTTTAACAGTTGATGTAGATCGACGTCATCTATAGCAGCAGTACCTTCTTTCTTGTCTTCTTCAGTCATAGGCATCACCGTGCAGACTAGCGGATTCCAATTATCTACAACAGATTGTAGATCAACAGTTCCTAGGGAGATCAAATCAATATTATTCTTCAAAAACTCTTCTTCTTCATTATCTGACAAACCATCTAACATATGAACTGGTTCTGCAAAATAAGGTCTAGCATGTAATTCACAAGGCTGGATAGCATCTAACTTGACAACATATTTACGATTATTGTGCTTGAAAGTGAGTTCCTATGCGGACCAATCTTGTATCACCTTGGCTTGTTTCAACCAAGGACGGTCGAAAAGCAGATTATAATCCAAGCTAGACTCTGGTAGTTCTAAGACGACAAAAGTCATCTTAAATGTTGTACCTTGCAAAGTTATGGGAACATCTCGTACTAGTTCCACTGGGTGGACTCTGGACTGATCAGCCATCCTTACAAAAAACTGGATAGGCTCAATTTTTGTCCATCCTAACTTTTTACACAGTGCGGCAATAGCAATGTTTACACCAGGCCCTCCATCAATTAGTACTTGATTAATTTTATGATTTTTGTACCATAACGTAATCAATGGGACCGAATGATCCACCGTAGAGTCAGTTTCTGGTTGTACTGTTGCCGTTGCTAGAATGCAGGCAGACTCAGTACTAAACTGTTGCTAGAATTTTTGATGGACTCCTGGTACTAGTGCAAGTAACTGTCCAAGAGGAAGAGTAATGGACGCTTTAGATAAAATTTCCCATGCTTGATTTACTTGACTTGTACTTTTGATCGATTCTGAAGATGATGCATCTGTTACTGGAGTTGACTCTTTCTTCTGTGCAATTTCCTTTGACAGTGGAACTTGTGTCACCGGAATAGGATCTGGGAACACTAGAGGTTCTGTGGTGGTACACTGACTAGCCTTGTCATATGTTCTTTGCTGTTCTCGGATGCCTGGTTCAAATATTTCAGCTGCTGGTTGTAACGGCCTACCGGATCTGGTCTGAACTATTACAGCTTGTGTTTCTATGGGTGTGATCTGAACCATATTTGTCATTGGGTTCTAGCGCTCCTTCCTTTGATCATATTCAGCCGCATCTTTACAAAATCTTTGAATGTGTCCTAATTCACCACAGAAATGACAACGAGGGGGTGGCAAAGCATTACCTTCTTGTGGTGGACCTGTCTGCCAGCGGTTTGCATTGTAGTTATTATTTCTCTGTCCTCGATAATTTCGGTAGCCTTGCTGCTGGTTGTTTCTCATTTAAGGAGGTACATAGTGATTGGCAGGCTGCCCCGGTTCTTGTATAATTGCATTTACTGTTGCTATTCCCTGCACTTTGGCATTGTATGCACAATTCTCGGTGGAATGTCCGGTCATATTGCAGATAGCGCAAAACAACTGGTTAAGGGCACAAGTGGTACTGGTATGCCCTGAATTCTTGCACGTGGTGCAGTACATCTGTTTGGTCGGATCTTCTGCAATATTTTTACTCGCTTTTAACCATTCCAGGTCTTCTGTAAATCCTCCTACCTTGTTTTCCAGCTGCAAAGCCATTGCAATCACCGCATCTAGTGTCATAGCTCCCACACAGCGTATGATCAAAATATGTTTAAGTTGCGGAGCCAAACCATTGATAAACCATTGAGTGATAACGTCATCCGGCAGGTTGGCAGGGGCTGGCGGTAATTGCCTCAAATGAGTTCTGAATAGGGTGGCATATTCTTGCACTGTTTGATTCATCTTCTGTCTATTGTTTTGTAGGTAATCAAAAATTTCAGCTGGATTCTTCTTTAGCCTGAATCTCTGCAAAAATGCATCCCTTACCGCTTCATAAGTCACAAAATGATTAAAATCATATTCTGTAAGCCATCTGGCTGCTTCATTAACTAATGTGGACTGAAATACAATAGCTTTATACGCCGAATCAGGTGGATGATTGAGCACTGCGTAACTTATCTCAAATGTGCATACATGAGCATCTGGGTCATCACCTGGAAATCCATCAAATTTAGTGTACGTTACTCCTGTTGGAGTCGGCCGGGGTGGAATTAGATGTTGTTGTTGTTGTTGCTACTGCTGTTGTTGTTGTTGTTGTTGCCCACTCATCGTGCTGGTGGTTGTATTGTGACTATCTTCTGTGTCCCGAGGTTGAATATCTGAACCGTCGGAATCTGTATCGTCAGCTTGTGCACTCTCCGGCTTGATAATATTGTTCAGTATGCTTCGGATTTCAGCTTCGAATAAGCTACCTTCCTCCTTGATATCAAATGTAGGAAAGCTTACTCCAAATAACGGTGACTGGACTGAAGATTCACTAAGAAATGGTAAATCGTCACCGGAAAACTGTGAACTCTCAGCAACTGGTACTGAAATAACACCGGAAGGTGTCGAATTTTCACCAAAGCAAGGTGCTTTTTCACCTTCACTGATTTCTTTGGCCAAAACGTTTCTATCCGTAGACAAATTCGAATCTTGACCTAATGGTGTTAAATTAACTTCATGATGCATCCTGGTAGACTCTGGAGTTACTATATCTTCGACAGACTGTGCCGAAATCGCACCGGAATCTGCCAGAAATGTAGTATGTTCCACCGGAATACTACCGGAATCACTACTAGTGTTCTTCACATCCTTGGCGACTGGGTTAAACCTTTCTGCGCTTCTACCTCTTGGAGGCGTCCTTAGCAAATTAGGTACCCAAGGCTGTTGGTACTTCGGATATGACTCACCGGATCGAGTAATCGGCATATATCATCTTTTGTACTACTTGCATACTATTACTGTCGATTCACAATCTACAGCCATCTTCACAATCAATCGAACACTCTGGTTGCCATTTTCCCCCAATTAGCTGGCAACACTCTTGATGCCACATTCCCATAGACGGCGCCATTGTTAAACGCGAAACTAACCATCAGAGACGCGTTTAAACAATTAGTGGGTTCTTGGGAGTGGAAGGGGTCTGTTAAACAGAGGCCCTATGCTTGATTTTCCCAATAATCATCTCGCACACAACCATATACTAATGCTCAAGAACTCTTATTCAGAATCTGTTTACACTTCGCATTCTTACAGTTCGCAATCAAACTCTTCCAAAGTTTACCGAACACACTCCAGTAAGGTGCTCTCAACATACAACGCCAGGCTATTCAGTATCGTGATACAAAGTTACTTAATTAACTCAAGAACTGTTCCGAACACGAACTACTGTAACACTAGGGACAATAACAGTAACTCAACCTTTATCAAATAGGTGCAGATAATCAAACAAAACAGAAGACGCAAAAGAACTCAAAAGTCCCAAACACACAGTACTGAAGGTCGATTCATACACCGATTAAGACTTACTCAGTGATCAGTGTACCATATAAGAACTACCATAACACAACTCGCAGTAATAACCTTTACGGAACAATGATTCAGTACGCAACTTAAGACGAGCCTTACTGCAACTTAATCTTTACCATACAAGGATAGATCTCAACACAGAGGACAAACACAATACAACTCAGAGTTCTCAAAAAACACTACATCAACTACACAGACTTCATCAACTAGACAGACAGTCTGGTGACTCCTCTGGTCGTCACGAAGCGTTTCTTTTTCATTGATTTATATAAAGATTACAACCATCTTTGTAACAACCTTTCGTTCGTGCGAAATATAAAAAGATTCAGTCTTTACAATCGCCAATCCGGCGGCCGACTAACAAGAGCAATTACCAGATCATCAAACTTTGGTGGACAGATTCAAAGTGAGCTAGCTGCTCGCTTGACTTCTGTACACTTACTCCTACCATTTGATCCCATAGATTCTTTACGTGAATGATAAACACCTCTGCAGTCTCCCCATTAGCAAACCTTTCTGTTGCTAGCTGATTCTCCAAGTTCTCAATTCGTGTCTATGAGTTTCATATTGATTTCTCAATATGTTCCATGCTTCACGAGCCTTAGTAGTATGTTGAATGAGAGTCAGAAAACTATTAGTAGTACTTGTAACTAAAGCACAAAGTACATATGCGTTTCTACGTTTCCAAGCATGTAGAAGATCAGCATAAAGAGGAATCATTCAACCAAGATTATTTGGATTATGTGTTTCTTGGGGCTCATGATAAGTTCCAAGAATAGTCTCCAGAAGCTCATATGAATCAAGGATAGAAGTAATTTTAAACTTCCATAGGGTGTAATTTGTACCATCAAGTTTACCTTCCGTGAAGGCTGGTGGTTGTATCTGCAATGTTGGGATGACCGACATCATTACTGATCTTGCTTGTGCGTTACCTACTCCTGTTGACAAACCACTTTGATTCCCATTCATAGATGATGTTGTCGCTTGACATCTTCTCTCTTTTGTCATTGAGACCTCTATGTTTTTGTTTCTACACCACTCAGAGCTTTTTGAGCTCTTATACCATGTAACAAAATAATAGCACAGTGGAATAGACCAATAGACAGAGTTGAGAGAAAAACACAGACAAAGATAGATGCATAGTAAGACATAGAGAACTCAGATTGCGAAGAGTAATGCAGCTACAATGATGGTGCTATCCACTCGTGCGCTCCCAATGTGGAGCTTAGATGGCAATCTAAACAGACTCTAGACGAAGGGATTATTAGTACACAATGCTATATAAAGCTCAACCTAGGTCGTGCTTATATAGCTTTTACAAGGTGAGTTGGGATAGATAAACATAGGCAGGAAATACAAAATAGTTGGTAAAATATACAATCTGACAATATCTCCATGACCAGAAATCCTACCATCTTGGCCCTACGGACCTTGTAGAAGGGGGCAAGCCCCCCTCTGCACTCCCCCAACTAAGGTTCTATGGGGAAACTGTGCAATGCCACAAGGCCTTTATTTTTGCCTTGAATGGAAACCCAGTGGCGTGGAAGTTTATGCCCTACCTAACCTAATGGCTAGGCTCACAAAGATCATCTATAATCATCAACTATCACACATAGACCTCACCTAACTTGGAAGTTAGGGTTCCACGAATGTTCATGCTCTCACAATGGCTTCTCCTCATAATGGGGGCCTTACATCTTAGAGCATGATGGATCATTTGTGGTCACTTGAGGGTGGAGTATTGAGTATATCTAACACTTCACAGGCTCAATATGCAGAGTGGAAAGGCATTGAGTGCACCTTTACCCACACATGTGAAATCGAGCAAGGATGATTGCCCAAATCAGATGAGGAAAAGGAATTCATGACCAAAATTCCTTATTAGTTTGTTGTTGATAGTCTCATGTATGCTATGGTAGCTATGGGACCAGACATTGAATTTGTAGTGGGATCTGTAAGCAGATATATGTCTAATCCTGGCAAGCAGCATTGGGAAGCAACCAAGAAGATTTTGAGATATCTGAGTGGCACTAAGGACAAGTGTCTATGCTTAGGTAGAGGGAAAACATCCATTATTGGTTACACAGATTCTGACTATGTTGGTTGTGTAAACAATCATAAGTCTACATCAAGGTAAATTTTCCATTTTGTTGGAGGTGCTATCTCTTGGAGATCTCATCTTCAAGAAACTACAACTATTTTCACCATAAAAGCAGAGTATGTTGTAGCAAGTGAGGCATGTAAGGAAGCATTGTGGCTTTCCCGTCTTGGTTGTGATATGGGTTTACCTCAACATGTACCTCGTTTGCTTATTGATAGTCAGAGTGCCATTGCATTGGCTAAGAATGTGGTCTATCATGCAAAGACCAAGCACATTGAGGTGTGGTTTCACTTCATTAGAGACAACTTAGCCAATAAGCACATTATTCTTGAGAATGTTCATACTTGAGATAATGTTGCAGATGCTTTGACTAAAGCTCTACCACATGATAGCTTTCAACACTGTTGTCACTTGATGGGGGTTACTTGATTCATAATCTTACACAATTACTTGTATATTGTGTAAGATGCCCATTAGGTGGGAGGTGTATAGTTTGTATACTTACATTCATATATTTTTTATCATTCTTTATTTTTCTCCCATAGCCACTTTGGCCATATTGGCCTTCAGTGGGAGATTGTTACCGTTAGTGTCCATGTGAAAGGCCAAAATGCCATTGGACACTTTTGTATGTATTCTTTAATAAAACATATAGTGGCATGGTTAGCCACAAAATCTAAGTTTGATCGCATTTGTACGATGTAAGAAATCTGTGTTCCTAGTCTGTGTACTGTGTGTTTTTTGTGTATTCTGTAACCCTTGTGTAGAGTATTGTGTGTGGCACTAGAGTTTGGGTTTCTACAACAAGGGTATTGATGTGGAGCCCTAGAGAAGGAGAGTCTACCATTGTGCATTGCCATAGAAATACTTCATCATGTATACACCCAAACAATGTTGAATGAATTGTTGAATCCATCTAGTGGAAACACAGAAAATAACGTTTTCTTTGTTGCGAAAAGGAGTGCATCCATTCTCCTATTGATTTTACCTATGGTTCATTTCTTTGGGCCTTTCAAGAAAAATGAAAAGTGTGCCTTTTTGAGCTCCTATAATAGGATCATGTATCGTTTAAGACCATCTACCTTTTGTTTTGGGGTTTTCTATTGTGAAGGAATCTCCAATTGGTACTCAAGCTTACAAAACATAAAATTCAAGAACTTCGATCCTCTCAAATTAATATATCTCATCTGTGTCTTACAATAAGAATGGAATAATTGACATGCTTCTTATGATAATTGAAGTCCTTTCATCGACTATTTGTTATAAATACTCATTAGGATTCTCCAAGCATATACAATTCAATAAGAACACTTTAGGGACTCTTTTCATTATGTATACTCCTTCTTGTAAAAGGCCGTCTATGATATATCTATTTTGCATAACATCTAGTGCACCACACATATATCCATGCTTCATTTATCTCTATTTAGGAATGAAAATTCAAGTATTCATAACTTTTTTTTTTCCTTTGAAGACCTAGATTATTAGAATCACTTTGGCACCATAATGGTGGCCAAATCTATACATATGTTGGATTCAAGTGGCTGAATGGACAAATAATACTTTTTTAGTTTGAGTAGTTACCCCATTAGGAGCACAAAGATCAAAAGAAGAAATAAACATCATTTGAAAGACAAGAGAAGTGAATTATGAAAATTGTATGTTGTAGGAATTTGATGGTCAATTTCTCTCAAATCATAATAGAAACCCCCTTGCTTGTTGTGTACTGATGCATCTAGTGTTGAGATATCAAGCTCACATGTGATGATCTAGGATGACATGTATCACTTTTTTGTTTCTCTTACATGTATAGTGGTTATGTTGATATATTTTAGGGACACTTTCAGTGAGCTTCATCAAATTTATCTATCAAGAGTGATGGCATATTTGTTTGTTTCCAACACACTCATTCGTAGACATTATGTTTTTCTTTATGTACTGCTCTTTATATATTGTATTGGTTGTATTATTGATTTACTTCATTCTTTCACATTCTCTATGTAATAGAAGAAGTAGAAGAAGACTCTTTTTCCTTGTCTCAATTTGTGTGTGCTCCTCTCTTGGTGTGTGCGAGTGTGTGAGAGAGTGCTCTACCTTATCTCCTTTCTCTTGACATGGTATCAGAGTTAGTGTGGCTATAGAGGTCTCGTGAACAAGGCCCACAATGAAGAGTCTATGAGAAGATGTGGAGAACACACGCTTAAAAAATGATCTCAGATTGCTATGAAATCTATTTATCCCTCAGGATCACTCTTTTTGCTCAGATGTCTAGTAAGGGATGTTGGAATTGTGGTAAACTTGGTCACTTTGAACTTGATTACATAATGAAATCAAAACCGTAGAAAGCAACAAAACAACTATGCATCCACAAGTGCAGATGACTCAGAGAAGTTGTTCATGGTCCAACAACATAGGATTAACACCATATCTATTGATGTTTCAAAATTGCATGATAATGTCTAGTATTTTGATTTAGGTGCTTCAAATCACATGATCAACCATGCAAAATGGTTTAATGCTTTGTAAAAACTGCTAATTCCTAGATCTATTGAAACGGGTGATGATATATCACATTGTAGCTCAGTGATGAGTAGCACCTCCTTTAATGTCAATTCGGGAAGATGTGAGGATGGTATGAATACCTCGAACAAGTGATGGCACAAATGTGAGAGTGAGAAGCACACTAACATGCACACACATACATACACACGCGCACACAAGGCAAGAACAAACAGAGACAATGGAATTCTTTAGATTACTCAAAAGTTCTCTTACAAGTTCAATTCTACAAGAAGCTAACCTCAAAAATGAGCTCTCTAGCTCTATTGATAGTTTTTGACTAGTTTTTGGCCATGTCCAGACCAAGTGTCCGACCTAGTTAAAAATTAGGTTCTAGGGTCTATTTGAGGGCTCAAACGAAGTCTAAAAATCATGAAAATTGGTACGACGATACTTCTAATACTCCTCAAGCTCAAGGACTCCTCGGCTTTCACAAAATGGAGTTACAAAAAGGTGAAATGGTATTTACAATGATTTTTAGTGATGAGAATCACTGTTATGAGGATGTTGATTTGGAAAAATTTGAATGGCCTACTTGCCAGATCTTCGTTGACTACTTTGTCTGCTTGTGCCTTCTCTCCGCTCTGGCTCCCTTCTTTGGCTTCCTTGTCTTGTGAGTCCTTGGGTGCTTTGACTGCTTCCAACACCCCCGCTCTCTCGCGTCTGTCGTCTCTAATAGACCCTTGTTTGGCTGAGCATTTGACATAGAATTCAACCACGTCTGAAGCTAGGTGGTGTTCTTCCAGCCGCAGCCCTCGTGCTAAGTCTGTTAGGAGGGCATCCCAATCCACTAGACCTGGAACGTCCGGATGTGGCACACGCAGTTGTTCTGAATGTAATGTTCGCTCCATTGCAAAGAGGTGGAGTAGATGGGAGGGTCTG
Source organism: Ceratopteris richardii (assembly GCA_020310875.1). Taxonomy (NCBI): domain Eukaryota; kingdom Viridiplantae; phylum Streptophyta; class Polypodiopsida; order Polypodiales; family Pteridaceae; genus Ceratopteris; species Ceratopteris richardii. Next base: position 12,919,810 of record CM035415.1, on the reverse strand, counting down.
GGAACAAAGACTTCATAGTGGTATTCCTAGAATCCCGTAATGAACATCTCTTCAAATGTTTGCTTGTAGCAAGCGGGGAGGTATTTAATTCGTGCGTGCCATGCATATATCACCTGGATGGAGGGGGTTGTACTCATATCGTAGACCAAGTCGAGGTTACCTGCTGTAAATCCAACTCTTGAGAAATGTGGATCTTTAATATTTTTGAAGGTTATGAAGGTTACCAACATCAACTCGAATATCTTTATGCACATTTGAGCCATTACATCTGGGATGTTTCGCATTCTGACTCCCCAGTGATGGATGGTAGAGAGCATGTAGCCCACCGTAGCTTGTTCCCGTGGTGGTGCCAGGTATACGTAATTGAGCCACTTTGCACAGCCGTTGACATTCTTCAGAGTGATGGCAAACTCAGACCATGTGCATCTTTTGAGTATGGGAGCATAACAGGGATTATACTTAATGAATAGTGGCATGTTATTCCAAGTTCGAACCATCTCAGGGTAAGTTTCTAAGAGTCGTAGCCTCCAGGTAGGTTGATAAATTGATCCTTGTTTGGCGCTCTCAAGGATATCATCAAGGCCGAATTGTGTGGCAAAGGTTGGAGCCTTGCCACACCGTGGTTGAATTTCAGCGTTGTGATGAGACATATTTCGGAAATATTTTGATTCGATAATGGTGTCCTCAATCTTGGTCATGGACTCAATCTGGACCGCGACTCGCTCATCATGTGTATTGGCCGTTTTTTCGAGTTTCTGCATCCATTCTGGGGCTTCTACCTCTAGTGTGTCCAATCCCTCAGAGGTTTGTTGGCCACCCGGCATTGGCATAGGAACATATGGCTCTTCATATGATTCATCCACTTCTATGGGTACCAATTCTTTTGGTTCTGGCTCGATGATTGGGAAGGGTTGTCTTTCATATTGGAGTAGCTTGCTTTGCAACTCCGCAACTTGTTCTCTCAGTGCATTTACCTCTTCTGTAGTGGTGGTAGAATCGGTGATGTTGGGTTGGGCTTCCTGCATCTTTAGTTCTTGATGGAGAGTATCTCGTTCTTTGCCCAACTCATCATGCACTTCCAGTAGATCTGCATAGCTTTCTAGAATTGTCTTCATAGTGTCGGATGGAACAACTTTGAATCTTTCGGGGTCGATCTCCTAGGGGGAACCCTCCATGGCTGCCTCTAAATTTTCTTCATTCTGCCTTTGCAAGCGCTTGTTCTCTTCGAGGGCAGTGGCCATGTGCTTTCTGAGTAAGGTCAGGTTGCGACGGGTTTTGACATGTTCTGACTGATAAAGTTCTAGTAGAGCTGTTAGTTTTTTAACTTCATCGGAATCAGATGGCTGGGGAGCTTCCAAAAGGGTCTGGTGAGCGTGCTCGAGCGTAGTGTAGCGTTGATTTAGGTCAGTATTTTTTGCTTCCAAAGCTACAAGCCTCTTCTATAGTTGCTCATGATCTGTAGTTATTTGATGATGTCGATCTTCCAAGGTTTGGTATTCTATCTGCAACTGATGTACACACTGATGTAATGTAGAAAACATGTAATTTACATTTATGAATGCAGGGAAGGTGGGGGATGCAGGGGGAATGGGGAGGGGGAAAGGGATAGTGAATGAAGTAGACGCAAGAGGTGATGTGGGTGGAGGGGGTATGGGAGATGGTGGTAGAGAGGGGGGAGGGAGTGGTGCTGTGGCTGGTGATGTTTCCATGGTGTCACAAGTGTGTGCGAATGTGTAGATGGGGACCGTGGGTGGGGTGGATGTGATGTTCGTGAATATTGTTGTAAAAGTGGGCATTGTGATCCCTCCAAATTGGGTGCCTCGTGAGATAGGAATCCCCATAACATACATGGTGAGTGTTGAAGTTGGGGTGGTAGTGTCGTGTGGTGAGGTGAAATGTGTAGTGAGAGGTGGTGAAGGTGGTGCCTCATGGTGTTCCTCTGTCTGTGTAGTGTCTCTTGGTGTTGGTACTTCTATGTGGATTTGCTCTCCGGAGTGAAAAGGATGGGTTGGCACTCATTTCTCGAAGCGATGAACGTAAGCCATAGCTGAATGAATGGCCTCATCTAGGCCCAGGGCGTCCGCGTGCAGGTTCATGGACTCAATGAATTGTTCATCAACGCCTTCCTCTCCTAACATTTGACTCATTAGCACCTTCCCTGTTTCGAGCGATAGTTTGTGATGTTCCTGGACTCGCTTCATGGTTTCATACAATCTTTTTATTTGTGCCGAATAGGCTGGGGCACTCGCTAGTTCTGAAGTTTCGTATTCGTGATCATGTTCCTCGTCTGCTTCCTCTTCAGTCTCTTCTTCATCTTCCTCTACTTCTACTACTTTCGATTGGGTTGGGGCTGAAGTTGTTGTAGTAGGTTGTGGTCCTTGGGTCTGCTCTGCTTCCGTCTCGAGGTTAGATTCATTGATCATCCTAGCGATTTCTTCATCAGTGAGATCATCCAAGGTGCAGCCTTGTGGAAACTCCAGGTCAGAGGGAATCAGAGGGAAAACTAGATTAGGTCCTTCTGCACTCTGTCTGGGTAAGCGAATTGTAAACAAACGGACACGTCGTGTTTGTGGAGGTGTCATCTCTGGTGTGGTGGTGGCTCCCCTTGCTTGGGCACATGGTAATTGGACAGAGCCTCTCATTTACTTAGATGGGGGTCTTGCTGTTGATAGCCGTCTCTGGAATTCCTGAGCTCTGGACCACACTAGTGCCCTTTGAATAGGCACGTCATAAGCTAAGCACCTGTAAATTATTTTTGTTAGCGCACAACACCCATGAAGCATGTTCTTCTGTTTCTTATTCCATCGTTGATGTGCTAGGTGGATTTGATCTATGATCCAGTGTGGTAAATTGATTGTGAGATCCTCTGTCTCCGCCAAGTACAAGCTGAACCAGATTCTTTTTGGTGGCATAGTGAAGCGTTCTTGGGCGGGGAAGGCGAAGTGTTGCATGATCGTTCGTAGGTGGAGGGCGATGGTTGGTGTCATAGCAACCATATCCTTTAACTTGTTAAGATCTTTGTGTTTCATTCTTCCAGGGATCAATGTTTCCTTCTCTGTGGGAATGTGCATGCCATGCATATCCAAGGCCTCCCGTACTAGGTTGAGGGTAATCTTGAATCTCTTTAGTTCATGGCCAGGCATCAATGAGGGAAGGCCTGGGAACTGGTACCTCCTGCTTCTGCCATGTTACTTCTTGTTTGCTGGTTCTGTGAGAATATAGAAGCATGTGTTAACATTGTAATGGACAAGATAGAACAATTTTTGTCCCCTTTACAACATTAACGTGAGGTTAGTGGGTCGGTGAGTGCTCAGTGATTGTGTGTAGTTAGTGAATGAATTATCCTATGAGCTCAATGGAAAGATGTAGTGTGAGAATGATGTAGTGAGTAGGTGGAGATGAATTTACAAATGGGGGTCGGGGGGTTTATTACAAGCTTTAGGCTGCCAAACACAGTGGACAACTTTTGGTTTTGATTTTGTGGAGACTCTGGACGGCTTTATAAGAGAGTCTGCTTGGAAATGAGGCTTTTTAGGGACCCATTTACAAGTGATTCTGCTCGTACTCATAGGCGAATATGTGTTCGTGCGTGTTGAATAAGAGTGGGTATCAGCTGTTTGAGTGAGTGAATCATGTTGTACATGGTGTGGTCTGTGTGTAGCTATTTGAGCCCGCAAGCAAGCCTTAGGCACCCAAATTTGTCTGGATTGTGGGTCAGCCTTCATCGACTTTTTGGGTACCCATATAGGCTTCACTTTAGGGGAGGACTTTTTGAAAGACTTCTTATGAGTGTCCTGTTGTTGCCCACAAATATGAAATTGAGCCAGTGGTTGTGATTGGACCGCAACAGGTTGATCACCTTTCCGCACCCACACTTGTTTTGGTGGTTGAGACACCGTGCTTTGAATTTTCTTTTGGCTTTGAGCATAAGTCGTCTGCTTCTTCTGCATTTGATTCACCTTTGGTTGCTGCATCCCTGTGGCTTTTGGAAAAGAAGGGAGTTCCATCGTATCCTTGACTTCTTTGTTGAGACAATCATCCCTCTACATCACATAGTTTTGGACAAGAATAGCATCGTCATCTTCATGTGTACCCCTGGAAGGACTAGGAGTTTGTGCCTTTCCTAGTTCCTTGAGTGCTTCATTCTCTAATTCAAGTGTAATGCGGTCATGATTTACCCAGACCTGAAGAAGTCCACTTCTTAGGTTTAGGTTGACTGCATGATCATAGATCCAGTCTTGACCCAAGACAAGAGGTTCAGTGAGATCCTGATCTTGACACACTAGTACCTTAACTGTCATCATAACATCTCAAATGTAGAGGGGAAGTTCCACCTCGCCCATGCAAGGGGTTTCCACACCTCCCAATCCTATGAGGTATGCTTCCATAGGATTGACATTTAATTTCAATTCTCGACAGTAAGAAAGTTTAACAGCACTAGTGGCTGCACCTGAGTCAATCAAGGCTCTTACAGTTCTTGCACCCTGTCCTTGTCTTATCTCTAAGGTTACAAAAGGACGTCGATCAATTATTCTATGAGAGGTAATACCTGAAACTTCACACATAGCCATATGATACCCGGGATCTGCATACGCCTGTGTCCTAGTGTCGGTCGCGATTGACAGGTCCGTCGTGGCTCTCAGTCGCGATTGATGGGTCGATCGCGATTGACACATGGCATGCGGGGTCTGTCGGTGACTGGGTCAGTCACGATTGACAGGTCCGTAGGGGCTGTTGATCACGATTGATGGATCGATCGCGAGTGATGGGTCGATCGCAATTGACACGTGGCACGTGTAGGCTCTATCGATCGTGATCAATCGATCGTTGACTCTGTCGATCGCGATTGACAGGTCCATCACGATTGTCAGTCGCGATTGATTGATCAGTCTGCAAGCGTTCGTCGTCATTTGTCGATCGTGATTGATAGAAAACTGAGGAATTTGAAAATTTTAAACACACTTTTGGACGAAACAAAAGAAAATAGATAAAAGTGAAGAAAATACCTATGACTCCAACGCCTCAACTCTACGTCTTACCATCACACACTTGTCCTCAAAGCACGATCCCCGGCAACGATGCCAAAATTTGGTGTAGCTCAGTGATGAGTAGCACCTCCTTTAATGTCAATCTGGGAAGGCGTGAAGATAGTATGAAGACCTCGAACAAGTGATGGCACAAATGTGTGAGTGAGAAGCACACTAACATGCACACACATACACACACACACGTGCACACAAGGCAAGAACAAAGAGAGAGACAATGGAGTTCTTTAGATTACTCAAAAGTGCTCTACAAGTTCAATTCTACAACAAGCTAACCTAAAAAATGAGCTCTCTAACTCTATTTATAGTTTTTGAATAGTTTTTGGCCCTGTCTAGACCTAGTGTTCGATCTAGTTAAAAATTAGGTTCTAGGGTCTATTTGAGGGCTCAAACGAAGTCTAAAAATCATGAAAATTGGTACGATGATACTTCTAATACTCCTCAAGCTCGAGAACTCCTCGGCTTGCACAAAATGGAGTTACAAAAAGGTGAAATGGTATATACAATGATTTTTAGTGATGAGAATCACTGTTATGAGGATGTTGATTTGGAAAAATTTGAATGGCCTACTTGCCAGATCTTCGTTGACTACTTTGTCTGCTTGTGCCTTCTCTCCGCTCTGGCTCCCTTCTTTGGCTTCCTTGTCTTGTGAGTCCTTGGGTGCTTTGACTGCTGCCAACACACATCCTATCAAGCATACACAAAAATAGCATTATTCATTGAGGATAGGAAGGTAAACATCTTGTCAATGTACCACATGTTCTTAATATAACAAAGAACCTAGTTTCTATTGGACAAAGGGTGACCATGGATTACAATTTTGGCTCAATTATGATGGTTTATATGTAGAAGAGTACAAACAAAAATGGAAGGTTGATCACCACAAGGAAGAAAGTGGGTAGGATGTTTACCTTGAATGAGAAGATTCCTAAAATGAGGGCAAGCATGTTTGCAAAAGGTGTAGGTGTTATTGTTAACATATAGATATGACACAAACAAATTGGAAATGCAAATTTGTAGAGGCTAAAGTTGATGCCATCAAAGGATCTTGTCAACGCACTACCAAAGCTTAAACTTGCAAAGATGCAAAGATATGCAAAGCATGTCAGTTTGGTAAATAGACAAGAGCATCATTTCCACATGAAACACATGTTAGTGATAATGTACTAGAGATAGTGCATACAAATGTTTGGGGTCCTACAAAGATCACATCCATGGAAGGTTGCAAGTTTCATGTCACATTCATTGATGACCATACACAAAAACTATGGATATAATTCATGAAGGAGAAGAGAGAGATGTTTCCTCAATTTCAAAATTTCAAGGCTATGATGGAAAATCATACAAGGAAATTTGTTTAGAAATTAAGATCTAATGGAGAAGGTGAATACATATCAAATGAATTCAGTAGTTTTCTAAATATTCATGGAATTCAAAGATAATTTTCATGCAAGTATACACCATAACATAATGGTGTTTTTGAATGCAAAAATAGCAAGAGTCTTGACGATGGAGAAAATATGCATCATTGTTATTGGGCAATAGTTGTGCACATTGTTGTTTACATTGTGGATAGAACACCGATTTCTATTGTACATCAAATTACACCTGAAGAGAAGTTTACAAGTAAAAAGGAAAACTTATCACATATGAAAGTGTTTGGCTATATTTCATATGTACATGTTCCAAACGAGTTGAGAATGAAAGTTGATCAAAAAGCAAAAAAATGTATTTTCATTGGGTACTTGAGTAAAAAGGATATAAATTCTACAACCCAATCACATGCTAGTGAAGGCAAGCAGAGATGTGGTGTTTGATGAAATGGAAAGTTTTTACATTGATGCAAAATAAGGGCTTAATGTTAACTCATGACAAAGGAAATGCCAAAAACTCAAGTGTAGAATCTCAAGTTGTAAGTGGACCTTATGTGTCACCCAAAATAGCTCCACCTTAAACTTGTGGAGTGGAAGATTGTGTGGAAATTTCAATCCAAAAAATTAATTATCTACATCCAAGAAAGGTAAAGAAAATATTTTTGTTGGCAATAAAACATCCACATGTTTTGAAGAAAATGTGGAGAATCAAGCTTTTTAGAAAAGGGCCTTGATGAGGAGCTTGGATTGCCCTCTTTAAAGACTCCAGGAGTAAGAAAAACATATGCAAATGATACAACAAGAAGAAGTGACTGGGGACCAAGAAGATATGGGAGGATGCAGAATTCACTGTGATAATTCACATATGATAACTATATGGCTCGTCATTGTGCTTACATGAGCTAGGTAATAAAAGATGTTGAACCTTCTTGTTTTGAAGATGCAATTGGAAATGCAGATTGGGAGAAAATTATGGATGAGAAGATAGTTGCACTCTATGGAAATGAAACGTGGAAGTTGGTTCAATTGTCACAAGGAAAGAAACCCATAAGCTACAAGTGGGTTTACAAGGTAAAGCATAAAGTTGATGGTAGCACAAGAAGGTATAAAGCATGATTGGTAGAAAAAATATGCACAAACATATGACATTGATTATGAGGAAACTTTCAACCCTGAATATGTTTGCATGTTGAAAAAGTCTTTGTATGGGCTTGAACAAGGCCCTTGTGGTTGGTATGTAAGGATTGTTGATTTAACTTTGATTTGATTTATTATGTGTGATGCATATCACTCATCATATGCAAGGATGGTTGATGATGTCATCATGGTTGTGGTTATTTATGTTTGATGAATTGATTGTAGGTGGCCATAATGCAAAAAACATTAAAGAGGTAAGGAGACTCCTTATGTAGGAATTTGACATGAAAGATCTTGGTGTGTTGAATTACTTTTTGTGCATTGAATTTATACATATGGATATAGGTATATGGTTGTGACCAATGCAATATGCCTTGACTATGTTGCAAAAGTATGATTGATTATAAACCAATTTCTATGCTGTTAGATCAAAATTTGAAGTTGTATGCTACCTCAGGTGAAGCATTGGAAAATGCTACTATGTACAAGAGAATTATAGGAGGTTTGATACATCTCACAATTAGAAATCTTGATCTAATTTGCATTGTGGGACTTGAGATTTAGTTTATGTAGGTTCCCAAAATCCACATTTAGATGCATTGAGACACACTCTACATTATGTAAGTGCTCTTTGAATTATGCATCGTTTTATGAAGTTGGTGTAGAATTGTAGATTCATGGATACACTGGTGTAGATTGGGCTAGCAATGTTCCAATTAGAAGATCTACTAGTGATTTTCTATTTTCACCTAGGAGTGCTAGTATTACTTGGAGCAGTAAGAAGCAACCCACTATTGCTTTTTTGAGTACAAAGGATAAGTATAGAGGTGGTGCAACAACACTATGTGAGGTGTCATGGCTAGAGATGCCACTTGTGGATTTAGCTGTAGAAGCCTATCAACATTTATTGTGATATTCTTAGCAACATACAATCATCACAAAATCCTATTTTTCATGATAGAATAAAGCATATTGAGGTATAATATTTTCACTAAAGCACTTGAAGTAGAGAAGCTGAAGAAGTTTTGAAATATAACAACGAGCTTGAGGGGGAATGTTGAGATATCAAGATCAACATGCGATGATCAAGGATGAAACATATCACTTTTTTGTTTCTCTGACATGTGCAGTGGTTATGTTGATATAGGTTAGGGATACTTTCAGTGAGCTTCAATAGGTTTATCTATCAAAATTGATGGCACATTTTTTCCTTTCCAACTCATGCATTCATGAACATTAGGGTTTTTTTATGTGTTGCTCTTTATATATCATATTGGTTCTATAGCCACTATTGCATGTTTTTGGTGGCATTAGTTGTATCTCTCAACCTTCATTAGGTGCTCATAAGCACTAGTTGGATTTTTGATGGTATATTTCTCTTATGGATATGACGAAAGGCTCTACCTCTACATGCATTTGTTATCTCAATCATCTTTATTTACCTCTCTCTATTTATAGAAAGGAAATGATGTAGTTAGTTCTATAATCATTCTCTCTCTCTCTAGTGCAAGGTAAGCTTCAACAAAAATTATTATCCCTCTAGTGAGAGCTAAGCTTCATCAATAGAACATTCAGGCACTGTTGATGAGGACAAGCACTTAGAAGCCTTGCTTTAGAGAGTCTACTCTAGATTCCTATCTCAAGACACTTCTTCCCAAGTGTCCATAGTCGAGCAGAATGTGCTCATGACATATGCAACAATTCATTTCAAGGAAAGTCTTAGGATAAGCATTTCCACTTACAAAAGAATATAATTTGGAACCAATGAGGAAAAGGTAACCATTGCTACTATCGTGTACTCCATAGATGACAAGGCAAAATTGACAAAGGATGAGCAACAAGATGATCTCTAATCTGAATGTTCAACTCCTCACACCATCTACATATAATATTGTCACACGATTCATTCATATAACAATTATGGCACGATCTTCTTCTTCATAGTTTGAACACACAATAATATTGAAGGATTAATCCTACCCTTGCATTTGCTAGAAAAGGGAGTGTCATAATATCTCATGACTACATTAAGAAAGAGAATGGTGCCACAGCCTACATCATCTCTTTGATAATAAGTGCGAGCAAGAGCATCTCCCATATGAGCTATTATGGACACTAGACAAACCATCTATTTGCATGTGTACTCTCAAGATGCTATGTTTGTGCACAACTCGAGTGGGCCTTATTCATGTATAGTTACACCACCAACAACCAATGCACCTCTGTAACAGGTAGGAAGTTGGTGAAATGAAGCCAACATTGCGCATAAGTGAAGATGCACACCTGGGCCATACACTTGACCAAATGAGAGATAGATAGAGAGAGAAAGAGAGAGAAAAAAAGAGAGAGAAAAAAAGAGAGAGAAAGATACACCCTTATGTGCCATTAGACAGAGAGAGAAAGTGAAGGTGTTGTCCTCTTCTCATAGTAGCTCTTGTCTACATAGTGAGAAGTTCTTTGGTGACATTCAAAAATTAAGGGAGACATAAGATGTTCTCTGGCAAGCTTAAGCAACTAGCACAACTTGTTGCATTAGAGTTTGACATCAGTGATGATGTCAAACACACTTCATCTATTTTTTTCCCTCTAAATTTGAATTTCAATTTGGCCAGATTTTAGTTCACAACTTCACATATGCCCTTAGTCTCTTTGAAAGAGCACATATTGCATGATTTCCTATATCAACCAAGCAGTTGTATGAAATCATTGAGGAGCTATATTAATTTATTAGGCAAGGATTTTGATCTCTTATAACACACTCAATTCAACGTACTCATTATCATTAGATGACTCGTCATATGTGTAGTCCACCATCAAAATATATTTAGAGTAACTCAATTTACTTGAAATTTGGCCAATTCTCTCTTCATACGAACCTTAACCTTTTCACAATTTTGTGATAACTTCTCTTGGCACTCCTTGCCTACTATTGTACTCCATCACTAAGAGACTCTTTTGTACTATTTCTAGGGTATCAACCCTCCTTTTGGACATATATCGTGACATTCCCTATTGTAATCTTCAATTAAGGTACCAACTTTTGTATGCAAGGCTTCCTTTTGTAATTTTGCAAGGGTACCAAACCCTCATTTTGGCACAATTTGGCACTAAGTGACCTCCCCTTGTAACATAAAAAATATAAGAAGTGTCGATTGTGTGTGTGTGTGTGCGCGCGCTTTGGGAGGATACTCTAAGCCACCCTCCAATGTGTCAACAAGTGTAGGGCTAATCTAAGCCCCCCTCGAAGGCGTCAGTAAGTGTAGGGATACTCTAAGCCCCATTCCATGGTGTCAACAAGTCTAGTGATACTCTAAGCCCCCAAGGGTTTCTAATTTTCAAGGGCTACTCTAAGCCTCTGTGTGGTATTTATTTTCTCAATTTGATTCAATGGCAATTATGTGTACTATTTCAAGCGCAACATCTTCAAGTCAGTTGTACTTTCTTTCATTTGTGCCAATGTTCATACCAAAGGATGAGAAGTTAAATGAAACAAACTATAATTTATGGAAGAATAGAATTAGGGCTTATCTATATACCAACTTATTGTATGAAGTAGTTGATGCGACAGAACCTAGGCCAATCAAGGATAGTGATTTAGTGACATGGAACATTTGGAATGTCAAAGATAAGAGAGCCGTACGACAATTACTACTAGCATGTGATGAGTTGATGAAGGTCACATCAATTCTTGAAAGACCTCACATGAGGCTTGGAATAATAATGATTCTATATGAGGACAAAAATCCTTCTAAAATCTATGCCTTAGAAGCCAAGTTCCACAACCTCTCCATTAGGCCCCAAGATCCCATTACCAAATTCATCACCACCTTTGAAGATTATCAAATCAAGCTCGCATTGTGTGGCAAACAAGTCAGGCGAGGATATGGCCATTACACTTCTAAATAAGCTCCCTAGGTCTTATGAAACCTTTTTCATAATACTTTACAACTGCCGCCAAGTCTTGACCCGAGAAGAAATAGAGAGACCTTTACTCCTCCATGACTCACAAGCAAATTCAGCGTCTTCACAAGAAGCCTCGATGAAAGCTAAGGGTCCATTGAACAAGGCCAAAAAATAGGGAATCTTGAGAAGTTTTGCTATAAAAAGAAGAACAACTCTAAAACCTCTACATCCAAGAACCAAACTAAGACCTCTCAATATAGGTCTCATTGTTCAAATTTAGATCTTTATCTCCACAGATGCCAACATCCTAATCACTTCTAGATCCTCACAAGAGTGGATCTTTGATAGTGGTGCAACCTCTCACATGTGCAAAAAATGCAAATGGTTTCAAGAGTTCAAAGACCACACCAATGAAGTTTATTTAGGCAATAAAAACAGTCTTCCAAAAGAAGGCAAGGTCAAAGTAAAAATTACAAATCATATAGGGGAATGCAAAGCTCTATCATATGTACTATTTGTACCCAAATTGTGTATGAACCTCCTTTTTGTTAAGACATTCACTGATCAGCACAAAAAAGTTTTATTTGGCAACACATCAATGAAGGTGATTGATCTTAGCAACAATGTATTCCTTAGAATACATTGTTTGACCTGCACTTTGATCAATATCCCCTTTGATATCATGCTCAAAGGTTAGCATATGACCTAGTAATTGATTCAAATGAGGAGTGAAATAATCCAATGAAAGTTCTGTTGATATATGAAAGGCTTCCACTTCTCATCTCCTCTTAAACCTGTAAAAATTTGTCTTACCAATTTATCCTCTTCAATGTCTTCATCAACTGCACCTAAAGAATCGACAATGTCGTTCATCTTTGTCACATACTCAGATATTGATTGTGAGGCCTTCTTCTTGAATGTGGTAAATTATGCCCATAGTGATGTCTTCCTTGACTTGGTTGTATTCTAGAAATGCTCTTCCAAAGCATTCCATATATCACTTGCACTTTCAAGTCCTCTGATATGAGGAAGCAAGTAATCATTCACTGCCATATAGATAATGCCCCTTGCTTGAGCATCCTTCTTCATCCAAACCTTCAAATATGCAAGCTCCTCTCTAGTTGGAAGACTAGGATCTTTGAAATCTAGCTTTTCTTCTTCTCCTATGATGTATCCCATCAGATGTTTGCTCATAAGATGAGCTTCCATCCTCATGGACCAAGCTGGATAGTTCTCTCTATGCAATACCTCAATTTGGAGGCTATCTCCCATTCTTTCTTCGCCTGTACTATCAAATCTTCAACCTTATGAGCAATGAATGTGCCTTTGCTTCAAAATTTACTCCTTCTAATCCTTTTGATTGCTGTCGTGTGTCTTGCTTTAGCCTTTCCTTCAAACTTTATCCTATTGAACCTTCAGATGTTGAATTTTGTATGTCTCCACTAGTCAGGGTCCTCCTTTCATTCAATTTTGATGGAACCTGCTCCGATACCACTGATGGAGATGATTAATCTTCAAAAGACAAGGTATACTTGAGTTTAGAATACCTTTATGTCAAGCATAGCTCAAGAATTTCACCAATTTTGGAAGTCTTTACCAAAACATGAAAACTTAACTCTTCTGTGAGAAATAGCTTCACTTAGGAAAGTCTGTTTCACAAAACTTACTTATTGACTGATGAAATGATTAAAGTTTTCTATGAAACTTAGATACAACACTTGCGCAACTAATCGAAGTGAAAGCTCTCCAAAAGAACTTACAAAACTTTAGATTTACCTCACTAAGTAAACCTATGTTTGAAATAAGCTTTCTCTATAGGTGACTTTCACATGTACAACTTTAAACACTTTGTCCTATCAATCTGCAACCCCTTTGATCAAATGCTTTTAGGCATAGATGGCTTACCTTCCAACTTAGATTTTGAATTCTTACTTCTTGAAAACTTTACACTCTACACTAAGATATGATCAATTCTTTGACCATTAAGATTGCGCCTATTTCAAAAGTCTCTCATCACCTTTGACACATATAAATGGTCCTACTCACAATTCTCTTAGCTTGACTACAATTAGGCTCTCAAATCTTGACCATAGATGCATCAACTATGGACTTAGACACGTACAAAATGATTTCTCAATTGATTAAGCATAGAAGGAGAAAATGGAGAAAGATCGAGGTGCAATTCTCAAAAACTTCTTCTATTCTCTTGAAAATACATCTGATGGAAAATTCTCATACTAAGATTCACTCATTCATCATCTACTCATCCTCTATTAATCTATTCTTCCTCTCATCTATATGACATGTCTATATACAAATATATATAGGGGTATAAGTCTGGATTCATCACTATTACAAGATGTATATGGACTATTTACAAGATTAATGTACATGTGTCTACAAGTCATTTCTCTCTGAGTCTTCACTTCACTTTATGATTTATCCTTTATCCTTTTCTTCATTCTTCATTCTTCAATCCTCTTTATAATCATTACTTAGTGATTGTCTTGCTCCAACAAGTGGCCATTGAGGATTTTATCATTTTCTCATTCTTCTAAGAGTAATGTTTGATTCTCATAATGGTGACATTTGACTTGATTATTTGACTTCATACTTCATCTTGGCTGTTCATGTTAGGATTAGTTGGCTCTAGGCTTCAATGAGCTGCTTAGGAACCCAAAATTAATGCACTTTTTCTTGATTCCAATATGCATTGTTACTGTATTCCTTCCTTCACCATTTCATTGGTGTCATGCACTTTTTCTTTTGTACATGGACATTAGTTTTTTTGCATTTCTTTATCTAAAGAGGTGATGGAGTTTATCACTTCATGACACAAATTTTCTTAGCACCTTGTCATTGTTATTGATTATGGGTGTATCATCTTGAGGCTAGTATTCCTATTGGTGATCCCATGATGAGTTGATGGGTTGGGAGGACGTTGGTTTCCACTCTTTCTTTGAGATTAATTTCCTCCTCTTCACTCTGCTGATACTCGATTGAAGCATTTGAAGAAGTTGATGAAGGATTTAAACTAATTGAGAAGGGATTTAATGAGAAAAAGTTTGAGAGTGATATCATTTGGGATGGATTCAAGTAGTTCTAAAATTTGTTTTATAGAGGTATTCATAGCTAGATTTTTTTTTCCCCAAAAAGTTGAATACTTCTCTATCATAGACTACAATGGATAGGGTACCTTGGGCTATGTTCAATGAGACTAAGTGTTGGTATAACCAATCTTGCCCTTGGATCGTTGATTTTATAAGTTCCTCATCTTTGAATACTAGGAAACTAGTATTCATGCACGTATTTCCTAGGCATATTTACGATTCTACTTTGCGTACAAAGGATAAGAGATTTTCCTATGCTAATGATGTAAGCATCTACAAGTTTTTTATTTTCAAATCTATGTAGGTGGCCATTGATATAGTCTCTAGATAGATTTTATATTTTGGCATTTCATCTACTAACCTTTGCCACATTTTCCTATTTTTAATATACTCTAAAGCTTATAATCATGTTCTTCCTTAATTAAGTGAGTTTCATTTTTCTTGTTTCTCTGCATTTCATAGTTGCTCTAGCACAATTCTTGTAAAGATTCTTAATATATTTTAACTTGATTCTTGCAAATGTAATTTGGCAATATGCATCAAGAGTCACTAAAATCATTGTGCAACTAGTGGATATATGGTTAATAATTAATGGTCCATCGCCTCTCTTTTGTGATTTCTTTGTGTGCATCAAACCAATACAAATTCATTGTTGATATATTTTGGTAGTGATGTGTGTGAACACACTTAGAACCACCGGGGCACTTTTTTCCTCTTTAGGAGGTTTTCCCACTAGCTCATATATAAACCTATAATCCTAACGGGTTACTTATTCTTGTAAATTCACTTGTTACTACATTCAGTATTGTGTGATGTGCTCCAAGTTTCTTCTTCTTCTTGTGTTGTTCATGTGCTTCAGTAGACCTCAAAATCCAACAATTGGTATCAAAGCAAGTCACCGTCGCATCTAAGGCATCATCAACACCCCTCGGTCACAATCTCAAAATTGCATGAAAATTGTTGAGCATACTCAACCTGATTAGTTTTTTGACACAGATCAAAGTTTTGGAGAAGTTGATTTTTACTGATGAAGTCTTGATAGATAGTTCACCTTTGCAGACTATTCTTAATGGTCTTCTAGATTCATATCAAAGTTTTGCTTCTACTCTTTGATTGATGATGAAAGAAAATCCAAATGCCTTAACATTTGAGGAGTTAGTCTTTGTTTTGTTGTAGGAAGATGAGTCTAGGTAGAATAGGTCCATTATGTGTGTTACAGATGAAGCTTTCTTAGCTAATCAAAAGAGCAAAGGTAAATGCAGCTCATCTACTAGTAAGAAAAAAATTTGCTAATGCTGCATAGTCAAACAAGGAAGACAAAGATGAGAAGAAAATAGAAACGCAAAAATAATTTTTCAAATACTCTAAAGGAAATGATTATGTCATAAAGAGTTGTCCAAAACTGTTTGCAAAAGAGGAAAAGAAGAAAGAGGCTGGAATGGTTGTTGCAGAGGACTCCACACCTAAAACATAGTTTGCTAATCTTATGCAGAATGAAGAATGGGCCTTTATTGATGTATGTAGCTATGTACCATCTTCTCATGACCAGTGTATGTCTGCAATAGACTCAGACGTTTGGTACTTTGATAGTGGGGCAACCAAACATATTACCTCGCAACACAACTTCTTTAATTGACTTGAGCCTACTCCTACACGGAATACTATCACATGTGCTAATGACTCCTCTTATCCTATAATGGGAGTTGTTAAGATCATTCTGGCTACTGTTAATGGTAGTTCTTTCACATTGTCGGATGCTTTGTTTATCCGAGGGATCAAGAAAAATATGTTGTCAGTTTCAGCATTAGCCAAGATTGGCTTAGTTGTCAAATTTGTTGATGAACATGTACAACTCATGATCTCTCAAATGGCAATGTCATTATTGCTTTTGGAGTTTTATGTCATAGGTTGTATAAGATCATAGACTATGCAAAATCTGTGAATGATTCAACATGTGTAATACAAGATTCTCAGGCTATGTAAGATGCAAAGCTTTGGCATGCACACTTTGGACATCTGAATTATGCTAGTTTGCTATGCCCTATAGAAATCTGAAATGGGTCCTCTTTGTCCAAACTTGAGGCACCTTGTAAACATGTCTTTGAAGGCTGTATTTTGGGCAAAATGGAGCATTTTTCCTTCCCTAAAGATGTTTCAATTTGAGCTGCTCATAAATTGTGTCTTGTTCATAGTAATGTATGTGGTCCTACGCAAACACCTTCTTTTCGGAACTAACTTTACTTCGTAAATTTTATTGATGATTCTAGGCATGCATGGGTGTATCCATTGAAAGCAAAGTTCGAAGTGTTTATGTGCTTCAAACAATTCTTGGTTATGGCTTAAAATCTATCATCATGTAAATTGGGCACCCTTCATTCTGATCGAGGGGGTGAATACATGTCTTCTAATTTTAATGCATTTATGGCTGAACGTGGGATAAAACATCAACATACAATGCCATACACACCTCAATATAATGGAGTTGTTGAAAGAAAGAATAAGTCTCTCATAGATATGGTGAGGTGTATAGTCAAAAGTCAAGCTTTACGACATAATTTCTAGCTTGAGGTTGTTATGTGTGCAACATATGTACTTAATAGGTGTCCCACCAAAGCACTATAACCTATCACTCCATATGAGGCTTGACATGGTCACAAATCATATGTTGCTCATACATGTGTCTTTGGTTGTCTGGCATATGCATTAGTGCCTAAACAACAATGCAAGAAATTGGATGATAAAGCAACGAAATGTACTTTTGTTGGGTACAATTCAAGAAGGAAAGGCTATCATCTGTATCATCCATAAACTAAACACATTTTGGTTAGCCATGATGTTGTTTTTGTGGAAGATGCGATTCAACCATTACTTTCATGTATTAAGGAGACATCAATTAGCGCAAAATATCTGTATGACACTTTACTTCCTCTTTTTACATGTGGAAAATCAAGTTTTGGTCCAAATGAGGGAATTTATTAGCCTTTATAGGTGCCACATGATGATGCACACCATTCCATTTTTTATGCAAATTTACATGATGCACTTGTTGATGAGAGGGCTGATATAGAGGAGGAAAAAAATATGCCTCAATGGTTGGTGCAGACTCTGAGATATAGCAAATTAGATGCACCTTTGTGATATTGTACTTGTTCAAGCTCTCATAGTGCTCCTTTTGCATCAGATTTCTATGCAACGTCTGCCCCTAATCTTTGCGATGAGAATGAGCCTTTTTCTTTTGATGAAGCACAAAATTCAAAAAATTAGAAGGCTACTATGCAATCAGAATATGATGCTATTATGAAAAATGGTACTTGGCCTTTATGTGATTTTCCTCCAAGAAAAACGACCATCGACACTAAACAGGTATACAAGCTGAACTATAAGCCTGATGGAATAGTTGATGGATATAAGGCTAAGCTTGTTGCAAAAGGTTTCGCTCAAGAGAGAGGCATTGATTTTTATAAGACCTTTGCACCCACACGCCAAATGACCACCGTTCATAGCATCCATGCACTTGCAGCTCATCATGGTTAGAATGTACATCATTAAAACTGCATTTTTGAATGGTGCCTTACATGAAGAAGTATATGTATTTCAGCCCCATGGTTTTGTGCAAATGGGCATGAAAACAAAGTGTGTAGGTTGAAAAAGGCATTGTATGGTTTAAAGCAAGCACCACGTGCTTGGTATGAAAAGATACATGCCTACTTGATTGCACATGGTTTTGACAATAGTCCAACTGAGAGCACCTTATATGTTAAGCATGCAGATGATGTACTTCTGATCATTGTTGTGTATGTTGATGACAAATATTCATAAAACAACCACAAAAGAATCTTACACATACACATGCATAATCATATGTACACACACATAGACTCATATAATCATATTTACATGCATATATACATATACACATGCATATATACACACACACAACACATGCATATGCACATATAGATACACATACATACACAACACATGCATACACATAAATAAATAAATAAATCCTATTTCAAAAATCCTAATTTGAAAACACTAATTTCGATATTAGGGTTTTAAAACCCCTAATTTAAAAACTCTAATTCAACCTTTTAGCCATATGATTGAATTATATGTACACATTGCATCTATTCCTCCGACTTCCTACTAGAGAGATGTCTCTCCTCCCAACCTTATGCCTCTATATATAGCTACTCGAATCAACGAGGATCATAATATATATAAAGATATATACACATCATGTAGATACACATACATAAATATAAAATGGAGTAGATATATTATGCATCACACATACATGCCTAAATACACACACACACACACACACACACACACACACATATATATATATATATATATATATATATATATATATATATATATATATATATATATATATATATATATATATATATATATATATATATATATATATATATATATATATATGCACATACATATTTACATGTACACATCACATATACATGCCTACATGCACACACACACACACACACACACACACACACACACACACACACACACACATATATATATATATATATATATATATATATATATATATATATATATATATATATATATATATATATATATATATATATATATATATATATATATATATATATATATATATATATACATGCATACATATTTACATGTACATATTTACACATAGACACATATACATATATACATGTACACAATTATAAACACTTGCATATATTACATGAATACATGAATATTTTCCATAAATGCATATGCATATATACACATATGCATCTTAACACATCTATACATATATCACACACATGCAAACACATACATATAAATGAAATACATATATATGCATAATAACATATGTATACATATAATACATATGAATACACACACATATGCATACATACATGATAAAAATTTGCTCCTCAAAGATAAAGCTATATATAAAATAATTAGGCATACCCCCGAGCTTCATGTTCTAACTTAAAAGAACATGATTTCATCTCTCTAGTAGGATTCATTGTTATTCAAGTTAATAAAAAATCTATTATCTGATATCCATTCAGAAGCTTCAAGTTATTGATCGATAACTAGAGTAGAATTTACTATCTAATCTACTCATATGTTTTCATTATTGCCATCATTTTGGTAAGACATCAATATAGTCTCATCTTCATTATCCTTATTGATTTCATTTATTTATTCTATTATGTTCTCATGAGTCACATCATCTATTGATGGATTAATATCTCTTTCTGGTAATTCCTCTTCCTCATCAGTAGAATCAGCATGTAGAGAATTATCCTCTTCATAAAAAAGATTAGTATCATTATCATGTATAATGATTCTAATTTCTCTTTCAGATGTTGATGTATCGGTATCTGATGCTGAATCATCAGGAGGACTTTCTTCGATCTCTGTAACAATAAACTGTTCAAACAATGACCTACCTCTAGGTTGCACATGAATGACTTGCCACCAAGGATGAGCATCTCGGTTTTTATAAAAAAATGCTTGTTCAATATGCCATTGAACGAAGGTTTCAGCAGAGAGGTCAATGGTGGTGGTGGGGGTAGCTGTGGTTTCAATGGGTACTTCTTGTTCTGTGACGGGTATCCTGATAGTCTTACCTGCGCGTGGTAATGTGTCAACTCTGCGTTTGTCATACCTCACGGACTGGCGGACTGCTGTGTGGATAGCCTCCGGAACTCCTAAAGATTCTGACACTAATTTGAGGGTGTCAATGAAATGTTGATCCACCCCATCATCTGATAGCATTTCTTGCATCAAAGCTTGAACTGACACAAGAGAGAGTTGATGCCTTTCTTGTACTGCTTTGATTGTGTCGTATAACCTTTGTAGTTGAGCTGTATATGCTGGTGCACCTACAAGTTCTGGCACTTCTTGTTGCTCATCTTGATGCTCTTGATCATAATCCTCCTCATCTTCCTCCTGTTCTTCATCTTCATCATCCTCTTCATCCACTTCAACTGTGGTGACAGGTACTTGGGAGGTTTTTGCCTGTGTTTGCACATTCTCCACTTGTTGTGCCTCTTCTGCCTCCAGCTCTACATCTTGTAATAATTGTTCAAAGTCTTCATTCGTGAGTTCTTCCAAAGGTGCACCACTGGGAAATTCAAGATCGGTTGGGATGGGGGGGAATATCAAGTTAGGACCATCGGTGCTGCGTCTTGGAAGTCGGAGTGTGAATGGTCGGAATCTTCGGGGTGGAGGGGTGATGTCTGGTGTTAGGGTGGCTCCACGTGGTTGAGCACATGGGACTTGGACAGTGCCTCTCATCTGCTTAGAAGGGGGTCCAGTGGATGTCCTGCCTCTAAACTGCTCTATACGATTCCACATTAGGGCCCGTTGAATAGGAATGTCATAAGCCAAACACCTATAAATTATTCTCGTCAGAGCACAGCATCCATATAAAACCTGTTTCCGCGGCCATCGTTTGTGAGCCAGGTGTATCTGATCAATTATCCAGTGGGGTAAGTTGATGGTGAGGCTCTGTGTCTCTGCCAGATACAAACTAAACCAAATCTTTTTGGGCGGCATGGTGAATCTATCTTGGGCAGGAAAGGCAAAGTGTTGCATGCACATGCGAAGGTGTATTGCAATATTAGGCGTCATGGACACCATGTCCTTGAGTTAAGTGAGGCTTCGATTCTTCATGTAATCAGGCACTAGGGTCTCCTTTTCTGTTGGAATATGCATTCCACGCATATCTAGGGCCTCTCTTACCAAGTTGTTTGATAGCCTGAACCTCTTGAGCTCATTCCCCTTTGTCAGAGATGGAATCACAAATGAGCTTGCACCTTTTGGGTTCTTGTTTGGAGTCAAGGTGTTGATGAGATAGTAGCATCGCATGAAGTCAGGCTTTGGGAGCCGTGCATTGAAATATGCATCCAATCCTGCCTTCTCCCATATCGAACGTAGACCTTCTGCATTTTGTAGCTTCTCGAATTCTCTTGTAAAGAAATGGTATTTACCTTGCTTCCCATTGAAGTCCAACTCTGATTCCCATAGGTACGTTCCCTCTCCCAAGGGTCCTGCCACTTCACTAAACCAGTGGGAAGTTTTTCCTACGGGCATGGTATGGCCACTGGGAGGGTCCGCAATAGGTATGATTTTGATGGCCTGCAATTCTTCTGGTCTTTCAATTGTCTCAGGCAAAACGGGTAAACTGTCTAAGTCCACCACTTGCTGGCTCGTTTCTGTTTGAGAGCTAGTTCCTGTCGCCTCAGCCATGTTGAAAAATTCGCAACCGGTTCTGTGAGAATATATGAATAAATGTTAACATTGCAATGGACACAAAAATGACACTGTGTCCCCGTTAGAACATTAACATGAGGTTCGGGAGAGGTTAGGGGGTTAGTAAGTGCTCGGTGCTTGTGTGTGTAGTTAGGAATTGGGTAGACCTAAGAACTAAGCGGAATGATGTAGTGTGAGAGTGACGTAGTTAGTAGGTGGACATGGATTTACAACTGGGGTCCGGGGGTTTATTACAAGTTTTAGGTTGCCAAATGCAATGGATAGGTTTTGATTTTGACTTTGTGGAGGCTCTGGAGAGTGTGATAGGGTATTTACTTGAAAAATGGGGCTTTTTAGGGACCCATTTACAAGTGATTCTACTTGTGCTCATGGAAGAATACGTGTTAGTGCGTGATGTGTAAGACTGGGCCTCAGATGTTCGAGTGAGTGAAACATGTTGTACAGGGTTTGGCCTTGGTGTATCTATTTGAGCCCGCAAGCAAGCCTTAGGCACCCAGATTTGTCGTGATTGTGGGCTGGCTTTCATTGACTTCTTGGGTACCCAAATAGACTTCACTTTCGAAGAAGAATTTATGAAGGACTTCCTATTAGTGTCGTGTTGTTGATTACTAATAAGAGGTTTTGGCCATGGTGTTGGCCTGGTCGAAATAGGGTGTTCGCCTTTTCGCCTCCATACTTGTTTCATCGGCTGAAACAATCTGCTTTGCTCCTTTTTTTGGCCTCCAGTATAGGTAGTGTTCTACTTCTTCTGTATTTGATCTGCCATTGGCTGCTACATCCTTCAGGCCTTTGGAAAAGAAGGGAGTACCGTCTTATCCTTGACTCCGTTGTTGAGACAATCCTCTTTCTGCATTATACATTTTTGGACAAGAATAGCATTGTCAACTTCATGTGCACCCCTGGAAGGACCAGGAGTTCGTGCCTTACCTAGTTCCTTGAGTGCCTCATTTTCCAGTTCAACTATAATTCGACTATGATTTACCCATACCTGAAGAAGTCCACATCTTAGGTTTAAGTTGACTGCATGATCGTAGATCCAGTCCTGACCCAAGACAAGAGGCTCAGTGAGGTCCTCATCTTGACACACTAGTACTTTGATTGTCATTGCCTCATCATGAATATAGAGGGGAAGTTCCACCTCGCCCATGCAAGGGGTTTCCACGCCTCCCAATCCTATGAGATATGCTTCTATAGGATTGACAGTTAATTTCAACTCTTGACAGTAAGTCAATTTAACAGCACTAGTGGCTGCACCTGAGTCAATCAAGGCTCTTACAATCCTTGCACTTTTTCCTTGTCCTATATCTAAGGTTATAAAAGGACGTCGATCAATTATCCTATGAGAGCTGATACCTGAAACTTCACACATAGCCACGTGATATCCTTGATCTGCATATGCACCTGGCCTAGGTTGCTCTCTACCTTGTCTTCTTAATTTCATTCTCTGTATGCGCTCTAAGGCTTCTGCTTGAGCTTCTTCTCGAATTCGCTTTTCTTCTTCTTTGCGTTTCTTAGCAGTGTTGAGTCGACTTAGCATTTCCTCTGTGAGAGGTTCCTGATACAACTTGACTCTGCATCCGCTAAAATAGCTAAGAAGAACATCACCATTGAGGGTAGCGAGTTGAACTGCTCCACTGGTTGAGATCCTATTAATGATCATGGGTCCGTAGCCTCTTTTCTCTAGTTTTCTCGCGTGTTGTTTCAAAGTGTAGACTAGTACTAGGTCGCCTGCCTTCAAACCTTTATCCTTGACGTGGGCATCAAAGTATGCCTTCTGTCGTTTCTTAGCTGCATATATCCCTGCAGCCGCCCTCAGTCTTGTTTCTCCTAATCGTTCTAGGTCAAAGATCCTAGAGGAGAGTTCATGACCTGTCCATTCATGCTCCTGTGCTACTTTCAATGTAGGTATTAAGAAATCCAACGGTAGCACTGCATTTTGGCCAAACACCATCTGAAAGGGGGTGGCTTGGAGTACCGTTTTGTAGGCCACTCGATATGCCCAAACAGCATGGTGTAGCTGTTTGTCCCAATCAGAGCGTTTATTGTTCACTAATTTCGTCAGTACATTGCATAAGATCTTATTGGTGCTCTCAGCCTGGCCATTTGCTTGAGGGTGATAGGGGGCAGACTTCTTATGTACTACCAAGAATTCTTGGAGCAGATTTTCAATAACTTCATTCAAGAAGTGAGTGCCTCTATCACTAACTAGCTCTATAGGTAGCCCGTATCTAGTGAACACATTCTCAAATAAAAACTTAGCTGTTGTTTGAGCATCGTTCTTCGTTGTGGCTTTTACCTCTACCCACTTGGTTAGATAGTCCGTGGCAACAATGATATATTCAGCATGGGAACCCTTAGCTGGGGGATTAATAGGACCTACGAAGTCTATTCCCCACTTAGAGAATGCACGTCCACCCATCATAGGTTTCAGTGGCATCTCATCTTTGCGTATAGGATACTGAGTTCGCTGACAGACATCACACCTCTTCACATAGGTATGTGCGTCCATGTGAAGGGTCGGCCACCACAAGCCTGCAAATAGGATCGCTTTAACCACTCGATCTGGTCCAAAGTGTCCTCCTGCTACACCTTGGTGAGCAGTTTCCAAGATCTTGAGATATTCACTCTCATGGACACATAGTCTGAGGTAACCATCTTTACCACGTTTGTATAGATTGTCACCAATGAGTGAGTAATCCAGGGCTTCTTGCTCTAAACTCCTTTTCCTAGCCAGAGTCATGTCTGGAGGGAATGTTTTCGTCCTCAGGAAGGATACTAGTGGTTCGCTCCAGTCTGGCACTATGGACACCTGATAAAGAGTGGCATGTTCCACAGGTGGTTTAGCCTGCAGTAGATTGGGCATTCCTTGCACAACTTTTGGACATCAGCTTCCATAGTCGGCCAATGCACTCCGAGTCTCTTTAGTGTTTGTAGGGTTCGTTGCTTTGAGTAGTGCTGCTCTAATGCACCTACATGTGCTAATTGCAACCATTTAGCGTACTCATCCTCTTCCACACAACACGCCAAGATCCCTTGATCTGTGTGCTTGTACATACTACCTGCCATGATGTGATACTTTTGAGCTTTTACTACCTCTCTATCCTGTGTGTTTACTACTGGGTGGTTAGGCCTGTATGTCAATACTGGCACTAGTGGCTTAGCCCACTGTGGCACCACTTCCAAATTAAACAGGTAAGCATCAGGAAGGTCATCTGACACTCCTTGTGGGGCCTCTCCCGATGTGAGCCTAGAAAGGTGGTCAGCTCTCAAATGAGTCCTCCCTTTCCTTACCACAACCTCGAAGTTGTATTCCATTAGTAAGAGAAACCATCTTACTAATCTACCTGTATTGCATGGCTTGTTCACGAGATATAGCAGTGCCTGATGGTCAATAAAAAGTTTAAACTTATTTGCAAGCAAGTAATGTCTAAACTTTTTAACCGCATATACCATGCCTAATCCTTCTCTCTCCGTAGTGGTATAATTTCGTTCAGCTGCATTCAATTGTCTACTAGCATAGGCAATTGGAAGATCCATATTACCTTCACCGGTAGGTTGTGCGAGTACACATCCAATAACATAATTGGATGCATCCACATGAACATGGAAAGGCTTATTCCAATCTGGTGTGGTCAAGATTGGTGCTGAACATAATCGCCGTTTAAGCTCATTGAAGGAATTCTCACATTCATCCGTCCACTCAAAGTTAGTCAAAAGTCCATACAGAGGCTTTGCAATGATGGCATACATGTGTATAAACCGTCGGTAATAACCACAATGCCCCATGAAGGCTTGTACTTCCTTGACATTCTTAGGCCTAGGTAACTCGGCTATAGCTCTCACTTTCTCTTCATCGGTGGATATGCCATTCTTTGACACTATGTGCCCTAGAATCTTGCTTGTCTGACCATAAAGACGCACTTTTCTGGGTTCAGGCAGACTTGATATTCTCTACATTTGTCAAAGATTTGTCTGAGTTCAGGAATATGGGTTTGTCTAATGTTAGAATGAGCACAAAGATCATCTACATAGACTTCCAAGTTCTTCCTCAGGAACTCTTTAAATACATGGCACATTAGCCTCTGGAAGGTGGCTGATGCATTGGTAAGCCCAAATGGCATTACTCTAAAGGCAAAAATGCCCCATTCAGTGGCAAATGCCGTCTTATGCTGATCTTCTAGAGCTATGGCTACTTGATTGTAGCCCGAAAATCCATCGAGGAAGTTGTACACTTCCTTGCCTGCTACTCTTTTTAAGAGATGTTCTGTGATGGGAAGCGGATAGTTATCTCGAATTGTGGCTGCATTGACCTTCTTCAAGCTAATGCATACACGCAGCTTGCCATTCTTCTTGGGCACCACTACGATGGGGGATACCCACTCAGTGTGCTCAATTTCATAGATAAATCCAGCTTCAACCAGCCTATCTATCTCTTCTTTGATCTTGGCAGCATAATTATCATTATATGTATATGGCTTTTGCTTAGAGGGTTTGGCATCTGAGGTCATGGGGATAGTGTGTGAGCATATGTCAGGGTCCACACCTTTCAAGTCCTTGTAACTCCAAGCGAATACATCTTTGTATTCTCTTAGCAAGGCAATCAATTCTTGCTCTTCTTCTTCCGTCAGGTCATGTCCTATGTAAGTGCATCTCTCTTCTCCTTCCTCTATGGCTACCACTATTTTCTTGGTGGTTTCTTTGTTATCATAGGCCTCCCCTGATTGCGCCTCTCGTTTAGGCATTCTGATCATGACTCTCCTGTCATCTATCTCATACTTCTTAAAATTTTCCGGGACCTCAAACAAAGATTCTCCCTCTTCTGGTGTGACTTCTCTCTTCTTTCTTTTCTTTCCTTCTTCCTTCAGGGTCACTTGTGTGGCTAGCCTTACGTCATTCGTAAGCTCTCCATGCCTCTGGGGTTGAAATTCTACTTCATAGAAGTATTCTTCATCTAATGCAAAAGGTGGGTCCATAATGAATGACTCTAGATCGGGCACTTGCATCCTCAAATGCATCAGGGCTAGGTTCACACGCTTCTAACACTGCCTCTCCCATAATTGGCTCTATGGAGAAGACTGAAATGTCATAGCCATCCTCATCACAATGGGGTGTCCATTGTTCTTCATTGATGGCTACATCCATTGTTGCTAAGATTTCTGCCCAGCCATGGGGTTCAAATTCTTCATCAAGAAATACTACAGGTGCATAGGCTGGGTCTTGAATTGATCTATGTGTTTCTTTTGCACCTATCTCTCTGGCTTCTTCTCTCTTCTCTTCTTCTACTGCTACTTTGCACATCCATAAGTGGGTGTCTTCATGCATCCAAGAGGATCCTGATCCTATGGAATGCACCGATTCCGTATCATCTTTAGCTCTATGGATGGGATTCCATTGGATAGGAGGGACATCTCTATGAGAGTAATCTTTGAGATTCACTTTGGTCGTAACACCTAAGTGCTGCAGGTACAAAGAATTGGTTCCCCAATCCTGTACCACTTGCAACTGTTGCATAAAAGGTCGTCCCAAGATCATTTCATAGGCATGGTTCTTGCTAAAATCACATATAGCAAATGTATGCTCGAACTCGACACCACAGGTGGTGAGAGTTATTCCTTCTAGCAATCCTAAGGGCCTCTCAATATGACCATCGGCCATCTGCAATTTCATTCTCGTTGGCCTGAGTGCTGGCTTGCCCCAACGCTTCCATAGGGAAGTGGTGGCAATTGCAACTCCTACACCTGAGTCCAAAATTGCCTTGGTGGTGTACCCCTGGTAGGTAATGGGAAGATAGGTGTTCCCTTCTTCACCTTCACACATGTCTCCTATCTTATCCAAGGGTATCTCTGGCACTGTCCTATGTGATCCTACCTGGGAATGAGGTTTCACTATCGCTGGTACTTGTTTGGCGACATGTTTCCATAATTCAGGTCTAACCTGGAGTAGCTCTTCTAACTTGAGATTGCACTGCACTTTAGTGTTTTTCACTACCTCTGTGTTCCTAGGTAAGACTGAGTCCTCATTTCGTACCATGACCGTGGGTGCTCTCATACAAGTAGACTTAGCTTCCCATGGGCCTGTGAAGTGGGGTAATTCTTGTAGAGAGTTAGACTCAAAGTCTAATCTTTCCTGAGATTGGGTGCTCTCCTGCTCCTCATAAATGGATGGGATGTCTTGTGGGAATTGGTCGTGTGCATCATCCACAAGCTCAATAGGAGGAGGGACTTCATTCTCTTTAGCCCATTTGTCTTCTTGAATCTCGCGTAGGAATTCTGGTGTGAACCGATTCATAGAAGATGATGTGTCTGGCTCCGTAGAGTTAGGCACATAGGCTTCCTGGGCAGGAAGACTTGCTCCTTCACTTGCCTTGTCCTTATGTTGAGAGGCGGGTTCCTTTTCTGATTGTGCAATCAGCTTCTCTATTCTTTCTAAGAGTCCATCAAAGTGCAACTGTGTCTTCGCTGAACTAGAGATGTTAAATAGGCGACTGGCCTCAAACATGGTCTGAGCCAATTCCACCATCTTAGCACAAATTTTGGTTCGTTCTAGCTCTAGTTCTGCTCGAGGGTAACACTTTTCATGACCAGTTACGTTTGGCCCTTCTTGGATTCTGGCCTGATATGCTTTAAGCATCATATTAAGGTCCTCAGGAGTGGGATCTGCTAGGACTGATCCTACTCTAGGGGGTGGTGGAATTAGGTGAGGCGGGTTGGAAGGTGGCGGGTCGGATGGAGTTGGGAATGGTGGAGGTGGGGTAGTGTGAGAGGGAGTTTGAGATGTGAGTTCAGTTATCCTTGCCTTTGTTTCTCTGAGGCTTTCCTCGAGTTCACTCATCTTTTTTGCCCATTGCCTTTTCATTCTTTCACGACTATCTCTCCAAGCTCCAGTCCTTTTCTTTGTCATGCTCTCTGTTTCACTAACATCTGGGCTCTTTTCCTGGCCTACCCCTTGGTTTTGCTGCAATGCTTGAGCTCTAGTGACTACCTGTACGGGTGCAGTGGAAGTGACACTTCTTGTGGAATCTACCACTAACCCAATAACGTTAATAGGAGTGATTTTTGGCATATTATTAGGATTCTTAGGGCAATCTTGTAAGAGATGCTCCTTTCCACATTCTTGGCAAAAGCCCTGGATCGTCACTGACTGGGGTTGTGTAGGTGGAGGCACGAGACAATCACGAATGAGATGATCTCCTTGACATCTGTAGCATGGTCCTCTAGGGAATGGAGGTCTTACTTGCCTAGATTGAGGTCTAGGGTTGGGGTTTGCGTACATGACATTTGTGTAATCTGACTCCCAACTAGGTTCATTTGGCTCTTCACTATAGTAGGACTCACCATGTTCCGGAGATTGCATGTAGTAGGCCTGGGGGCTGTCAATATGCGTCGAATCAAAGCTATGGTCACTCGGGTCACTTTCAAAAAGCAATGGTGTTACAGGGACTATAGCTCTATTCAGGTTCTCTTCTGCAGCTGCATATTTTACTGGGATCACATTAGCTGGGGCAGGGGGTTGTTGTGCTAACACAGGCTGAGGCCTTTGTTGGTTTTGGTACTGTGGTTGGTAGGTTTGTTGAGGCCTCGCATACTGCTGAGGTGGGTACTGGTTCTGGTATCTTCCTTGTTGAGGGTATGGTTGTGGGTACGCCTGCCTAACAGTTTGCTTATTGTAGGGGCAATCTTGCGCGGTGTGATTGGTGTACCTCCGTTCTATAGTGCAGTACTGGCTACTAGGATTTACTTGGGGTTGAGCCATAATGGGACATATGTTCGCCATGTGGTCACCACCGCAGGTATAGCATCTCTTTACTGGGGCAAATCTTGGAATTTGTTTGCTAGAGACACCTAGTTTTTGTGCCACTTTCTCAGCGAGTTCCTCAATTGATGTGGATTGTGAGGAAGAGAGGCTAGAGGCACTATCTAAATCTTTGTATATTTTGGAAAGCTCTAACTCCTCCCCTAGGTTATCCTCTGTTGGTGCAGACCAATCACCAATTGAAGACTTGGAAGGTTAAAGAGTGAAGGAAGGATCAACTATTGAAGCTTGGAAGAAAGACATATTCAGAGGATAAGAGAAGTGTACACATATGTACATTAGTATAGTCATAGGTGACTCAGATCTTTGTTTGAGTAAGAATCTTGTACAAATTATCTATAAATACTTTGAGAAAAGTCGGGGCATGCAAGAGAGCATATGTAGAAGCCAAGATTGAGGAAGTTAGATGTCATGAGATAGAGAAAAGTTAGTTGAGTTAAGCTCTCATCACTCAGTTGTAATTTTCTGAGTTAATGAAGAAATATTGCACCCGATCTTTTCGTGTCTGCTCCTTCTGTGTTTGATCAATTGTGAAATCCTTTTGAGGATATCTAAGTTGTTAGTCAATGAGCCTGTGACCTGAATTTCAGAGTCTAATTGTAAACAGGCTAGGAGAATTGTTAGTAGGAACATTCATATGTGTTGAGTGTCTACAGTTCTCTGAAACAGGCGCAAATTTCGAGTTTAATCTTTTGGTCAGTGCTCACTCCATAGTTTAAAGTTTTGTGCAAGTAAACACTTAATCTTTAAGTTGGAAGGTGATCTACTCGTGGCTAAAAGCATTTGGCAAAACGGGTTAGATATTGTGAGAACCAAAGTTAAGAAGTTAGGGGTGTCTAGATCGACTTCTCAGAAGTGCAGATTCAGACATAGGCAACTTGTGAAGTCAATTTCTCAAGTTATACTAAAGCTTTTGAAGTAATTCAACTTGGAGGTGATGCGCAATCTTTAGGAGAAGATATGTACAAAGTTTCATCAAAAAATTTACACGTTTGATAAGTCAATGTGAAGAAATTCTGCAGCAGACTTTTCTGTGTTTCATCTTCTTCACATATTTTCTCAGATTTGATAATTTGAAGATTGGACCTCTAATTTAGTGAAGGTTTTGACTTACTCTTGATATAGAGGTGTTCTAGATTCAAGAGTAGGTTGTTCTTTTGGAGATTAACACTCTCCATCAGTGGTATCAGAGCAGGAGACATCAAAATCAAGGAAAGGAAGGTCCCGACTGCTGCAGATTCAAGAAGTTCAACATTTGAAGAACTAAGAAGTGAAAGCTTGGAGTCAAAAGCTTGAGGAGGAGATCATACGACATCAAGAAAGGCAAAAGGAGTCTAATTCGAAGTAAAGGTACATACATTACTTGTAAAGCTTGAAGTTTTCAATACACAGGTGGACACAAGATGGGAGATGCTCTACAGATAGAGAAATTGGATAGGGAAAACTATCCTGCATGGTCAATGAGGATGGAAGCTCATCTTATGAGCAAAGATTTGATTTGGTTACATCACAAGAGAAGAAGAGAAGCCAGAGTTCAGAGATCCTAGTGTTCCAACTAGGGAAGAGTTAGCAGATCTGAAAAATTGGATGAAGAAAGATGCTCAAGCTAGGAGCATTATCTATATGGGAGTCAATGATTACTTGTTACCTCATATTAGAGGTCTTGAAAGTGCAACTGACATATGGAATGCTTTGGAGGAGCATTTCCAGAACACTACAAAGTCAAGGAAGGCATCCTTATGGGCAGAGTTTACTACCTTCAAGAAGAAGGCCTCTCAATCCATCTCAGACTATGTAACAAGGATGAAAGATATTGCAGATGCATTAGGAGCTGTTGATGAAGACATTGAGGAAGATAAATTGGTAAGGCAAATCCTTACAGGATTGAGAGGTGATGACAAATGGAAGCCATTTATTTTGTCTACAGAACTATCACTTGACCATTTCACTCCTGATTTAAATCAATTGTTAGGTCATATGCTAACATTTGAGCAGGATGTTAAAGGAGATGGTGACAAGAGTATAGGACATGCAATGTACTCAAAGGACAAGAAGAAGAATAGCAAAGGAAAACAACAAGCAGGTGAAAATGAAGGAACAACTACTCAAGCCAACTTCCTAAAAGGAAGAGGAGGTGGCAAAGGTAGAGGAAGAGGCAGGAACAACAAAGATGGAGGCAAAGCTTGCTGGATTTGTGGTAAGACAAATCACTTAGCTAATGATTGTTGGCATATAATCAGAATAATGGTGGATACAATCAAAATTATAATTCAAGAGAAAGAGGTGGCAGAAATCAAAGAGGTAACTACAGAGGTAGAGGTGGAAGGAATTACTTTGGAAGAAATGCAGGTAGAGGATTCCAAAGTCAACAATACAACAACACCTACTACAATTATGCTTCAGATCAAAAGGAAGATTCAACATTGATAATGAATGCAACTTGTGAAAGGCAGAGTGAAGATCAAAGAGTCTTCTACATTGACTCAGGGTGTAGCAATCACCTGAGTGGTAACATATCTTTGATGACTGATTTGGAAAGTAAAGTTTTTAATCATGTTGTTCAAACAGGTGACAACACAAAGCACAATGTGAAGTCAATTGGATCAGTGAAGGCCAAGGATGGAAGCACCTTATTGAGTAAGGTCTTGTATGTTCCTACAATCCCTAAGAATTTGATAAGTGTAGGTCAAATTGTTGAAAAGGGATATGAAGTAAGGTTCACTAATGATGGAGTATATGTGGAAGATCCTAGCCAAGGGTATAAACAGATTGTTTCAGGGAAAAAGGAAGGAAGATTATTTACATTGAAGATTCAAGGCAACATTGGTCATGCTATGTTCACATATGGAGGACATAAGATCTCTGAGTTAGATCTTTGGCACAAGAGGCTTGGACATTTCAATGAAAGGGGTATTAAAGATATGGTTAACAATGGTTCAGTGCTTGGATTGCCTAATGTTGCAGGTCAACATATGACATACAAATGTGAGGCATGTCAATTAGGTAAGGCTCATAAACATTCCTATTCCAAGCATGGTTTTATGCACTCAGAGAAGCTTGAGTTGGTACACACAGATGTGTGGGGACCATCAAAAGATTTCAGTATAAATGGATCAAGGTATTATGTGATTTATGTTGATGATGCTACTAGGTGGATCACTATTTATGTGATCAAAGATAAGTCAGAAGTGTTTAATACATTTAAACACTATCATGCATATGCAGAAAGAATTACAGGTCATAAGTTGAAAAGACTAAGGTCAGATGGAGGGGGAGAGTATTATTCAAATGAGTTCAGTGATTACTTATGGAATGCAGGTATAAAAAGGGAAATTACTTGCAGGTACTCTCCTCAACAAAATGGTGTTGCAGAAAGGAGAAATAGAACTCTTGTTGAGTTTGCAAGATCCATGATGAAGGAGAAAAATTGCCCTAATTATTTGTGGGCTGAGGCTGTAAATACAGCCACTTATTTGGTCAATAGGTTACCATGTAAAGCCTTGCAGGGTATGACACCATATGAGGCTTGGTGGGGTAAAAGACCTACCTTGGATCATTGCAGAGTTTTTGGGTGTGTGGCATATGCATATGTGCCATCACAATTAAGACACAAATTGGAACCCAAAGCTGAAAAGTATGTTTTCATTGGCTATGATGACAAGCAGATGGGCTATAGATTGTGGAGTCCATCAACAAAGCAATTTATGGTTTCTAAGGATGTTACATTTGATGAACAAAGCACTTGGTATGCAGGTACAATCAACATCAATACAGGTGATGAAGAAGAAGTGAGTCAAAGAAAAGGTAAATCAAAAGTTCAGATATTTGATGAGCAAGAGAATAATGAAGTGCAGGTTGAAGTGGAAGAGACACCAAGATTTGATCCTGAATGTGAAGAGCCAGAAACCTCAAGGAGTGGATAACTCAGAAGGTCTACAAGAAATAGGTGGCAACCTACAAGGTATAGTTATGATACTTCATTACTAGCCACAAAAGATTATGCTTATATGGTGAATACAGATGAAGATCCTTCTACATATGAAGAGGCAAAAGGTAAGGAAAAATGGGAGAGTGCTATGCAGGAGGAATATGATGCACTATTGGAGAATCAAACTTGGGATTTGGTTCCTAAACCAAATAGTCAGAAGATTATTGGATGCAAGTGGGTCTACAAGACAAAAAGGTTTGCAGATGGAAGTGTGTCTAGATACAAAGCTAGACTTGTTGTCAAAGGCTTTGCTCAGACATATGGTATTGATTATGATGAGACCTATAGTCCTGTGGCAAAGATGACAACTATAAGGACACTTATTGCTATTGCTGCATGTAAAGGTTGGAAGCTATGTCAACTTGATGTGAAAAATGCTTTTCTGAATGGTTATATTTCAGATGATGTATTTATGGAGCAACCTCAAGGGTTCAGAGATAAAAGGTATCCAGATCATGTGTGCAAGCTCAAGAGAGCTTTGTATGGCTTGAAGCAGGCCCCAAGGGCATGGAACTATAGACTTGTGAAGTTCCTAAAAGAACTTGGTTTTCAGGTGTCTAAAGCAGATAGTAGTTTACTTGTCAAGGCAAGTGAAAATGGTTTCATATACATGTGCATATATGTTGATGATATAATTCTTACAGGTACAGATGAAGAAGGAATACAAAGGATCAAGAGGCAAATGGAAAAGGAGTTCAAGATAAGTGACTTGGGAGACTTATCATACTTCTTGGGCATGGAGATAACATATACTCAACATGGAGTATTTGTGACCCAAGAAAGGTATTTGAAGAACTTGTTAATCAAGTTTAAAATGGATGATTGCAGGGTAGCACCTACACCAATGGAGGTGAATCACAAATTGAGTAAGTATGGAGGTGAAGAATTTAAGGACATGAGACAATATCAGAGTTTGGTTGGTAGCCTTATCTATGCTACTCTAACTAGACCTGATTTATCATATGCAGTAGGGGTTTTGTCTCAATTTATGCATTGCCCAAGAAAAGAACATTGGATTGCAGGACAAAGGGTGTTGAGGTACATTAAGGGTACACTCAATGAAGGTTTGTATTATGGGTTTACCTCAGATACAAATATCAAAATTTATAGTGATTCAGATTGGGCAGGTAATCCAGATGATAGAAGATCTACATTTGGATATATGTGTTATGTGGGAGATAAACTTATCTCATGGTGTTCCAAGAAGCAACATACAGTTGCTTTGTCTTCTACAGAAGCTGAGTATAAAGGCATGGTTGAAGCTGCAAAGGAAGTAATTTGGCTCAAGACCTTGATGAAGAGTCTTGATATCATGCATGGGGTACCAATTATATATGGAGATAACATGAGTTCATTGTACTTGGCTGCTAATCCTGTTTTTCATGCCAGGACCAAACACATTGAGATTCAGTATCACTTTCTAAGAGAGAAAGTGATGGATAAAGAGGTTGAAGTAGTTCATACTTCAACAAAAGATCAGATAGCTGATATGCTTACAAAAGGCTTGGATGGACCAAAGTTACAAAGGTTCAAAGACATGGCAGGTATAAAGAAGATAGTGAAGACCTCAATTGATGATTGAGGGGGAGCTGTTGGTGCAGACCAATCACCAATTGAAGACTTGGAAGGTTAAAGAGTGAAGGAAGGATCAACTATTGAAGCTTGGAAGAAAGACATATTCAGAGGATAAGAGAAGTGTACACATATGTACATTAGTATAGTCATAGGTGACTCAGATCTTTGTTTGAGTAAGAATCTTGTACAAATTATCTATAAATACTTTGAGAAAAGTCGGGGCATGCAAGAGAGCATATGTAGAAGCCAAGATTGAGGAAGTTAGATGTCATGAGATAGAGAAAAGTTAGTTGAGTTAAGCTCTCATCACTCAGTTGTAATTTTCTGAGTTAATGAAGAAATATTGCGCCCGATCTTTTCGTGTCTGCTCCTTCTGTGTTTGATCAATTGTGAAATCCTTTTGAGGATATCTAAGTTGTTAGTCAATGAGCCTGTGACCTGAATTTCAGAGTCTAATTGTAAACAGGCTAGGAGAATTGTTAGTAGGAACATTCATATGTGTTGAGTGTCTACAGTTCTCTGAAACAGGCGCAAATTTCGAGTTTAATCTTTTGGTCAGTGCTCACTCCATAGTTTAAAGTTTTGTGCAAGTAAACACTTAATCTTTAAGTTGGAAGGTGATCTACTCGTGGCTAAAAGCATTTGGCAAAACGGGTTAGATATTGTGAGAACCAAAGTTAAGAAGTTAGGGGTGTCTAGATCGACTTCTCAGAAGTGCAGATTTAGACATAGGCAACTTGTGAAGTCAATTTCTCAAGTTATACTAAAGCTTTTGAAGTAATTCAACTTGGAGGTGATGCGCAATCTTTAGGAGAAGATATGTACAAAGTTTCATAAAAAACTTTACACGTTTGATAAGTCAATGTGAAGAAATTCTGCAGCAGACTTTTCTGTGTTTCATCTTCTTCACATATTTTCTCAGATTTGATAATTTGAAGATTGGACCTCTAATTTAGTGAAGGTTTTGACTTACTCTTGATATAGAGGTGTTCTAAATTCAAGAGTAGGTTGTTCTTTTGGAGATTAACACTCTCCATCATCCTCGATGTCAATGCACATGCGTACACACTCTTCTATAGTCCTAGGGTCCTTCAGATACACATATGACCTCAATTTGGTACTTAGCAATCCATCCAAGAATAAAGCCACTTGCTTAGCTGGTGTGGGTAGCTCAGGGACAGGGCATCTCTCCAAGTATTGCCTAAATCTTCTTCCAGCAAGTCTCACGGTCTCTTGAGGGGTTTGCTTGAAGCTGTGAATCAGCGAGGAAGTGTTATGTCTTATGCCACTTTTAGAGAATTCGATAATGAATGCCTCTAGAAGTTGGTCTATGCTCCTGAACTGCCTCTCGTTTAGTGGCTGAAACCATGTCAGGGCAGTGTTCCTAAGGGTTGACCAAAGGCATTGTATTGCGTGAACAGATCTTCCACTTGTTCAGCTCTCAAGACTTGCCTAAACTCAGCCACATGATCGTATGGATCTCCAGTGCCATGTTCTTCATGGACTTAACTAGCTGAGTCGGTCTCAGAGTCCTTGTGTGCTCTCTAGGTCGTGGTAGAGGGAACTCATCCACATTTCTTTGATTCCTGGGAGCTCTAAGTACCTCAGGTTCTACTCTGTTTGTTTCCGTCCTCGTTCTTTCTCTGCCCCCTGGGTTGGCAAAGCTTACTTCTGGCCTATCTCTACTTCTGTCTCTTTGAGTTCCATGAGCTTGGGATGTTCCAGCTCCAGGGTGACCATAGGACACATTCGATCTTGGTTGGGGGAAAACGAATTCACCCTTCCAAGTGTAAGCATGTCTATCATGTTCTGTAACCACAAAGATCCTTTCTAAAGCGTGATCTAGATAGGTCACTCTGCCTGGGCTATCTGGATATTTAAACTCATAGATCATGATTGTTCCTATGTCAATTGGCCGCTCAGATTTATACCTCCAAAAGGCTTCATCAGTCTCTCGGTTCAAAAGCAGATCTATGCTCTTGTTGTCCTAGGGAACCCACTCGGGATTGAGGATTCTAGTAAGAACAGATTTCCCTCGAGGGGTCGTGGGCTCCCCTCCTACGTTCCCTTGTTCTAGATCATCTATGTCCGTCTTCGGGATCACATTCCCGAATTCATCTGTCCTCTCTGGGTGACTAGTGACCACGTATATGGTTCCCTCTTTATCAAGGTATGCACCATTTTCAAACTTGATAGCAGGGTGCTCTAGCCCAATAGATTGGTCTGGGTTTTTGATTTGGACCACGGATCTTCCTAGGCCGTCCTCATAGATGCTAGCACCTAATCGGTTGGTCCTAAGGTATTCCAGCTGCGTCTTGTAGGGGCCTTCTACTGTTGTCAGGATCTTGCTCACGCGCATACAGAGATTACAGACACAGAAAACACACAGAGAATAGACGCAACAAGAGACGAGACAGAACACAGTATTGGGTGCAATCTCCCCCCATGCACTCTGTTTCGACAGTCCACAGAGTGCATGTATTTATAGGACTTTTGATTACGTCGAAAATAGTGGTTACATGAGGGCGGCTTCGAAAAGCAGGCGTGAAACTAAAAGTTGGTAACTTTTACAGAAAGCCATTGCTTTTAATAACAAAAACTGCGGTCTACAACGACCATTATTCTAACCCTTACTTTTCTAACAATAGAACCTTCTACGTAGGTTTATTTACAAAATAAATAATAATTATTCGGATTATTGATGTCCGCCCTTTCACGCCTTGCACGCTCCTCACGAACCTTCAGCTGCTATATCAAAAACATCAAAAACATATTAATACATTAATAATATAATTCTTTAACAATGCATTGTTCAATAATATACAACATGCCTCTCAGTTGACAAGCAACTGACCTCAATTGATAAAATAATTTAACACTCTAACAATTACAATACATTGTTCAACATATTCCATGTTACTGTTACAATCCAACAATGCATTGGCTATTCCATATTTCAATCCAACAATGCATTGGCTATTCC
This sequence comes from Ceratopteris richardii, assembly GCA_020310875.1. Lineage (NCBI taxonomy): Eukaryota > Viridiplantae > Streptophyta > Polypodiopsida > Polypodiales > Pteridaceae > Ceratopteris > Ceratopteris richardii. The sequence continues at coordinate 12,881,585 of CM035415.1, read as the reverse complement.
ATATTTTTTCCATATGATGTATCCTCCTTGGAGCAATAACATGTAAAGCAAGTGTAAAAGCGCCAAGCTTATAGGCTTGACCATATCATAATGGAGATAATAAACCATAAAATCCTGTGAAATATAGAACAAAGTCCCATAACACGTGACTCCAAACCCCTCTAAGACTAAATGATAGATTTCCCTCATAACACCCCAGGTCTTCCTAACCTTGAGTGTGCTCACAAGTAATAGTTTCTTCTAAACTACCTTGTGAACTATGCAAATCCATCATCCAACTCATATATCAGAGTTTCTTGGTAGTAACATGCAATCTCTACATTTCACCAACCAAGAAGTATGTGGTTTGTCATCCTTTACCATTGGAATAAGTTCTATTGGAAGAGCATCTATTGGCACTAGTGCAAACTCTAAAATTTCTCTTCCCTATAGTTTGCCATATGAATGCAGAAAGCATTCCCTTTGAGATTCAGATAATCCTTAAGTACCCATCCTCCAATTTGATGTTTATGCATCATACTCATGATGTAATACCAACTAAGAGTTTGGTATCCTAATAGGTTAGATATATCTCTATCTCCTATAAACCCTAAAGAGAAGAGTCACAACTCTACTCCCAGTCTAACTAATGTCAATAACTAGATCATCTCATCTAGTCAAAGACCATCACTGGAGTAACATAACTGGTTCTCTCTAAAGTCTATAGGTGAGACTCAATCTAATCATCATGATTAACTGATCTCCCTCTTGTCTTTGATAGAAGAGTGCCACTTCTATCTAGACAACCTAAAAGTGAGAAAGTGAAACTCTCTCTCTCTCTTCAATCTCTTCTAAGGAAAAGAGCTCTAGCAGTGGAACCTATTCCACTTTCCCTTTCCCTTTGAAAGAGATTTTGTTGAATCCAATTACTCTACTCATCTATAATTGAGAACATGCACATAAGTTCTCCATATTTTTTCCTTCCAAAATAGTGGAGAAGTATTTCCCATGTGAAGGAAAATTATACTGAAAAGTAGAATAAATGAATTCCTTTTGAAATATAAACTAAGAGATGTGTCCTAAACACCTCTTCTCTGTAAAGGAAAACATACTCTATTCTTCTCCTATGAAGAAATCATGTTTTTGCTTCCTTCTTTCTCTTTTAAAGAGCAGGAGCTAAAGTGAGACCACTGAGCTAAAGTGAGATCTCTGCTTGATCTCTAAGAATTCCCACTTTCTCCTTTCTTTAAAAGAGAAAGTCATGAATTTATTTAATCCTCTCTTCCATAACTAATACATAATCCCTCATGACAGACATTACTATAAAGATGGAAAACAGATCTCCCATAACTAATGAAGGTGTATGTCATGAAAAGTGGAGAAAATAAATTCCTAGCAAGGGCCAAAGTCCTCTGCTAAAATGGTCAGCAATGATATGACATGATACCATAAACACATGTGTATCCATACTAAAAGCTATCTTTGCCAACCGTCCTCTGTGGATGGATCTATACGATCCCATGAAACTCATGGAAATATCCTTTCTAAAAATCTAAAACGAGTATGTGATACCAATAGTGATAAAATCACCTATCACATTCTCTACTGGAAGAATAAATCTTCCCTAAACTATGAAGGATAACTCCCAATCCTAAGGAGATGTCTACTAAGAGCTCTCCTATGATCTAGTGAGACATGATGCCATGAATGATGAGTCCTTTTCTCCCTGGCCATAGAAGAAGAGTGCTCAAAGGGAAGTCATTTCCACCGTCCCATACCAGTGAAAATTTCTTCCAATTCACGGTGTCATACCTACACTAAACCGAATATATATTCCATACATATGTAATGGAATATGTAGGTGGACTGTAATGAATCCCATATCCTAAAATCATGTCAATGGACTCAAATGAGTCCCATGTCCTGGAACTAATTAGTTTGGTTCTAGTCAATATGTGACAATGAATATCCCTTTCCATTCCAAACCAACTTGTTCCTAGGTACCAACACTAAATCTAGGTACCTCTTTGTAGATCCCAGTATACATATATGTATTGGGTACCCCAACTATTCCTGACTAAGGGATCTATACTCTATACCATAGAGCTAGTGCCATGCCTGTGGCCTTCCTAAGCATCACTCGAATCACATAAGCATCTGTCGATGCTATCTCATGAAACGAATGGGAGCTCTTAGCAAGTTTCTAATCCACTCCCAATGTGGATTTTTCTTGGATTTTCTCTTCTCCAAGATAATTCATACACCATACATCATGTGTGTATGCATTTGTCCCTAGGAAGCCCCCTAAATGTTCTTTTTCCTTACTCCCAAAAGTGGAGTTTGATAAAAATCAACATCTAAAATTTTTGCCAAAAAAGTGCAGGAAGGGGGTCTTTGAGGAAGTAAAATTCCTCCTTAACTTATCATTTTGATGAATCTAATGATTTGCCTATGAATTCCATACACCATACTCTTAGTATATATAGTTTTTCCTATCCATCCATAGCTATCGCACCTCTTTTTCCCTCTTCCAAAATGGGAATTTCTTAGATTCAGGTGCTGAAATTTTTCCTCAAACTTTGATGGAAGGGGGTTTTGTGGAGCTTCAAACTCCCATCCAACTGAGGTATTCTTTGGATTTCTTAATCTTATATGGAAGCCAATATACTAGGCTACAGATATGCATGGTTTTTTCCATAAATCAATGAAAAATCCCGCTTCATTTCCCCTTCCCAAAATGGCTACTTATCAAAAATAGCTCCTGAAATTTATATAAAAATCATAAAAAATAGGCTACTTTGGAGGTGCTTAAAACTTCTAGTTTCTTTTATTTTGAGGGGATCCTTGACTTGACATGAGAGTATATTACTCATACTCGCTATACACATAATTTCCCCTCAAAAGCTTTGCACAAAGCCCATCCTTTCCCTTTTCAAAGAGTCTCCCTTATCTCTTAATTCCTAAAAATATGAAGAAAGATCATACTTGTGATTAAGATAGACCTCCAACCTTTTAGTCTTGGTATGATGGTGTCGGAGAGTCCATGGAAGGAAGCTCTTCGTATACGGACTCTTCATGGAAAATAGGTGCATCCAATTTGCAATTTTCCTATTTGTTCTTGCTCCTCATTTGAAATTGTCCTTTTTGCTCCTTTCCCTTTAACTATCTCCTTTGGCTTACTCCTTCTATTCTTTAGCTTGCCATAGATCAAATTACATGGCGTATGAAGCTCATGATAATCACGGTCAAATTCTTTTTGTCGTCCGTCAGCCAGTAAGGAATCCGTATGTGTGGCGCTTTGTAAATATGGATCATAAAGGGATGGTCTCTTGGTTATGTGATGCGCCTCCAACTTTGATGGCGAGGGTTCAATCCCTGTGCCCTACACTGCCGGTTGCGTGCCCAAGATAATGCTCTGATACCAGTGTTAAATGCCTTTTTGTTGAAGACTACGTACGCCAGCCTTTTCTTCAGCTCACGAACTCTGAAGCTCGCTTAATGCACAGAGATTTGCTATTCACTTTTCCGCCCAACCGCCGAGCAACATCTTATGCTTTCGTGTGTACCACTACTCATGCATGAGTCTCATCATAATGAGATCAACCTCTCTTAATACCTCTACCATATGACCTAAGTCCATTTTCGTATCATGTGACCTCTCTGCCACCTCACCCAAGAGGTGTTCTCACAGGACCCCCATGATGTGACATAACCTTTTAATATTTCCATAAATGGCTCAACCCAAAACATCCATCGAGTGTTGACCACACCTACAATCTCTATTTCATCTACAAGATGGACTAATAAATGAACCTGAATATCAAAACATGAAGTAGGAAGTTCTTTCTCCATCAAACATAGTAGCTCTTTGCATTGACGTTTTTTTTGTGGGATCGAGTTTTTGTCAATCTCTTTGCATGTAATCCACCTATACATATCATAAAAACAATTATAAAGAAGTTAATTAAAAAATAAAAGATATCCAATATTCATACATATTAAATATAAAAGTATCATAATTACCTTATAAGTGATCCAAGACGATAGATCACATCTTGTACTCCTTTCGTTGTACATCCATCGATAACCAAAGGTAAAATATGTTTCAAAAAGTTATGCCAGTCATGGGTCTTTAACCAAGATAAGCTCTTATCATCCATAGTAAACATGTTTTAAAAAGATGCTCCATATCCTGTAGGAGTCTTAATCAATTGAATTCTATTGTTGATAGTTTGTATCTCTTTTGTTGTAAGTACCCAAGGAGCAGGTGCATAAGTCGTTTCATGTCGATGTCTATCAAAAACTAGCCATAACTTTGGTTTGGATTTTTGATCTTTCAAATCATTCCTTGATGCTATGGTATCTTTTAGTCCAAGAAGATGTTGTCATAGTGAATAACCATATTTTTGAATATATGCATAGGATCAAGAAGATGACATACTTTTAACTCTTTCCAATACTCCAAAGAATACCATATTGATATGTTCTCTACGAGTGCCAATTTTCCTTTACCTCTCTTCACATACACATTATCTGAATCATCACTAAAGATTTTCGATTCTGGATCTATCAGAGGTCCATCTGTCCATTTTTTATACCAATCCATAGGCATCATAGGTTTTGGACACTGACTTGTTTCAAGCTTTCCATTAAAATGTATCGCTTCTCTTTTAGATCTTAATGGATGATCATCAGGCAAGAATCGTCGATGTCGAAGATAAATATTTTTGTTGAGATTCTTACTATAGATTGATCTCAACCAATCACCACAATATGGACAAGCTTTATAACCCTTAGTAGATATTCCTACATCATGAAAATGATAAAAATATAATTAGATTAAATCATATTTATTTACATGCATATTGAATAAAAAAATTACATAAATACCTGAACAAACACCATATCCTGGAAAATCGTGAATAGTCCAAGCCACAATACCACGAACTGTAATATGTCTTTCATTGATGCTTTTCGATACATCAATGACATTAATACCTCTCCATAACTCTTGGAGATCGTCAATGAGAGGAGCAAGATATATTTTCATATCTTTAACTTGTCTTTTGCCTGTGATTAAAAGTGAAAGCATTAAATGTTCCTTTTTAATGCTAATATATGGTGAAAGATTGTAGTTTATGACTACCACTGGCCATGTTAACCATTTACTGGATTTCATGGAGAATGGATTAACCCCATCTAATGCAACTCCTAACTTTAGATTCTGTGGATTTTGTCCAAATTCAGGTGATGTAGAATCAATATGCTGAAAAGTAACACTATCATGAGGAATTCTGATTATTCCAGCAGTACTTTTATGATTATGTCCCCAAGTCAAAAGCTTTGATAATTCGGGGATTTGAAACATATGTCTAATCCGTGGAGCCAATGGAAAATGTCTCAATACCTTTTTTGGGATTTTACCTTCTTCGCCCTTATATCGAGGAGATTGACATTTGGGACATGTCAAAGAGTCTGCATATTCGCCTCTATATAGAATACAATCGTTAGGACATGCATGTATACATTGATAATCTATACCAAGATTGTTGATTATCTTCTTCATTTCATCATGTGAGGTAGGAAGAATATTCTGACTTGGTAAAAACTTTTTAGATAATAACCTGTAAGTTCATAAAAAAAAGATATATTAAAAAAGTAAATAAATAAATATACCTATATATATGCATATAATTTTATATATGTGTATGCTTAGGTGTATGTGTATGTGGATGTGAATATGCATGTGCATGCGTATACATATGTGTATGTGTATATGTATATATGTATGTATATGTGTTTTATAGGTGTATATGTATGTATATATACGTATGCGTATATGTGTGCATATATGTATATGTATGTGTGTATACATGTGTATGTATGTATGTATGTGTATGTATGTATGAATGTGTATATATGTATGTATATGTATGTATATGTATGTATGCATGTGTAGCTGTGTATATTTGATTTCGTTTTTAATTGTTTTTCGTATATTGTGGTTTGCAGATTTTCATATCTAGACCATTGAATCGTCTGGCAGTTTCCCATTTTATAGTCAATCTATTACCTATCTTGCTAAGTTGTTTATAGATATTAAATAGCGGTTACCAAGGAAGGTATTTAGTCATATGTAAAATGGGAGGATCAAATTTTTCGCGAATATTTTGAAAGATGCATTAAGCATATTCCATAAGTACTCATGCTTTGAACATAACGTGAAAGTCGATGCCAATCTCCCCATCCATGTATAGGACCATAAAATGACATGAGTGACTTCAGAGTTCGGAGGCACATATAAATCCTCTACAATAAAGAGACCACGACCAGCATTAGTAATAGTGGATGGAGCAATCATATAGTGATTACCCCAAAAGTTGAAAACCTCTCCATCTAGAGGAAGTGGTCCTCTATTCCATCCTCCATATCTTCTTCTATCATATGTTTGTACTAAAGAACGATCACGAGCTGGCAATGGATAATCTCCAGCCGTTTCAGTCTCTAAACCATGAGGTAGAGGATTTCTAGAAACCTCTGCTTGTAATTGATGAACAGCAAGTCCATGACGTGTACGATGTATATTAACATTATGAGAAAAATTATCATTATCATCATCATCATCAAGCAAGTATTCGTGTATATCAATAGTAATTTGATTTTGTATATGGTTTTTAAATAAAATAATGACATTAATATATATAAAAAATACATACCCAAGCATTATCACGTTGACCAGGTGATGGTGCTTTTATTTTTTTCTTTTGGGAGCTTCACTTGCTATTTTTTTAATTGGGGGTGTCGTTATGCCCCCATTTTTCTTGTAGTGTAATGGTGCTTTGTCCCAACCTTTCAAGTTGGCTAGATCCATAAGTCAAGGATGTCCCCTAGCCCCCTTGCCTTTTGTTATTGTTAGTGATGTCTTAGGATGGTTTGTCAAAGATGCCACAATTAATAACCATGTGTTAGGACTACCCGTCCCTGATTCCCCCTCTCCCTTGGGTCTGCAAATTTTTGTTGATGACACCAGTGTGGTTATGCAAGCTGTTGAGCCTTTTGCTCCATGTTTTTGAAATTGTTTAAATATTTTTTTGCTTGGCTAGTGGATCTCAAGTTAATCATACTAAGGCTTTCAAAGCTTCTAATAATGTGATTGCAAGTTGTGTTAAGGATAAGGGCTATGATATCATCAAAGAAGGGGTGGTTTTTAGGTTGCTTGGGATCCCCATGGGCTTTCAAGTTTCCTTTTCATGATAAAATCTTTAGATGGTATGCTTGCAAAAGATCCATTTCTCATAGGGTGTTTGTTCTAAATAATTACATTATGCCGTGTTTGACTTATTTTCTTCCTTGTTGGATGCCTTCCACAAGAATGTGATTCAAGTCATTGCCCTGGCTAGTAGGTTTTTATGGGGAGGAAGCGTGCAGAACCACAAGTTACCTAAATCTCATGGGAAACATACTACTTACCAAAATAAAAGAGGGTGATTTGGGCATTCTGTGCCCTATTAAAATGGCCCAAAACCTTGGAGCCAAATGGAAGGAAAAACTTATGCTACTCCTTCGAAGTCCCAAGTTGTTAGAAAGATTGGTATTACGAGTATTTGTGGCATCAAAGATGTTGTCCTTTAGATTTTGACCCGCCTATTGTATCTAAGAAGTTCCCCCAACCAATGGAGGGATATTGTGTTGTCGTTAATACTCCAAGGACGCATTTCACATGGTTATGTTCTTTACTTGGGTTGTATTATCTGGAATGTTGCTCATTATGTTGAATGTCCTTATACTCCCTAGACATATTGCGGGAAGGTTGTCATACTGTTGATGAGTGTAAAAAGCTTGATAATGCAATGAAAAGAAGAAGGTTGGACATGGTCATATTTTGTCATTATAGTTGTATGAGTGTAAAAAGCTTGATAATGCAATTGATAATGCAATGAAAAGAAGAAGGTTGGACATGGTCATATTTTGTCATTATAGTTGTATATGCTGTAATGGCCACTTTGGGCCTTGAACACTTGTACGCTTCTTTAATAGTTTACACTTCTTACTTTGTTTGCTCAGAAAAACAATCGAATTTACAAAAGAAAACGGAAAATGGCTGATGTCCCAAATCCTGATCGGATGGTCTCTCAATGACTGACACGTAGTACCGCTTGCTAGGTAGTGGACAGTTTAAACATCAGAAGTGAATGAATATGAAATTGACTCCACAGCTGAATGCCACGTCTTTGAACGTTTGTCGATAGATGAATCACCCTTCTTGCATGGAGCTCCACATGGCATTGGCGAGTCCAACAGGAAGAAGGTTTTAAATTTCTGCGAAAATGCAAATGCACAAATACGATTAGGCGCAAATACGGATTCAGCATTTTACACTACTGCAGGCTTGGATCTTACATTGTTCTACTCATTGTTCTACTGTATTATCTCTCTGAAATCATGGCTACCGAACAACAGCGCCGTTCTGCCCATGAAAGGTTGTCCTCCATCGCTTCTCACTTGAAACCCAGCGCACCTCGTGTGCGTCGCTGGTACTCTTTTTTATTTCTGAAATGTGAAAGGATAATAGATTATGGCCGATTTTCTCAAAGAAAGCTAATGCTTCAGATTGTTCATAACGTGTCTTTGATTTTTCAGCTCCATGGACGAGAACAAGGGTGCCACAGAGGCAGCGAAGGAGAAGGCACAAGAGTGGAAAAATAATACTGAGGAGGCTGTAAGAGCGGGAGAAGAGGCGTTTGGGAAGGCAGAAGATAAAGCCGGCAAGGCGAAAGACGAAACCCTGAGCAAGGCCGAAGAGGGCAAGCGGAAGACGGAAGATGTAGCTCAAAGTGTGAAGACGAAGCTCTCGGGCGGCAGCGATGGCGGTAGAGAGGGAGCGAAGAGTATGGAGGAGAAGGCAAAGGAGACTAAGGAAGCTGCGACAGAGACTTCTGCGCAAGGCGTTGAGCAAGGTAAGGGGTATATGGAGACTGCTGGTCAATTTATTCAGGAGAAGGCGCAAACCGCTAAGGACAGTGCACTCGAGACTGCTCAACGAGGCAAGGATGCTGCGTACGACTCCGTTAGCAGCACGGCTCAGTCTGTCAAGGACAGAACTGTCGAAACTGCCCATCGAGGTAAGGACGCTGCCTACGACTCCATTAGCAGCACGATGCAATACGCGAGAGACACTGTAGCAGAGAAGTCGCAGCAGGCGAAGGAAGCCATAATGGAAAAGTCTCAGCAGACGAAAGAAGCTATAATGAACAAGTCGCAGCAGGCCAAAGAGACGTTTATCGGGAAGTCCCAGCAAGCGAAGGACACTGCCGCCGAGAAGGCACAGGAAGTCCAAGCTGCTGGAGCGGAGAAGATAGAGCATGGGAAGCGGAGCATGTCCGAAACGGCTGAGCAGGCAAAGGATACTGCGGCGCAGAAGACTCAGGAAGCCAAAGATGTTACTTATGACAGCGCTCAACAGGCAAAAGGCAAGACAGGCGATACTGCACAACAAGGCAAGGAGAAAGCAGTTGGATACCTGCAGTCAGTGACGAACGTGATCTCTGAAAAAGCAGGTGCTTTAAAAGAGAGTCTGCTAGGCAAGACGGAGGAGTCGAAGAGTCGGGCAGCTGAAGCTACAGAGCAGGCGAAAAGCGAAACAGGGAATGCCTTGGAACAAGCGAAGCAGAAGGCAAGCGAGGCGACACATCGAAGCACGGAGGGGGAGACGACAAAGAGCGTGAAAGAGAGGGCAGAGGAATACAAGTCCGCTGCTAGCGACGCGGTGAAGGAGACCACCGACAGGACGTACGATGCCATTGAGGCTGCCAAGAGAAGTATCGCGGAGAAGGCGAAAGAGTACACGGGCTCCAATGACGAACAGGACTATGGAAAAGCCCAGGGCATGGAGTTACGAGCGAAGGAGAAGGCTGATGAGACGAAGTCTAAGGGAGCAGAGAAGAAGGAAGAGAGCAAGGGATATTTGCAGGGTGTGGGGAAGGTGGTGAAGGAGAAGGCTGATGCTCTGTTGGGGAACGTAGAGACGAACGAGGCGGAGGGGCAGCATGCTTCGGAAGGTGGCGAAAGATGATATGCAGAAATAGCTGTGTGTGTGCATATGACTGATAAGAGGAGGAGAAAAAATTTTAACAACGGAGTCATGCGTTGTACTGAAGTAAGGGGCGATATCTCAACATCGTTGTGTACATAACTCTCAAGGCAAATGTCAGAGTATTTAGTATTTTGAAGTAATGGGCGATTTCGCAAGTGTGTAATAGTGAGTGTTATGGAGCATACGCTGGAGTGCGTGTAGATGCTCGCGACAGGGTGTTTTAAAAGCATTTAGGAATTGTGCATTTCGATTGTTTAGTATTGAGAGGTTAATAGAGTTTCTTTGAGAGGTTAATGGAGTTTCTTTGAAAAGGATTCATATGATGAAAATGTGTAATATTTGTATGTTGTTATTTCGTTTTTAAGTAAATTAATATCCAAACACTGTGGGTGATATATGATTTTTTGGGTTGCGTGATAATTCAAGTAATGTTTAATTTAAGTCGTCCGGAAAGTGGAAATTTGTTGGAGCCGCAAATTTGTTGGATGTTCGGGAACTCGAAATTATTGGATGTACATTTCATCGACCATTTCTGCGTAGCGATTGTATGTTGGGTTGCCAATGTATGTGTTTGCGTGCAGCAGCTATTGAATTTTACGTAGCTATGAAAGCTTGATTGGCACTATTATATTATTTGAGCTTTAATTCTTGGTCTCTTAGATTACGGATTTTGTTAATATTAACTTCATTTCAGAGAGCCCCGGATGATGTTAAATTTGTAGGTGAATTCCCTTCAAACGACGGTAAGAGCGAACGCCCATAGTTGTACGAACAGTGATTAATCTTAACTGGAACGTAAAAATAATCACATTTCATTGGAGACGTCTAAAGGTATTTTTGATTTCGAGAGTTCTTTTTTTTTTTTTTTTTTTTTTTTTAAATCCCGCGTAATTATGAGCACAACATTTCATAATAACTAAAATGGTCGCATTTCACTAGTCCCCTTCTATTGTACCTTTGTTTCTTAATTTAATTCAAGTCCGGGAGAGTAGGCTATTGCCGAACTTCCTTTATATTAAAAAAAAAAAAAATGGTCGCATTTAAAAAGATGAGGATATTCTATTTAGGGAGAATACACACATTAAAAGTCGTTCTTCGGATTTGGCAAAATAGTTCTTTCTATTAGTCCATGTACGGGACTAGAGGGCTTGGCCGATCTTCCTCTTAAAAATAAAAAAATATTCGCTCTTCGAATTCAGCAGAAAAATCTGAATCACATTGTGTATTTAACTTTCTATATATGCAAATCGATTGTGGGTGTAATATTTTATTTCGAGAGTGGAGTGAAATATTTTGTGTGTGGTCTTTGATATTGAGGTTATTATGTTTTTATAGTGCATGTGAGGTCACGGGCAAAATTAAAATTGGATCTCTTTTCAATGAAATTCAGTAACAATTATATATAAGTCGCAATTTTGAATCGTGGGTGTATGTTCTTTAGTAGTACTTTACCTGTGTAGCTATCGTATCTTGGATTTTGGTATGTGGCGTATACCTTGAGGTTTGGAGTATTGCGTGGTGGCTTCAAATTGTCAATCAAAGAGGTAGGGTTTCAAGTCATCGCACACGTGGATTCTGTCTTAAAAGGCACTAGTCCACACGTTTTGCTCAATGTCCTCAAATCTAATCCAATACCCATGATAGCCTCAAATCTAATCCAATACCCATGATAGCTTTGGTTCAAAGGTGCCTCGACAGACGAAAACCTTTGTTCTAGAGCTTCTTAAGCCCTCTACGGGTGCGTCCATTCCATTATGTTGATTGTGGCTGTGAAAAACCAAATAGATTCGTCTTCTTTGATTCGTCCAACCCACTTCCATCACTCATGGTAGAGAAGGGCTTCATTTTATTGCACCCTACAAGGAACACACTAGATTCGAGCGCTTATGGTATTGAGAGGCGGGAGAACAAGAGTGATTAAAACGATCTCTTTCCATCTAAGGGTTGTAGCAAAAGAAATGATGTCATTATTTGTGGAAATAAGCTTCATCCAAGAAGTTTCTCCAATTCTTCAGGCTTTAATAATCCATTTGGTGACCACCTTATTGGCTAGTAAGCTTTGCCCATGAAGTTTCTTCAATTCTCTAAGCTTTAATCATCCATTTGACCAACATCTTATTGGATAGGGCTTCCACATCTAAAATACTTGACCGCATCCTTCGGGATAGAACAAATTGCATATTCGATTTTTGGGACGACTCTCCTATTGCAAAGATCCATGCATCTGAATTTTTGAGGGATTATTTCCAAATTCTACATCTTGTCACTGGGGCCAAGTCAAGAAGTAGATCCAAGTCAAGAAGTAGATGATATGGGATATACACATGCACATGCACATACCTACATATACACATACATACACATACACACACACATACACATACACACACACATATATACATAGAGTTACACATATACATGCAGATACATATACACCCACATGCACATGCACATGAACATACTCATACACACATGCACATGCACATTCACATGCACATTCACATGCACATACATGTACACACACATAAACCCTAAACCCCAAAACCCCGAATTGAAAAAAAAAAACGGGTACTGTCGCGCTTATGCGACGTTGGCGTCACATAAGCGACGGTAAAGTTTTCGAATTTTTTTTTCCCCGACATTCGTCGCATAAGCGATGCTAGCGTCGCTTATGCGACGCTAAATTACAGCGTCACAAGTAGCGATAGTATTGCGACGTTGGCAAACTGAAGAGCGCATATGCGACGCTCTGGAATGTAAAAAAAAAAATTCGATTTTTCCCGGCACATTTGTGCCGAGATTTGGATGCGAGAGCAAGGAGGGGGGGGGGGGGGGGAGAGAGAGAGAGAGAGAGAGAGAGAGAGAGAGAGAGAGAGAGAGAGAGAGAGAGAGAGAGAGAGAGAGAGAGAGAGAGAGAGAGAGAGAGACGCATCTACTTGAAGCAAGGTATGCACACACACACTTACACACACATACATATGCATACACACATACACATAGACACACACACATACACATAGACACATACACACACATATACACACATACACACACATACGCACATACTCAAAAAATGTTGCATACACATGCACACATAATGCATACACATGCACACACATACACACACATACACACACACACATACACACATACACACATACACATACACACACATATATGCATACACACACATAGAGAGACATGCACACACATACACAAACATGCATACATAATGCATATGCATATGCGTACATCCATACATATTTACATGCATACACACACATATGCATACATAATGCATATGCATATGCGTACATACATACATACTTACATGCATACACACACAAATGCATACATAATGCACATGCATACATACACATACATAATGCACATGCATACATAATGCACATGCATATATACACATACGTAATGCATACACACACATATGCATACATAATGCATACACACACATATGCATACATACATGCATACACATACACACACAGACACATACACCACACACATGCATACACATGCATACACATGCATACACATGCATACACATATGCATACATACACACACAGACACATACACACACAGACACATACACACACACATAAACACATACACACACACATAAACACATACACACTCATACACAAACATGCATACATAATGCATATGCATATGCGTACATCCATACATATTTACATGCATACACACACATATGCATACATAATGCATATGCATATGCGTACATACATACATACTTACATGCATACACACACATATGCATACATAATGCACATGCATACATACACATACATAATGCATATGCATACATAATGCATATGCATACATAATGCACATGCATATATACACATACATAATGCATACACACACATATGCATACATAATGCATACACACACATGCATACATACATGCATACACATACACACACAGACACATACACACACACACATGCATACACATGCATACACATGCATGCACATATGCATACATACATGCATACACATACACACACAGACATACACACACACAGACACATACACACACACATAAACACATACACACTCATAGACACACACATATACACATAGACGTGCACACACATACACACATACACACACATACACACATACATACACACAGACATACATACACATACACACACATATACACATACATAATGCATACACACACATACACACACATATGCATACATACATGCATACACATACACACATAGACACATACACACACACACAGACACATACACACACAAACACATACACACTCATAGACACACACACATACACATAGATGTGCACACACATACACACACATATACACACATACATACACACATAGACATACATACACACTAGACACATACACACATTATGATGCATTCACACACATACACACATAGACACACATATACACGCACATACACACATACACACATACACACATACACACATATATGCATACACACATATAGAGAGACATACACACACATACACATACATGCATACATATGCATACATAATGCATATGCATATGCATACATAATGCATATGCATATGCATACATAATGCATAATGCATATGCATATGCATACATAATGCATATGCATATGCATACATAATGCATATGCATATGCATACATACATACTTAGATGCATACATACACATACATAATGCATACATAATGCATACACACACATACACACAGCTATGCATACATACATGCATACACATACACACATAGACACATACACACACATAGACACATACACACACATAAACACATACACACTCATAGACGCGTAGCGACACATATACACATACACACACATATACACAAACACATACACACATAGACACATACACACATAATGATGCATACACACACATACACATGCATACACATACATATGCATATATACATGCATACACACACACATAGACACATACACACACATAGACACATACACACACATACACACATAAACACATACACACTCATAGATACACACACATACACATAGACACACACACATACACACACATATACACACACACATACACACACATACACACATAGACACATACACACATACACATGCATACACACACATACACATGCATACACACATACAGACACATATACACACACATACACACACACACACATATATGCATACACACACACACATAGAGACATACACACATATACACATACATGCATACATATGCATACATAATGCATATGCATATGCATACAATGTACATACATACTTACATGCATACATAATGCACATGCATAGATACATACACACACATAGACACATAGACACATACACACATAGACACATACATACACAAACACATACATACTCATAGATACACACATACACACACATAGACACACACACACATACACACACATATACACACACATACACACACACATATACACACACATACACACACATACACACATAATGATGCATACACACACATACACATGCATACACACATACAGACACATATACACACACATACACACACATATATGCACACACACATAGAGAAACATACACACACATACACATACATGCATACATATGCATACATAATGCATACATATGCATACATAATGCATATGCATATGCATACATACATACTTACATGCATACATAATGCACATGCTTACATACACATACATAATGCATATGCATATGCATGCATACATACATACTTACATGCATACATAATGCACATGCTTACATACACATACATAATGTATACACACACATATGCATACATAATGCATACACACACATACACACATAGACACATACACACATAGACACATAGGCACATACACACACATACACACACATAAACACATACACACTCATAGATGCATAGCGACACATACACATAGACACATACACATACACACACACACATATACACACACACAAACATACACACTGACACATACACACTGACACATACACACATAATGATGCATACACACACATACATATGCATACACACACATATGCATACATACATGCATACACATACAAACATAGACACATACACACACATAGATACATACATACACATAACCACATACACACTCATAGACACACACACATATACATAGACACACACACACACATATATACACACACATAATGATGCATACACACACATACACATGCAGACACACATATGCATACATACATGCATACACATACACACATAGAAACATACACGCACATAGATACATACATACACATAGACACACACACACTCATAGACACACACACATACACATAGACACACACACACACATATACACACACACATATACACACACAAACACACATAGACACATATGCATACATACACTTACATGATGCATACACACACATGCATACATAATGCATACACACACATACACACATATACATACATACATGCATACACATACACAATAGACACATACACACACGTAGATACATACACACACATAAACACATACACACTCATAGATGCAGACACACACATACACACACACATATACACACACACATACACACATAGACACATACACACATACACACATAATGATGCATACACACACATACACATGCATACACACATACACACACACATACATGCACATACATACACACACATGCATACATACACATACTTGATGCATACACACATACATATGTACACGTATATATATTGATTTCTAACCATTTTGTTTTATATGTTAGGTATTATGGATCCCAGTAGAGAGAAAGGCGAAACTCACTCATAAAAATTCTTATGAGAGCAAGAGTTCCGTCTGATACTCTAGGGGCCATAATGCGTGATTACTCAGAGATGTCTGATGAGGAGCTGGACTATATGATGCAGATGCTTACCCAGCGATCAGACGAGGGCTCTTCTGCGGCTCCACATGTAGGAAGAGAGCTATCTGCTCATAGGTATGTTTTTTTTTCATAAACTTTTTTAATGATATTATAACACATATTTTTATTTATTTTTATCTATCTATTTTAGGACACCTATACCACCTCCAGCACGTGATAGCAAAGCAGAGTTGCCTATGAGGACATGCATAGACACCTTAGGACTAGAGTGCGATATAGAGCCAGAGGGAAACATTGTGTACATAGGGAATGGATTGGAGTTCAAGAGAAGGATGCGGGCACTATGCGACTCTTACCTGTGCTTTGTCCACTTATCATGGAAGTAAGTAAAAATTTTACATATAAATTGAAATAAATATCTTATGTCTTATTTACATTATGTTTTTTTTTGTAGTGAGCATGATGAGAGGGATAAAAAATACGTACTTAGTTCACTTGAGACAGAGTTTGGGAGAGGATGGTCGCTTAAGTGGTGTCTAAAAGAGATGCGGACACTTATGGCTTATCGTCGCGATAATGCACAGTATGCACTGGTTTTATGTATATATATGTGGCTATGAGTATGTGTGTTTATGCATGTATGTATGTATATGAGAGAGAGAGAGAGAGAGAGAGAGAGAGAGAGAGAGAGAGAGAGAGAGAGAGAGAGAGAGAGAGAGAGAGAGAGAGAGAGAGAGAGAGAGAGAGAGAGAGAGAGAGAGAGAGAGAGAGAGAGAAGAGTGAGACTAGAGGTATAAATACACGCATACACACACATATACATCATACATGCACATTTACACACATACATATACATGCACATTTATACATACACACACATACATGCACATTTTTACACACACATACACATGCATGCAGTTACACACATATAATGAATACACATAGACACATACACATACTCACATACACGTACACATACTCACATACACATACACATGCATAATCATATGTACACACACATAGACTCATATAATCATATTTACATGCATATATATATATATACACATGCATATATACACACACAACACATGCATATGCACATATAGATACACATACATACACAACACATGCATATGCATAAATAAATAAATAAATAAATAAATAAATAAATCCTATTTCAAAAATCCTAAATTGAAAACACTAATTTCGATATTAGGGTTTTAAAACCCCTAATTTAAAAACTCTAATTCAACCTTTTAGCCATATGTTTGAAGTATATGTACACATTGAATCTATTCCTCCGATGTCCTACTAGAGAGATGTCTCTCCTCCCAACCTTATGCCTCTATATATAGATACTCGAATCAACGAGGATCATAATATATATAAAGATATATACACATCATGTACATAGGATACATAAATATAAAATGGAGTAGATATATTATGCATCACACATACATGCCTAAATGCACACACACACACACACACACATATATATATATATATACATACTAACATATTTACATGCACATATTTACACATAGACATATATACATATATACATGTACACATCACATATACATGCCTACATGCACACATAAACATATATATACATGCATACATATTTACATGTACATATTTACACAGACATATATACATATATACATGTACACAATTAAAAACACTTGCATATATTACATGAATACATGAATATTTTACATAAATGCATATGCATATATACACATATGCATATATACACATATGCATATTTAACACATGTATACATATATCACACACATGCACATAAACATATATATACATGCATACATATTTACATGTACATATTTACATGTACATATTTACACAGACACATATACATATATACATGTACACAATTAAAAACACTTGCATATATTACATGAATACATGAATATTTTACATAAATGCATATGCATATATACACATATGCATATATACACATATGCATATTTAACACATGTATACATATATCACACACATGCAAACACATACATATACATGAAATATATACATATAATACACATGAATACACACACATATGCATACATACATGATAAAAATTTGCTCCTCGAAGATAAAGCTATATATAAAATAATTAGGCATACCCCCGAGCTTCATGTTCTAACTTAGAAGAACATGATTTCATCTCTCTAGTAGGATTCATTGTTATTCAAGTTAATAAAAAAATATATTATCTGATATCCATTCAGAAGCTTCAAGTTATTGATCGATAACTAGATTAGAATTTACTATCTAATCTGCTCATATGTTTTCATTATTGCCATCATTTTGGTAAGACATCAATATAGTCTCATCTTCATTATCCTTATTGATTTCATTTATTTCTTCTATTGTTAAATCTATGTTCTCATGAATCACATAATCTATTGATGGATTAATATCTATTTCTGGTAATTCCTCTTCCTCATCAGTAGAATCAGCATGTAGAGAATTATCCGCTTCATCAAAAAGATTAGTATCATTATCACGTATAATGATTCTAATTTCTATTTCAGATGTTGATGTATCAGTATCTGATGCTGAATCATCAAGAGGACTTTCTTCGATCTCTCTAACAATAAACTGTTCAAACAATGACCTACCTCTAGGTTGCACATGAATGACTTGCCACCAAGGATGAGCATCTGGGTTTTTATAAAAAAATGCTTGTTCAATATGCCTAGGAAGAATATATGGTTCTTTAGTAGATCGCATTATCTTGGAAGAATCAATTGCCCAAAACCCAAATAATTCCTTTCTTAATGTGGAATTACTACCTTTATACTCCGCTCGAAACCAGTCAACCTTCAAAATGACCTATCAAAATATATAACAACAAAAACCCATTATTAGGTGCTTAAAAAAATAACTAACTCTATAAAAAAAATATAAACTTTTTTCTACCTATTTGAATGTACGAAATGAAATTTCGTAGATACCAACAATAGTTCCTACGTAACCAAGTTCGCTATCTATAAGGTTCATGTCTTTTGAGCTAGCACGTGATAGTTGCTTGCATATTAGTGAACATTCGAGCCTGCAAAATAAATTCAATTAGTAAATAGAAACTAACATACATATATGAAAAAAATAAAATATTATTTGAATAAAATTACCTTTCGTTCACAACCTATCATTAACTCTCTTTGCTCATCAGAGATTTCTTCATTATTTGCGTTGGCGTGTTGCAAATGACTATATAGCCAATCCGTGAAAGAAGATATATCTGTAATCTCATTATTATCGAGATTACGTCTAAATCTTTTGTTTTTTTGCCTTTTACTTCGGAGATTTTGAAGTTCCTCGTACTCGCTAAGGAATGCTTGCATGCATTCGCTATTATATGCTACAAAAGTAGAAACATCATTTTTTTCTTGAAATGTAAATAAGAATGGAACCCCCTTACCTGATAATACCTCATCTGTTATTTTTGAAGAAGACTCGTTGGTCCATGCGCGTGGAGCTTCTTCATGAACTCTTTCAAGGTACTCACTAACGTAATACATGCACTTGTCAAGCATCCAACCCTTTGCCATGGATCCTTCTAGTTTCGCTCTTTGTCGCACATAACCTTTAAATACTCCCATAAATTGCTCGATCCAAAACATCCATCGAGTGTTGACAAAACCTGCAATCTCTATTTCATCTACAAGATGGACTAATAAATAAACCTGAATATCAAAAAATGAAGTAGGAAGTTCTTTCTCCATCAAACATAGTAGCTCTTTGCATTCATGTTTTTTTTGTGGGATCGAGTTTTTGTCAATCTCTTTGGATGTAATCCACCTATACATATCATAAAAAAAATTATAAAGAAATTAATTAAAATATAAAAGATATCCAATATTCATACATAGTAAATACAAAAGTATCATTATTACCTTATAAGTGATACAAGATGATAGATCACATCTCATAATCCTTTCATTGTACATGCATCGATAACCAAAGGTAAAATATGTTTCAAAAAGTTATGCTAGTCATGGGTCTTTAACCAAGATAAGCTCTTATCATCCATAGTAAACATGTTTTGAAAAGATTCTCCATATCCTGTAGGAGTCTTAATCAATTGAATTCTATTGTTGATAGTCTGTATCTCTTTTGTTGTAAGTAACCAAGGAGCAGGTGCATAAGTCGTTTCTTGTCGATGTCTATCAAAAATTGGCCATAACTTTGGTTTGGATTTTTGATCTTTCAAATCATTCCTTGATGTTGTGGTATCTTTTAGTCCAAGAAGATGCTTCCATAGTGAATAACCAATATTTTTGAATATATGCATATGATCAAGAAGATGACATACTTTTAACTCTTTCCAATACTCCAAAGAATACCATATTGATATGTTCTCTGCAAGTGCCAATTTTCCTTTACCTCTGTTCACATACTCGTTATCTGAATCATCACTGAAGATTTCTTATTCTTGATCTATCAGAGGTCCATCTGTCCATTTTTTATATCAATCCATAGGCGTCATAGGTTTTGGACACTGACCTGTTTCAAGCTTTCCATTAAAATGTATCGCTTCTCTTTTAGATCTTAATGGATGATCACCAGGCAAGAATCGTCGATGTCGAAGATAAATATTTTTGTTGAGATTCTTACTATAGATTGATCTCAATCAATCACCACAATATGGACAAGCTTTATAACCCTTAGTAGATATTCCTGCATCATGGAAAATAATAAAAATTTAATTAGATTAAATCATATTTATTTACATGCATATTGAATAAAAAAATTACATCAATACCTGAACAAACACCATATCCTGGAAAATCGTGAATAGTCCAAGCCACAATACCACAAACCGTAATATGTCTTTCATTGATGCTTTTCAATACATCAATGACATTAATACCTCTCCATAACTCTTGAAGATCGTCAATGAGAGGAGCAAGATATATATTCATATCTTTAACTTGTCTTTTGCCTGGGATTTAAAAGTGGAAGCATTAAATGTTCCTTTTTAATGCTAAGATATGGCGGAAGATTGTAGTTTATGACTACCACTGGCTATGTTGACCATTTACTGGATTTCATGGAGAATGGATTAACCCCATCTAATGCAACTCCTAACTTTAGATTCTGTGGATTTTGTGCACATTCAGGCCATGTAGAATCAATATGCTGAAAAGCAACACTATCATGAGGAATTCTGATTATTCCATCAGTACTTTTGTGATCATATCCCCAAGTCAAAAGCTTTGATAATTTGGGGCTTTGAAACATATGTCTAATCTGTGGAGCCAATGGAAAATGTCTCAATACCTTTTTTGGGATTTTACCTTCTTCGCCCTTATATCGAGGAGATTGACATTTGGGACATGTCAAAGAGTCTGCATATTCACCTCTATATAAAATACAATCGTTAGGACATGCATGTACACATTGATAATCTGTACCAAGATTGTTGATTATCTTCTTCATTTCATCATGTGATATAGGAAGAATATTCTGACTTGGTAAAAACTTTTCAGATAATAACCTGTAAGTTTATCAAAAAAAGATATATTAAAAAAAGTAAATAAATAAATATACATATATATATGTGTTGAGCCCATAAAAGTCATGTTGGTCAAAGTCAACTGTAGTCAAAGTCAAAAGATCAAAGTCAATTGGTCAAAGTCAACAAGGTCAAGGTCAAAGTCAACAGGTGCAAAGTCAAAGTGTTAAAGTGTAGGTGTCGAAGTGCACAGGTAGTGCACAATTAATGGTCCACAAAGGGTAATTTGGAGAAAGTGGGTTGCAGGTTGCAGAGGTATTTTCTCTAATTTCCCTAAGGCTCAAAGTGTGTTTTAAAGTGTTTTGAAAGGTTCAGGTGAACCCCCTCTTATGTGCAAAAGTGAAGACTTAAAAGGAAAATGTGAAGCGGCAACGTACGCACAGGTGAAAGTATGCCCCCCATTAAAATTTTGGTTTTAGTCTAAAGTCACTACATGACAAAACAGTGAGTCATTGGCTGCCACTTGTGAAGACAATCTTGGGACATCAAAGTGAGCACCAAGATACTATTGCAGTTAAGAGCGTACGTGATCGACACACTCAAATCAAGGCAAGGTCTATTCTTGGACTAATGCTAGAGTAAGCAAGAGAGCATAGTCTAAGTGAAGCAAGAAAGAGAAGTGCAAGAGTCACCAGTGTGCGACGCAGAGAAGTGGAGTTGAAGGAGTGCATGGAGAGGGACTAAGGGATTGTGCAGAGAGTGCTAAGCTAGTTCCCCAAGGATCTCAAGGTCTCTTTGCAGTGTGCACGTGCTGACAGAAGGTATTCATTCTTCCCCCTTAGTGGAAGCTTGGTGCAAGGTGTGCACAAGGATAAGCTTGAAGTAGGTGGAGGTCTGGTGCAGAGGAGGCCGACGGCAAGAAGACTTTGGGATATTTGAAGCTTCCAAGGTGTATTTCCTCTTCTGGTCTTTTCCTTTTCTCCTACAAACCCTCAAACTCCTTCTTGTCTAAGAATCCCCCAACAAAATTTGGCACGCCCAGTGGGACTTCCAAGGAGATTTGAGCTTAGGAGAAACCAAGTGCAAAGTATAGCAGAGGTCATGCCACACGCTTGGAGCAGATAAGGCACCAATATGGAGCAACTTCTTCCCAACCAACATATGGTACAGAAATGGAGGATCCAGTGATCCAACTAAGGAAGGAGCTAGAGGGCTCAAAAAGGAATAAGCCCTACAAAGAGGAGGAGACTGCTGTTGCTCAGTTGAGGAGGGAGATTGAAGCACTAAAGCTCCAAAAGGAGGAGGAGGCCCAAGCAGAGGAATTGGCTCAGCTGTGATAGGAGCTGCAGGAACTCAAAGGGAGTGGCATCAAGAGTGGAATTTGGTGTTCCATGTGCAGCAAGCAAGGTCACATAGTAAGTGAATGTCCTCTATTAAATGTGATTTGCCAATTATGCAGGAAAGTTGGTCATGAGGCCCGTGAATGCCAATCAAGGGGAATGCCTGCAACAACATACTGGACACAAGGAGGCCCCGAACACCAGCAAATGTGATGGCTGCGGCACCAAATCAAGGTAATAGCTATAATCCTAGACAGAGGAATAACTTTGGAAATGGGCCTAGGAGGCCAATCATCTGTTTCAGATGTGGAGAATGCGGGCACTATCAAAGTAGGTGCACCCTACCAGAAAATGCCCCTCCTTGCAGGAACTGCCCTGAGGCAAGAGACCATTATACAAATTGTTGTCCTAAGAATCAAGCCTCTTCATCCAGGCCCCATATTCAAATGATTTCTGTGCACAAAGAAGAAGTGTGTGATCTAGTCAATGAGCCATCACCATCTACCAGGGTGGTGCAATTAGAAGAAATAGAATCTTTGACTGTGCAGACAAGAAGCAAGGGGAAGGTTCAAGCAGACATAGGACAAGGATCAAAGATTAAGGAATGGAATCAAGAACCATCTGAAGATATAGCCACCACAGGTGCAGATACAAGTCAAAAAGGAGATCTCATATGCACCAGTGATGCCATTGGGCATGCCTTCAACAGGGCTCATGAGGAGTTTGATAAGTCAACTGGAGCCCATGTTCTCAAGGAATCAGAGGCTTCAAAACTACTCAAGTCCATGAAAAAGGAGGTTAGTATTTTTTATTTAATAAAGATGGATGGGAAATTCCGGTCAGAGTTATTGCAGATAAGTGATGAAGCTTCCACTACAAGTTTGGTGGCAAAGAATGTTGTTTTACATAAAGGAAAAATTGTAGGGGAAGCACCCCTTACAGATTATAAAAGTCCTCGGCTGACAATATCTATCAAAGGTCATGAATTTCAAGGAGTTATTGTGGATGGTGGTTCTGGCATTAACTTGATGCCTGAACATACAATGAAAAAGATTGGACTCCACCCTTCAAGGCCTGCAAATTTCACAGTTACTTTGGCAGATCAGAGCAAAGTAAGGCCCTTGGGAGTGATCCCAAAAGTTCCACTTGAAGTACAAGGTAATCTATTCATTCTGGATTTTGTGGTTTTAAGATTGCCCCAGGTTGAAGGAGGATTTCCCCTCTTAATTGGACGACCATGGCTAAGGCATGCAAGTGTCATTCATGATTGGGGCAAGGATACTATGTGGGTACAAAAGAAAGGGCAAGAGCTGACACAGATTCATTTAGAAGAGGGCCCAGATAATCAAGGAAACACTAGCATGATGCAAACAGTTGGCATATGCATGGAACCAGAATCGGAGGATCAACCCC
Organism: Ceratopteris richardii; assembly: GCA_020310875.1. Classification (NCBI taxonomy): domain Eukaryota; kingdom Viridiplantae; phylum Streptophyta; class Polypodiopsida; order Polypodiales; family Pteridaceae; genus Ceratopteris; species Ceratopteris richardii. Next base: position 12,856,344 of record CM035415.1, on the reverse strand, counting down.
AAATAGATTTCGAGGAAGAAGAGGATATTCTAAATTGGCTCCAAGCAGGCAACTCTTCCTCTTGTTTTGGAATTTTCCTTAATAATTCTTGCACGATTGAAGGTTATGATGAAGATAAGGAGAAAGTCCAGGTTGATGGATTGGGAGAGCCCATCACAGACCACAGAAGGGGCAGGAAGACACCCCTCAAATACAACTTGGAGGAGGATATGACAACCACAGATAAGGAGGTTACTAAAGCTAAAGGCAAGGTAAAAGATTCTAGTGAAGAGTGTTCTTTCCCGATTCAAGAAATCCCTGCAGGATGGATGCAGGAAAAGGAGGAACACATTGAAATCCAAAATACACCTGCTTATGAAGCAATGCACGAAAAGCTAGTAGAAGAAGACAAGGAAGAAGATGAGCACGAAGATAATATGGTAGAGAGAAATCCTGTCAAAGAAATACAAATAGGCACTCAAGACAATAATCGGCCAGTCAGATGTTTTTGCCTGGCATTATAAAGACTTAGAAGGAGTGCCTGCAACTTATGGAGAGCACAGAATCCCTCTGGTTGATGGAGCCAAACCCATAAGAGGGAAGATTTATAGACTTAATCCAAAATATGCTGAAGCTGTCTATGTGGAAATACAGAAGATGGAGGATGCAAGAATCATCATTCGTGTGGAACACTCAGAGTGGCTCTCACCTATGGTTATAGTACCAAAGAAAAATACTAATAAAATCAGAATTTGTGTTGACTTTAGAGCACTCAACAAGGTGACCATTCCAGATGGTTTCCCAATGCCTTTTGCAGAGCAGGTCATTGAAGAAGTGGCTGGGCATGCATTATATAGCTTTATGGATGGATTTAGTGGCTACAATCAAATATCAATACACCCAGAGGATCGTGAAAAGACTGCTTTCATCACACCTTGGGGAACATATGTGTATGTAAAAATGCCATTTGGGCTCAGAAATGCTCCAGCCACCTTTAACAGAACGGTCAATCTCATTTTTGGCCCCCTATTACTGGAATCACTTAGAATCTTCATGGATGACTTCTCTTCGTTTCCAGGTTCTCACAAAGAAACTCCTCTAGATTGTTTGGACCATCACTTGAGGCAGCTGCAGAATGTTTTCAAGAGATGCAGGGAGACCAAGCTAAAGCTCAATCCGAACAAATGTCATTTCCTTGTGACAGAAGGAACTCTCTTAGGACATGTGGCCTTCCTCATGGAAGCTTCTGATAAATGAGGTCTTACTGGTAATTGTGAATGCTGTGGAGGAATATCATCAACATCATACGTTGGAATCTACACATATAAATAAAATTCATTAGTATTCCATAAATGAATAAAAAGTAAACTTTAAATATAAAATTAAGTATATAACTTATTAAATATGGATATAAAATTTTTATTCTCTCTAGCTAAAAGGTGCTCTTGGAGGTCTACGCCATCCATAATTCACTAATAGTTCATCACCAGCATGTAATGTAGTAATAGCATTGACAACTATGTATCTTGATACATCGCTACTCATGTATGGTGATTCATGACTATTTTCACGCTCCTCAAATGTGCAATTAGTCCTTGAACTATTATGTAACCCTCGACTACTATTTATTAAACCTGCTATATTTCCATGTGTGTAAAGTCTTCCATCAATATATAATCTTTCATTTTCTGCATGTAAAATCCTTCTACTAGTAAGGGATGCTGCGTTCAAGCATATTCCATAAGTACTCATGCTTTGAACATAACTGAAAGTCGATGCCAATCTCCCCATCCATATATAGGACCACAAAATGACATAAGAGTGACTTCAGAGTTCGGAGGCACATACGCATTAGTAATAGTGGATGGAGCAATCATATAGCGATTACCCCAAAAGTTGAAAACCTCTCCATCTAAAGGAAGTGGTCCTCTATTCCATCCTCCATATCTTCTTCCATCATATGTTTGTACTAAAGAACGATCACGAGCTGGCAATGCATAATCTCTAGCCGTTTCATTCTCTAAACCAGGAGGTAGAGGATTTCTAGAAACCTCTCCTTGTAATTGATGAACAGCAAGTCCATGACGTGTACGAGGTATATTAACATTAGGAGAAAAATTATCATCATCATCGTCATCGAGCAAGTATTCCTGTATATCAACAATAATTTGATTTTATATATGGTTTTTAAATAAAATAATGACATTAATATATATAGAAAATACATACCCAAGCATTATCACATTGACTAGGTGATGGTGCACGCTCAAAAGTACCATACTCTGCCTCATGTTCAATACATTCCAATCGTGGTCTTTGATACGTGCCATAACAAGATTTACACCAACATATAATATGCTCTTCATAGTAAAATTCATCATAATTCCTATCGGAGGACACATGTGAAGTCGTTGCATGGGTAGGAGGTGGTGGAATACCCTCTGATTGATCAAAATTTGCACATAATAAGAAACAAAAAAAAACATAAGTTATGTATCCATCAAATATATTTAAAATTAAATTTTTGATATACTTACAGTAGAAAGTCATTGCACGATGAGGAGATGGTGGTGGAGCTCCATCTGATTGATTAGAATCTACAAATAATGGTATTTGATATTAATAATGTGATTATCTACATACACAAAAAATTCACATATACATATTTACACATACACACATATTCACATATACACATTTACACATACACATATATTCACATATACACAACTACGATAAATGCATGTATTTTGTATGAATGAGTGTATATGCATGCATGTGTGTGTATGTATATATGTGGATATGTATATGTGTGTTTATGTTATATGTATGTATATGTGTATATGTATACATATATGTATGCGTATATGTTTGCATGTATATGTGTATGTGGGTATGTGTATGTGTATGTGTGTGTATATATGTGTATGTATTCTGATTTTTTTTTTCTATTTGAGATTAAATCAACAGGAGATATTGTATGGTCGAAAAAAATAAGAGGCGAGCTAACATACTACTTGAGTCGTGGCAGTTTTTTCGTAGACAACTACGTCTTCAGGAGTCATTTCCTCAGTAGAAGGTACACAAATTAATAGTTTATATTTATAATTTTTATATATTTTAGTAATTTTTTACATTTAATTTATGTATTTTTTTTCTTGAATAAACATGCTGCTGCAAAAAAGAGAGTGGAGTCGGGCCACACATCGCACCTAGGCCAAATGGGCCATAATGGTTTTGTAGCTACATTTGTAAGTATATGTGTTATTGTGAGTATATTTTTTATTTTAGTTAAAATGCAAGCAACTAATGTTTTTTATTTGTTTCATTGCAGCGGAAGGATTATCGCCGATATCCTACAAAAGATGAGATCGAGTATGCTACACATTTTGGATATCGGTGTTTGAGCGAGTATATGCAAGATCATCCTGATGCCTTTGTGAGTATTTTAAATTTTATATAATTATTTTATTTTTATGAATGGTTTAATTGTTTTATTTATTTATGTTTGTTATATGTAATACAGGAGTATTATGGAGAGACAAATATGGATGAGGTGGAGAGACAGACACAGGAGGGACGATCTCGATCGTCACATGGTGATCATGACGATGAGGATGAGGAAGATCAGGATGATCATGATATTGCTGATGATGATGATGATGATTAGGATTTTAGTTGATTATGACATTGGATTATATGTATTTACATTGATATATATATATATATATATATATATATATATATATATATATATATATATATATATATATATATATATATATATATATATATATATATATATATATATATATATAATCCATAAATTTTTCATTTCAGTTATGTTTTGAATTATGTGTATGGTATTAAGTAATGAAGAGTTTTGTTCTATTGATTGTTATTATTGTTTATATTAAGCATGCGTTTTAATACTTTAATTATATATTTCATTCATATGTGTGTACCTAAGTGTATATGTATGTATGTGCATGTGTATGTGTATGTATATGTATGTATGTGCATGTGTAAGAGTATATGTGTGTATGAGTATGTGCATGTGCATGTGTATGTGTGTGTATATGTATGTGCATGTATATGTGTAACTCTATGTGTATATGTGTGTATGTGTATGTATATGTGTATATGTAGGTATGTGCATGTGTGTGTGCATGTGTATATGTGTTTTAATACTTTGATTATATAATTCATTCATATGTGTGTACCTAAGTGTATATGTATGTGTGTGTATATGTATGTATGTGCATGTGTATGTGTGTGTATATGTATGTATGTATGTATGTGCATGTGCATGTATACGTGTATATGTGTGTATGAGTATGTGCATGTGCATGTGTATGTGTGTGTATATGTATATGCATGTATACGTATAACTCTATGTGTATATGTGTGTATGTGCATGTATATGTGTATATGTAGGTACGTGCATGTGTGTGTGCATGTGTATATGTGTTCTAATACTTTAATTATATAATTCATTCATATGTGTGTACCTAAGTGTATATGTATGTGTGTGTATATGTATGTATGTGCATGTGTATGTGTGTGTATATGTATGTATGTGCATGTGCATGTATAAGTGTATATGTGTGTATGAGTATGTGCATGTGCATGTGTAAGTGTGTGTATATGTATATGCATGTATATGTATAACTCTATGTGTATATGTTTGTATGTGCATGTATATGTGTATATGTAGGTATGTGCATGTGTGTGTGCATGTGTATATGTGTTTTAATACTTTAATTATATAATTCATTTATATGTGTGTACCTAAGTGTATATGTATGTGTGTGTATATGTATGTATGTGCATGTGTATGTGTGTGTATATGTATGTATGTGCATGTGCATGTGCATGTGCATGTGCATGTGTAAGTGTATATGTGTGTATGAGTATGTGCATGTGCATGTGTAAGTGTATATGCATGTATGAGTATGTGCATGTGCATGTGTAAGTGTATATGTGTGTATGAGTATGTGCATGTGCATGTGTATATGTGTGTATATGTATATGCATGTATATATGTAACTCTATGTGTATATGTGTGTATGTGCATGTATATGTGTATATGTAGGTATGTGCATGTGTGTGTGCATGTGTATATGTGTGTGTACGTATGTGCATATATATGTGTATATATGTGTATAATGTATGTATATGCATGTGTATATGTATGAAACATGCATGTGTATGTGGATGCATTTCCATTTGCATCCATGTGCATGCATGTGGATGTGCATATACATGTATTCGCGTATATGTTAATGTGTGTATGTATATATATATATATATATATATATATATGCAATAATGCATGCATGTAAGTCTTTTTATGTGGTTGTAGAAATGTTTGTGCATATGCATGTGTATATGTGTGTATGTCTAAGTGTATGTGCACATGTATCTGTGTGTATATATGTGTGTGTATGTGCATGTGTATATGTGTGAAAGTGCATTTTCATCATGTATAAGTGTATAAGTGCATATCAATAAGTGTGAGTATGCTATCGAATGAAAATAACACAATTCAAATGATATACAAAGAATAGAAATTGTACTTACAATTAGCCATACTTTTGCTTGGTTAGCTTCTTGAATAACCTGCAATAGAGAGAGAGAGAGAGAGAGAGAGAGAGAGAGAGAGAGAGAGAGAGAGAGAGAGAGAGAGAGAGAGAGAGAGAGAGAGAGAGAATTCAAAGAGAGAAAGATGTAGAAAGAAAGAAATAGAGACAGAGGGAGACAATAAGAGAGAGCTTAGGCAAAACAACAATTCTGCATATACTTGCTTCAGCTCGTAAGCGCAGTGCAATTGCGAGCGTTGGAGAGCTCTTCGATCGGATGCATGAAAATGCCGATCAAAGAGCCTAATAGATAGATAGATAGATAGATAGATAGATAGATAGACAGAGAGAAAGATAGAGAGACAGACAGAGAGACAGACAGAGAGACACACAAACAGACAGGCAGACAAACAAAGAGACAGACAAATAGATAGACAGACAGACAGATAGATAGACAGACAGACGGATAGATAGACAGAGAGACAAACAAATAGATAGATAGATAGATAGATAGATAGATAGATAGATAGATAGATAGATAGATAGATAGATAGATAGATAGATAGATAGATAGATAGATAGATAGATAGATAGATAGATAGATAGATAGATAGATAGATAGATAGATAGATAGATAGATAGATAGATAGATAGATAAATAGATAGATGCTGGAAGAGTTCTCCTCCAAATGCAAAACAAGAAGCTTGGACCCTTCCCAAGATCTATCTACCCTCAGACCAGTAGTCACTAAAACTGGTATATCTCATAATTCTCAAAATCAATCCAAAAACCCTTTTAGCCATAGAAACTAGATAGTAAGAGCTTCCCAATGGGCTATCAATGACTGGATTTGGACGCATGTAGACTTGCCAACTGAGTCACACAAGACAGCCGAGTTTTCCTAGCAGGTTTCAGGACAGAACAATAGACAAAGAAATAGCAATATCTCACAACACAAGTGAGTTTTTCAAAGATTTTTTTGGACTAGAATCCTTGCTTGATGAGCTTTCTAGCAAGTACAGGAACTCTCAGAATGGAGCTTCCTAATCAGTTAGAATGAAGAAAGCAATTACCATAAGGTGTGATACATGAATGAGCATATATTCACTTCAAGAGGATCCTGATTAGTGTATTATAGTTAGACTACTAATAAAGCAAGTGAATAACAATGTATTGATCATGATGCACTTATGAATTTGTGGTATATAAGTCAGTTGTGACTTTGGAAATCAACAGAGTTCATTATCATAGGTGAATGAAAAATGTCAAGGGAAATCTCTAGATTTAGATGGTACTCTATTTCACTTTTCTCTCAGGATGATCATGTGGATAAAAAATCCTTAAACATAGATCTAATTCAAGAGATAGCCAAACTATGGTTGAAGATTCATAGTCCAATTCCTTTCATGCTGTTGACTCAAAAAAGTTTGCATCTTGTCGATCAATGTCTTGCTTAGATCTCAGTGGTTGGTGTAAAGTTTTTTTGTTTAAGCATTCCAAATCTAAGTTAGCAGGTAAGGAATCTATGGCTAAAATCATTTTGTAAAATGCATTTTCGTTTGTCAGAAAACAGTGTTTAACATCACCTATATCAAAGTCATCATTTCTGAACATTAGTTTCAGACATACTTTTGATCTGAATGATCAATCACAATATTTATTAGTTTAATCAAAGGTTTATTGTTCCTGAAGGTTGCACAAGGATCATATGAAGGTTCATGTATAGTTTGGAGTGTCATAATACATGACATTTGCAGGTAATGAACTTGAAACTTCACGCAGACTATCGAAGAAGAATAGAAGCTCAAAATTTGAAGAAGGACATATGTTTCAATCTTGGACTTGAAATGTTTTCAAGTAATTGGTTAAAATATCTATACTTGTCATAGAAGTGTTCCTGAGCCAAGATAGACTTGACATTGGAGATTTGGAGATCTCCATCAAGATAGATAGACAGACAGATAGATAAGAGATAGATAGATAGATAGATAGATAGATAGATAGATAGATAGATAGATAGATAGATAGATAGATAGATAGATAGATAGATAGATAGATAGATAGATAGATAGATAGATAGATAGATAGATAGATAGATAGATAGATAGATAGATAGATAGATAGATAGATAGATAGATTGATAGATAGATAGACAGATAGATAGATACATAGGTAGATAGATAGATAGATAGATAGATAGATAGATAGATAGATAGATAGATAGATAGATAGATAGATAGATAGATAGATAGATTTATTGATAGATAGATAAATAGATTGGTAGATAGATATATAGATATATAGATAGATAGATAGATAGATAGATAGATAGATAGATAGATAGATAGATAGATAGATAGATAGATAGATAGATAGATAGATAGATAGATAGATAGATAGATAGATAGATAGATAGATAGATGGATAGATAGATACATAGAATCTTTATAATCTTTATCAGACTATGAATCTCTATCACTTCTATGAATTGTAACTTCACTTAGAAAAGTCTGCTTCACAAAACTCTTTCATTGATTGAGGAAATGGCTAAATTTTTCTATGAAACTTTGTCACACTACTCCTCTAGTGTTTGCAACTACTACAAGTGAAAGTTCTTCAAAAGAACTTATAAAATTTCATATTTACTTTAATAAGTAAACCTATGTTTGAAACAGGCTTTCTCTACACGTGACTTTTACATATGCAACTTTAATTACTTGGTTCTCTCAATCTACAAGCCGTTTAATCAAATGCTTTTAGACATAGATGGATTTCCTTCCAATTTAGATTTTGAGTCCTCATTTGTGTAAAACTTTACACTCAAAACTGAGATCTGATCAAATCATTAACCATCAAATTTGCACCTGTTTCAGAAGTCACTTAATACATTTACACATACAAATGTTTCCTACTCACAATTCTCTTAGCTTGTTTTCAACTGGACTCTCAAAACTTGACCATAGATGCATTAAATATGGACTTAGACACATACAAAAGGATTTATAAAATGATTAAATGTAGAAGGAGAAATGAAGAAAAGTTCTATGTGCAATTCTCAGACCACTTCTTCTATTCAACTCATCTTTCATGTGATGGATGATTCTCATTCAACTTATGATCTAATTCTCTCTATATCATCTATACTTATTCTCTCATATGTATCCCATCCATATACAAGTATATATAGGCATATCTATGCATACTTGTTAGTATTACAAAAGTATTTATGAACTAATTACAAACTTAATGTACATATGTGTACAAATCACTTTCCTCTCATTCTTGTCTTTACTTCATGCTTCATTCTTTGTTCTTTTCTTTATCCTTCACTCTTCATTCTTCATTGTAATCATCAATTAATGATTGTCGTGCTCCAACAGCTCCCCCTCAATCTTTAATTGTGATTACCTGCATCTTCTTTATCCCTGCTATATCTTTGAACCTCTGCAACTTGGGTCCATCCAAACTCTTTGTCAATATATCTGCAAGTTGATCCTTTGTAGGGGTATGCATTACTTCTATTTCTTTATCAAAAACCTTCTCTCTTAGAAAATGATATTTAATATCAATATGTTTGTTCCTAGCATGAAACATAGGGTTAGCTGCCAAATACAAAGAACTCATGTTATCTCCACAAATGATAGGAGTACTTTGAATGATATCAAAACTCTTCATTAGAGTTTTTAGCCATATGAATTCCTTTGTAGCTTCTACCATACCTTTATACTCTTCTTCTGTAGATGACAAAGCAACTGTATGTTGCTTCTTAGAACACCATGAAATTAACTTATCTCCCACATAACACAAATACCCATGTCTTGATCTTCTATCAGCAGAGTTACCTGCCCAATCTGCATCACTATATATCTTGATCCTTGTATTCGAAGTAAATCCATAATACAAACCTTCTTTAAGTGTGACCTTGATATACCTAAGCAACCTTTGACCTACAATCCAATGTTCCTTTCTAGAAGGATGCATGAATTGAGATAAAACTACAACTGCATATGACAAATCAGGCCTTGTTAATGTAGCATAAATCAAGCTACCCACCAAACTCTGATAAAGCTTCATGTCTTTGAATTCTTCTCCTCCATATCTACTCAATTTGTGATTCACTTCCATTGGAGTTGGTGCTATCCTGCAATTTTCCATTTTAAACTTGATTAGCAGATTCTTCAAATACCTTTCTTGAGTCACATATATTCCATGTTGAGTATATAAAATCTCCATTCCCAAGAAATATGACAAATTTCCCAAGTCACTGATCTTGAATTCTTTCTCCATCTCCTTTTTAAGCATTTGTATGCCTTTCTCATCTGTTCCTATAAGTATTATGTCATCAACATAAACACAAACATATATAAATCCATCCTCACTTGCTTTGACTGGCAAGCTATTATCTGCCTTTGATGCTTGAAAACCAAGTTCGTTCAAGAACTTTACAAGCATGTAATTCTATGCCCTTAGGACCTACTTCAAGCCATATAAATCTCTCTTGAGCTTACACACACGATCTGAATAAAATTGATCTCTAAAACCATCTAGTTGTTCCATGAAAACTTCATCTGAAATGTAACCATTCAAAAATGCATTCTTCACATCTAATTGAGATAGTTTCCAACCTTTGCAAGCAACAATAGCTATGAGAGTCCTTATGGTTGTCATCTTTGCAATAGGACTATAAGTTTCATCATAGTCCACACCATATGTCTGTGCATATCCTTTTACAAAAAGTGTGGCTTTGTACGTAGACACACTTCCATCTGCAAATCTTTTTGTTTTATAAACCCACTTACATCCAATTACCTTGTGATTAATTGGTTTATGTAACAATTCCCAAGTTTCATTCTCAATGAGTGCATCATACTCTTCCTTCATAGCTTTTTCTCGATTCTCCTTTCCTTTGGCTTCATCATATGTGGATGGGTCTTCATCTGCTTTTATCATGTAAGCATAATCTTTAGTAGTCAAGAATGAAGTATCATAACTATACCTTATGGGTTGCCATTTTTGCCTCGATGATCTTCTAAGATCTCCACTTCTTGAAGTTTCTTGTTCATCACATTATGGATCAAACCTTGGCATTTCTTCATCTTCAACTAGTACTTCATTATTCTCTTCTTCTTCAATGATTTGAACCTTTGATTTACCTTTCTTTTGATTCAATGTTTCCTCAAGAGCTGCATAAGAACTATTTGTACCTGAGTACCAAGTACTTGCTCATCAAATGTGACATCCTTTGATACAAGGAATTGCTTTGTAGATGGACTCCACAACCTCTATCCCATTTGCTTATCATCATAACAAATGAACACATATTTTTCAGCCTTTTGTTCCAATTTATGCCTTAATTGAGAAGGAACATAAGCATAGGCTAAGCAACCAAATACTTTTCAATGATCTAATGGAGGTCTCTTACCCCACCAAGCTTCATATGGTGTCATACCCTGCAAAGCTTTACATGGTAGCCTATTAACCAAGTATGTGGCTGTATTTACATCCTCAGCCCACAAATAATTAGGGCAATTCTTCTCTTTCATCATTGATCTTGCAAACTCAACAAGAGTTCTATTTCTCCTTTCTACCACACCATTTTGTTGAGGAGAGTACCTGCAAGTAACTTCTTTCTTTATACCTGCATTCCACAAGTAATCACTGAATTCATTTGAAAAATACTCTCCCCCTCCATCTAATCTCAATCCCTTCAATTTTTGTCTTGTAACCCTCTCTGCATATACATGATAGTGTTTAAATGTACTAAACACTTCTGACTTATCTTTGATCACATAAATAGTGATCCAGCTAGTAGCACCATGAACATAAATGACATAATATCTTGAACCATTTATGCTAAAGTCCTTTGAATGACCCCACACATCTATATGTACCAATTCAAGTCTTTTTTAATACATGAAACCATGCTTGTTGTATGATTGCTTATGAGCCTTACCTAATTGACATGCTTCACATCTGTATGTCATGTGTTGACCTACAACATTAGGTAATCCAAATACTGAACCATTATTAATCATCTCTTTGATTAATAAAGTGTCCAAGCCTTTTGTGGCAAAGATCAAACTCATAACTCTTTTTGCTCTCCATATGTGAACAAGGCATGTCCAACATTACCTTATACCTTCAATGTGAAAAGCCTCCCTTCTTTCTTTCCTATAACAATTTGCTTATACCCTTGGCTAGGGTCTTCAATGTAAACTCCATCATTAGTGAACCTGACCTCATATCCGTTTTCCACAATTTGTCCTGCACTAATCAAATTCTTTGGAATTGTAGGAACATACAAAACCTTACTCAAGAGAGTACTTCCATCTTTGGCTTTAACTGAACCAATAGACTTCACCTTGTGCTTTGTATTGTCACCTGTTTGAATTGTATGATTAATTACTTTATTCTCCAAATTAGTCATTAAAGCAATGTTACCACTCAGATGATTGCTGTATCCTGAATCAATGTAAAACACTCT
>CM035415.1:12831798-12834298 GCA_020310875.1 Ceratopteris richardii | reverse complement strand
TCTTATAGACCCATTTGCATCCAATAATCTTCTGACTATTTGGTTTAGGAACAAATCCCATGTCTAATTCTCCATTAATGCATCATATTCTTCCTACATAGCTTTCTCCCAATTTTCCTTACCTTTTGCCTCTTCATATGTGGAAGGGTCTTCATCTGCCTTTATCATGTAAGCATAATCTTTGGTAGCCAAAAAAGAAGTGTCATAGCTATACCTTGTAGGTTGCCACTTGTGTCTTGATGACCTTCTGAGTTCTCCACTCCTTGAGGTTTCTGGTTCTTCACACTCAGGATCAAATCTTGGCATTTGTTCAACTTCAACCTGCACTTCATTATTCTCCTCTTCATCAAATATCTGAACCTTTGATTTACCTTTCTTTTGACTCACAACTTCTTCATCACCTGTATTAATATTGATTGTACCTGCATACCAAGTACCTTGCTCATCAAATGTAACATCTTTTGATACAAGAAATTGTTTTGTGGATGGACTCCACAACCTATATCTCATCTGCTTATCATCATAACCAATGAATACATACTTTTCAGCTTTAGGTTCTAACTTGTGTCTTAATTGTGATGGCACATATGCATATGCCAAACATCCAAATACTTTGCAATGATCCAAGGTAGGTCTCTTACCCGACCATGCCTCATATGGTGTCATACCCTGCAAAGCTTTACATGGTAGCCTATTGACCAAATAAGTAGCTGTATTTACAGCCTCAACCCAGAAATAATTTGGGCAATTTTTCTCCTTCATCATTGACCTTGCAAACTTAGCAAGAGTTCTATTTCTTCTCTCTGCTACACCATTTTGTTGAGGAGAGTACCTACAAGTGATTTCCCTTTTTATAACTGCATTCCACAAGTAATCACTGAACTCATTAGAGAAATACTCTCCCCCTCCATCTGACCTTAGTCTCTTCAATTTATGGCCTATAATTCTTTCTGCATACACATGATAATGTTTGAATGTATTGAATACCTCTGACTTATCTTTGATCACATAGATAGTGATCCATCTGGTAGCATTATCAACATAAATCACATAGTACCTTGAACCATTTATACTGAAATCCTTTGATGGTCCCCACACATCTGTGTGTACCAACTCAAGCTTCTCTGAATACATAAAACCATGCTTGGAATAATATTGCTTATGAGCCTTACCTAATTGACATGCCTCACATCTGTATGTCATATGTTGACCTGCAACATTAGGCAATCCAAGCACTGAACCATTGTTAATCATATCTTTGATAGCTCTTTCATTGAAGTGTCCAAGCCTCTTGTGCCAAAGATCTAACTCAGAGATCTTATGTCCTCCATAAGTGAACAAGGCATGACCAACATTACCTTGAATCTTCAATGTGAACAACCTTCCTTCTTTCTTCCCTGAAACAATTTGTTTATACCCATTGCTAGGGTCTTCCACAAACACTCCTTCATTAGTGAATCTAACTTCATAACCTTTTTCAACAATTTGTCCTACACTTATCAGATTCTTAGGAATTGTAGGAACATACAAGACCTTACTCAAGAGAGTACTTCCATCCTTGGCCTTCACTGATCCAATTGACTTCACATTGTGCTTTGTATTGTCACCTGTTTGAACAACATGATTAGATACCTTATTTTCCAAATCAGTCATCAATGCTATATTACCACTCAGGTGATTGCTACACACTGAGTCAATGTAGAAGACTCTTTGGTCTTCACTTTGCCTTTCACAAGTTGCATTCATTATCAATGTTGAATCCTCCTTCTGATCTGAAGCATAATTGTAGTAGGTATTATTGTATTGTTGACTTTGGAATCTTCTACCTGCATTTCTTCCAAAGTAACCCCTACTACCTCTTCCTCTGAAGTTACCTCTTTGATTTTTGCCACCTCTTCCTCTTGAATTAAAATTCTGATTATATCCACCATTACTTTGATTATTATGCCAACAATCATTAGCTAAGTGATTTGTCTTACCACAAATCCAGCAAGCTTTGACTCCATCTTTATTATTCCTGCCTCTTCCTCTACCTTTGCCACCTCCTCTTCCTCTTAGGAAGTTGGCTTGACTAGTTGTGCCTTCATCTTCATTTGCTTGTTGCTTCCCTTTGCTACTTTTCTTCTTATCCTTTGAGTACATTGCATGACCTGTACTCTTGTCACCTTCACCTTTGACATCCTGCTCAAAGGTTAACATATGTCCTAGCAACTGATTTAAGTCAGGAGTAAAATGATCAAGTGATAATTTAGTAGACAAAATGACTCGATTCCATTTGTCATCACCTCTCAAACCTGTGAGAATTTGCCTTACCAATTTATCCTCCTCAATGTCTTCATCAACAGCTCCTAATGCATCTGCAATATCCTTCATTCTGGTTACATAATCTGAGATGGATTGAGAGGCCTTCTTCTTGAATGTGGTAAATTCTGCCCACAAGGATGCCTTCCTAGACTTTGTGGTATTTTGGAAATGCTCCTCCAAAGCATTCCATATATCA
>CM035415.1:12794383-12814298 GCA_020310875.1 Ceratopteris richardii | reverse complement strand
AAAAAAAAAAAAATAAAAAAATATATATATATATATATATATACATATATATATATATACATATATAAAATATACACATATATATATATATATATATATATATATATATATATATATATATATATATATATATATATATATATATATATATATATACATATATATACATATACATATATATACATATACATATATATACATATACATATATATACATATATATACATACACATACATACATATATATATATATATATATATATATATATATATATATATATATATATATATATATATATATATATATATATATATATATATATATATATATATATATATATATATATATGTATATATATATATATATATATATATATATATATATATATATATATATATATATATATATATATATATATATATATATATATATATATATATATATATATATACGCTAGCCCAACACACTTGGACAAGTAGCCCAACCTCAAGGTTACGACCAGAATAGAATAGATTGTATAACAGGATAGTGGCCAACAGAGAGCACGAGGCTCTGTCTACACACATGCGTGCAATCAACAAGGGAACACCCACCTGGATTGTTCTATGAGAGTCACATGCCAATTTTGTGGAAGCTGCAAGATTTGTTGCCACTGGGTGCTACTCTTGAAGACTTCACCGTCATTGTCACCTGTGTAGAATAGCCTTGAGTCCACTCGGAGAAGTTTCCTCCCCTACATCTATGACCATGGATGACCCTCAGGACCAACATCGAAAGGCATTGGAGTCTCTCAAGGTTTAGAGAAGTACCCCCAAGATTGATACAATAGTGCAACTATGGTAGGATATAGAAGAGCTCCGAAATAGAGACATGAGAGCAACATTATGGTGTACAACGTACATACAATCAACGGGGAACACCCACATGATTGTCTTATCAGAGTCACATGCCAATTCTGTGGCAAGCATAGGCTCGAAGCTAAGTAGTTCTATTTTCTTAGGGGACTTCTTGTCACCAAACCCACTATGTAATGGGGCACCTTGGAGCTCCTTTTAGCTGGCTTCACTTTTGGACATTTTACATAAATCGAGGAGGAGCCTTCTTTTTTCCGAACGGAAGGTTCCATCGACCAAGGAGTCCTATAATGTGTTTTAGGTGTGGTGATTATGGCCACTTCTAGAGTAAGTGCCCGCTTCGGAGGATTCCCCCCCCCCCCGGAGAGCCGTGACCACTATAGAAAGGACTACTCAAAGGGTGCCAATAGAGGGAAGCAACACTCCTTCAACATTTCAACAGAATTGGATAGCCATGTGAGGGGCTCCCAAATAATCTCCCCATCTTCCTTTTCTTTTTCACATCTTACATGTGCCTTGCCTCCTCGTTCCCTATCATCCAGTAGTCCTTACCCTTTCCCCACATGGAAGGAATAGGACATATGTTTCCAATAGATGTTGGAGTTTGAGCTCTACAGGAGCATGCGAACAACACAAAGAAGAAGAATATGCTTGGAGAACAACACAATACAGAATGTATTACCAAGTGAATGCACAAAGGTAGGTGACCCATTAGGGTTATAGGGATATATACAAGGGAGGGTCGAAGGGGGGGGGGGGGGGGGGGGAACTAAAGACGGAAAAAAGTGCCACAATGGTCCTAAGTGTGTTTTCACACATCACTACTAAAATATATCAACGAATCCTCCCTGGGAGTGATGCCATAAGAGCTCACACTCATGTATAAGGAAGTGCCAAACTATTAGAGGGAAAAAGGTGCCCCAATGGTCCTTAGTGTGTTTTCACACATCACTATTGAAATATATCAACGAATCCCCCCCGGGAGTGATGCCGTGAACAAGGAGATCGCACTCATGTATAAGGAAGTGCCAAGCTGTGGAAAGAAATCAATCCATAAAAGGAAGAAAGCTTCACACTTCTCCCTACGCAGAATCTTTGTGAAAGGTATGCAACATTATCTTGTGTGGGCACACAAGCCAAACTAATGTCTCCAGCAAAGAACCTCTCCCTGACATAATGATAGTATATCTCAATGTGCTTTGTGCGAGCATTGAACACAGGGTTCCTTGCAATTGTCAATACGCTCTCACTGTAAGTAAAGATCGTGGTGGTAGAAGACTGACCAACACCCAAATCAGGCAAAAAGAGTGTGAACCACACACACTCAACAATCGCTATGAAAGCTTCCCTATACTGTGCCTCACAACTAAAAGTGGCTAAAGTAGGTTGCTTATTGCTCAACCAAGATATGCATGAGCAACCAAGCATGAAGCAAAAACCAATGCCTTGGGATAAAACATCCAAGTTGGGATAAAACAATCAAAGTATCTGTGTACCCCTCAAGTAGCGAAAGATGCCCTTAATTGCCTGCCAATGCTTGACAATTTGGCAATGCATAGATCAGCTCATCTTAGAGATAGCAAACTGAATATCAGGCCGAGTTATGCTCATAGAGAACAACATCAAATGCATCTCCAAGACCATGAAGACTCAACGGTAAACCTGTTTCCATGGCAGTGGCAATAGGTTTGCAATCTTCAAGGCCAAAATGTTGCAGTAATGTGTCAATATATATCTTTTGACACACGCATCAAGTTGCATAAAGTGAATGCTCAAATAATGATGCAAATGCCCCAAATCTGACATCTAAAAAGATGCATGCAAATCAGCCTTAAATTCAACAATGTACTTCTCATTGGGACCAATGAGAAGCATATCATCAATAACTACAACAATGATCAAAATCACATCTACAAGCTTAACGTGTAAGGTGCTTTCAGTTGGACTGTTCTCAAAACCATGTGCTAGAAAGTAGGCATGTGTCTTCTCATACCAAGCAAGTGGTGCGTGCTTCAAACCATATAATGCCTTTTTCAACCTTCACACTTTGTTTTCATGCCTTTTCTGCACAAAACCACGAGGCTGAAATACATACACTTCTTCATACAATTCTAATGTCCAATTGATGTACATTTCAATCATGATAAGCTTCAAGTGCACAAATGCTATGAATGGTGGCCATCCCCCTATGTGGGAATAAAGGTCTCATCAAAATCAATGCCTCTCTCTTGAGCATAACCTTGGGCAGCAAGATTAGCCTTGTATCTATCAACTGTTCCATCACGCTTACTTTTGAGCTTTTATATCCATTTAGTGCCAATGCCCTTTTCTACCCCGAGGCAAATCACATATCAAACAAAATAGACTCGTTCTCATATTCTCATCATGAAGAATAAAGACAGCCATTGCATAAATTTGATGGAAAGGAACCACTATGAGAGCCTGAATAAGTATGAGCATCTACTTTGCTATCTCTGAAAGTCTGCACGAACCATTTAGGCATAGTTTTTGCCTCTTCTATGCAAGCACTCTCATCAACAAGTGAATTGGACAACACTTGATTTTCCACCTATAAAAAGAGAAAACAAAGTGTCATACATATCCTTCAAGCTAATGGATGTCTCCTTGGTACATGCAAGTAGGGCTGAATTGCATGTTCCACAAAACTAACAACATCCCGACTAACCAAAATGCATTTAGCATGTGGGTGATACAAATGATAGCCTTTGCTTTCAAAACTATGCTGAACAAAAATACATTTCATAACTTTATCATCCAATTTTCTGTGTTGTTGTTTAGGCACTAAGGCATATGCAAGACAACCATAAACATGGGGATGAGGAGCGGATGTCGACCATGCGAAGCCTCATATGGAGTGATAGATTGCAATGATTTGGTGGGAGACTCGTTAGGTACATATGCCTCACACATAACAACCTCAAGCGAGAAGCTATGTGGTAAAGCCTGACTTTTGGCCATACAACTCGCCATTTCCATGAGAGACCTATTCCTCCTTTCAACAACTCCATTTTGTTGAGGTGTATACGACACTGTACATGATGTTTTATCTCACGCTGAAACCAAAAATGCATTAAACTTAGAAGACATATACTCCCCCCCTGATGAGAACGAAGGATTCCCATTTTGCATGCTGATAGATTTTGAGCCACAACTAGGAACTCTTTAAAGCACATCGGCACTTCGGACTTTGCTTTCAGTGGATACACCCATGCATGCATGGAAAACTCATCAATGAAAGTCAGGAATTATAGGTAATTCCCAAATGAAGGTGTCTGCATAGGACCACAGACATCACTATGAACAAGATGCAATTTATATCTAGCTCTAACTCCAACATCTTTTGGGAAGGAACCCAAAATATAGCCTTCACATGACATAGACATGTTTAGAAGGTGCCTCAAGTTTGGATACAGAGGAGTCGAGGACACCATTTCAGATTTTTGCAAGCAAAGCAAACTAACAAAAGTGCATGCCATAGCTTTGCATCTAAAATAGCTTGAGAATCATGAATTGCACATGTTGAATCATTTGAAAATTTTGCATAGTCTATGAGTTTATACATCCAACAACATAAAATATGAGATGCAATAATATCATCACCATTCGAGAGATCATGAATTGTAAATCTATCATCAAAAAATTGCCAAATTTGGCTAATGCTTAAAGTGATAACATATTTTTCTTGATCTTTGGCACATATAAGGCATCTGACAATGTGAAAGAACTCCATTAGCAGTAGTCAGAATGGTCTTTCCAAATCCCATTACAGGATAAGAGAAGTTGTTAGCACATGTGACAATATTTCTTCTAGGGGAAGGCTCAAGTGAAGTGAAGAAACTGCATTGCTAGGTGATATGTTTGGTTGTGTCACTATCAAAGTACCAAACATTGGAGTCTACTAAAGACATGCACTGCTGATGAGGAGATGGATCATGGCTATAAATAGTAGTAAATGCCCATTTTGTATTCTGAACAAGATTAGAAGCCTCTATTTTAAGTATAGAAGCCTCTGCGACAACCATTCCTGACTTTTTCTTCTTTGCCTCTTTCGTAGCCAATTTAGAAGAGATCTTTTGATACCATTTTTGTCTTTTGGCTTTGATTGCGAAGCATTAGCAGCGTTCTACTCACTAGTAGATGAGCTCTATTTACTTTTTCCCTCTTGAGTAGCTAAGAAAGCTTGGATCTTTGGATCTGCAACACCATAATTGGCTTGTTCTACCTCGACTCATCTTCCTGCAACAAAACAGAGTCTAACTCCTAAAATGGTAAGGCATTTGGATTGTCTTTCATCATCAACCTAAGAGTAGAAGAAAAACTCCGATATGAATTCGGAAGACCATTAAGAATAGTATGCACAAGTAAACGATTGGACAAGATTTCATGATCTTTGTCAAAAACTGTCTATTGAATCTCCTTCACTCTCCAATTATTTTCGAAGGTAAGCAACACAAGCCGCATTCCTTGCTTGGTATAATGTTGTAGGAGTATCCCAAGCATCTTTTGTTGCCTTGAAGGAGTGAATATGAGGGATAATGGCATGCTTGATAGACAAGGCTATCAATGCATGTGCATGTGCATCTTTGCAATCCCAATGAAGTTGCTTTACAGTAGGTGAAACTAGAGCCGCAACATGACCAGGAAATTGACGATCATCATCTTGTACACCATTTGCGACACCTTCAATGATTGTATTCGCAGGTGTAGTAGGGTGGTTTTCAACACCTCGCACGATGTTTCACAACCGTTTTCTACCAATAGGTGATGCATCATGTATACTCACAATGGATAATTAATACCACCCAACTTATCCTTAACAACTAACATATGGAATACATCATTGCTTTCAGCCATGGCCAGTAATTAAATACTTGGATGCAAAAAATTGACTCTATCTCAAAAAGTTGAACAAAAATACCATCTTGAGTTCTGCTAGATCCATAGCAAGCCTTGAGGAGCTTGTATTGGCGAACCGAAACCTGTATATATGTTTTTCACAAAAGGACGAAATGGTCGTACATTTATACGATAGTGTGTTTGGAGACCAAAATGAGCTCAAATCAAAATTTGATGCCACACAACGAAGCTATTTTGAACTCCTAATCGCACCAAGTATGCTCACCAATTATCGTGCCATTCTAAGACTCTAACCGAAGGGTGTCAACGACGCCCTAGAGGGAGCGGCGGCTTGATTCAATATCAATTGTTGGAGTTTGAGGTGTGCGGAAGCATACGAACATCAAAAGGAAGAAGAAGCTTGGAGAACAACACAATACAGAATCTATTACCATGTGAATGTACAAAGATCAGTGACCCGTTAGGGTTATAGGCGTACATATAAGCCGAGGAGAAAACCTCCTAAAGAGGGAGCTAAGTGTGTTTACACAAATCACTACCAAACTATATCAACAATAGACACAAGCAATTGATGGTAGAGTGATAGGGAATCCAACTTTCTTTTGGTATGGATGTTGATAACCTCATAATTTGATCCCTTGTACTCTTCTGATGTAGAAGATTCTACATGCATATGAGATGGAGAGCTGATGTTTGCTCAGTCGATTATCTTGCACATTTATATACTCTAAGCATATAGGTTGTATTGTCTTTACTTTAGCATCCTCACTCCTTGGACTGCAACCAATACATTCGTGTTTATCATTTCATCCCCGCATGGTTCAATTTTTCAAGGGAGTTGTCGTGATGAATTTTATCGCTTAAACCTATTTTGATTACTCATGAATATGTGAGAGCAGCTCATTCTTCATTTTCCTCTTCCGCTCCTCTCTTTTTGTGTCCGAAGAAAATTCCCTTTGCCTTCTTCTTCTTCTTCTTCTTCTCTCTCTCTCTCTCTCTCACACACACACACACACACACACACACACACACACACACACACACACACACACACACGTGTTTCCATCTTTCCAATCACAAACATGTGCATACATGAGGGATCTAAACTATGTGTTTGCATGTGCATATCCTCATGTGCCTGGTTTCATCGTCCACAAAGCTATCTCTGCCTTCATATTCGTTCATGCACATGGATCATTCTATGCATGTATGTATTTAGACATGCATGCATGCATCAATTCAGATCATGTTCTGAAATCATCTATTTTTAGAGTTGTAAGCTGCTTCTGATCATTGATTAACATTATCATCATATGACATGTTCATAGAATATTGAGGGCATGCGGTCAAAGTATGAAGGACTTCTTGCAAATGCTCAAATGATTTCTGGTGCTGCTTATGGTAAGCTTTTGATTAAAAATTAATTGGAAGTGTGCCTCATGATTTGGTGTCTGTTGTATCTAATGTGAATAGTTTGACTGCATACAGGGCACGTTTTTGTTACTTTCTTTTTCAATGAGTTGAGTGGATTTGTGTTAATGAGCATTGGCAGAAATTTAGAATGTTGCGAAGTTATTTGGGTTATCTCCAGACCTATCATGTGGGGGATCATATTTGGGCTTTCACTTTCATTGATTACTTTTTCTGAATTTTTAAGTACTTTGGTATCAGGGCTTTCTGTACAAAAGCCTTTCTCAAGTTCCATCTGAAGCTTTTTGTCGGTTGTATTCCCAGAGGATAGGTATATGCAAAATAGAATTGGTTGAAAGCACGATCAATCTTTAACCATCCTATTGTTCTTGTAAGCCCAAAGCGTTGCACTGTCAGACTTAGATTTAAAAAGGTAAAAAAAAAGAAAGAGAAAAAGAGAACATGCTTCAAATTTCTATTATGTACAGAGAAGAATATCATCTGTAACAAAGTACAGAATCAGCTGCATGTCATCTGAACAATGGATGATAGTATGAGAGAGAACGATTTGTCTGTCTTTTGGAAGGGAGTGCACTGCACTGCACTGCATTCAGTGTACAATCTTTCAGCAAGCTCAAAATAAGTGTGTTACAAGATTTCCATATGAACCAATGCATCCATAACTGCAGATGTTCAATGGTCCAAGTTGCATTGGGATCCGGGTGCTAATGAAGCCCAAAAATGAGGCAAAATACGTGGTGATATGGAAGGAATGGCGTGGGATAACTGCTGCGCAATTTCATCCCACTTTGTTTTTAAGTACCTGCAGTTCATGAATGCATGCCTCATTGTTTCATTCAGCAAACCACAGTACGGGCGATGATATTGCATAGCATGTGTAGAATGTCTTCATCAGAAAGCTCTGGTTTTCAAAACTCCAATAGTGGTTCTCGTTAGAAAAACATGATGATAAAGAGGTAAATGTTTCTTAAATCAATTGGCATAAAGAAATAATACACCAAAACTTATATAAATTCACAGAAACTGCTATCTAAGAGGATATTGCAATGTTTTAGAATACACAGATACAGTCCGAGTAATCAGCCATGGGACACGTACAGGGTACTCGGATACAAGAGCAAGCAACCTGCCTGGTAGTTGAGGGACCTTGATAGTAGGAGAGCTTCACCTCTAAAGTCTAGTTGGCTTTGGAGTTAGAGGAGAAGAACAATTATTCTGCTCTTGAATTTCAAGAAATGCCTCAAAGTCCCTCAAATTTCTTCTAAATTATTGTTTATTCTTAGGTTGGTATTTACGTTAAGATTTGGCGTAGAATCAGTTTTACGCTAAAGTAAATCAGTTGTATGACTTCAATGAATTGAAACCAACAATGAAATTCATAGGAAACAAAGTTTATGATTCAAAGAAAAGGTTGGCCCAAGAGTTGTCCATTGTTCAGCCTTTGATGTTAGACTCGAACAAGAAACCTAAAAACCTTTTGTGCAAAAATTTATACTCTTTAACGTAAATCCAAAGTTATGCTAGTTTTCTTTTATATGCATTTCACATAAGCTAAGCAGACACTTAAATCAAAATAAAAAAACTAACTTAGATTTACTAAAGTCAAGGGATAGGTGCACATAATCCATGTTTAATGGGTTTAGTCAATGGGCACAATATGAAAAGGTCTATATGTCTTATATGACATTATAACTTGGAGAATTTGAGACCTACCTTAGAGGTATGTTCTGCTTGGAGTTGCAGTATTTTCGTAGATGTATGTGATTTTGGGCCTAAAGAAAATTGGTTATCCGACTACTTATTGTTGACGACATGATTGCTCCTACATCATCTACATTTATCTGAATGAGTGCATCTCCATTTTGTATCTACAAGGCACTCCATTTCTAGTTTATTTCCATTTTATATTGTATCTCTTTTGTATTTGGGTACCTTGCCATTTGCTTCTACCATTTTATTCATTCTCCTTTGAGGGGAATTATCTCAGATGAGATGTACTTTGGAGAGCCCTCCCAAATCTATATAAGGAGGGCCTCTCCCCCATTTGTACTTGGTTAGAAGTTTGAGAAGACTACTCCATGCTCTTGGCAAGCTCATTTCTAATCCATGTGAGTTTACCCATTTTTTGGTCTACTCACTTTGAGTCTCTCACACTCTTTCTTTTGTGAGTACACTCTTCTTTTCATTTTGCTTCCGCACGTGTACTCTCTACATGGTATGAGAGCACTAGGTGGAGGTCTTGGTGGTGCGTTTGGTGGTCATTGTGGTGGTGGTGTTGGTAGAGCCATAGTTAGGTCCGGACATGTTAGGAACATCTGTATCGGACTTTTTGTGGACGTTTTTTACGGATTTGTGTCGAACGTGTTACTAACGTGACTTTTCTTTTAGCCCTGTCTTGCCGGCCGTCGGGTGTTTTTTTGGGGTTTTTGTTGTTATGCCCTTTGTTTATGGGCGCGCGAGACTATCGAGAGAGAGGATTTATGCAAGGTCGAAGGTGCAATAGGTGGGGCTGAGGCTGAGCTTCGAAATTGGGGGTCCAGAGAGGTTGGAAGAGGCTTGGGGCACGTCCAAATTGGGGAAAGATCAAGGTATGTAGACTGTAGTCTGAAGTGGTGAATAGTATGATGTACCTAAGTTAATCTACTATCATGTATGCATCATTGTGTATGCATGTGCACCTATTTATGCATTTATGTGTATGTATGTCACATGTATGATGTGCAATTGTGCTTATGTGTGCATAGTGCATGTGCATTTGTGCCTATGTGCATTTGCATTCATGTTTATGCATTGTGCACAATGCTAATGTCTTGTGTATGTGCAATTAGTGCTTATTGGCTGTTGTCCACATAAAAATCCGAGTATTTATGTGGACAACTGCCAATAACCACTAATTGCACATACACAAGACATTAGCATTGTGCATAATGCATACACATGAATGCAAATGCACATATGCACATGCACTATGCACAAATAAGCACAGTTGCACATCATACATGTGACATACATACACATAAATGCATACATAGGTGCACATGCATACATGATAGTAGATACATAAATTCACATAGGTACATAATGTATCATTGTAAATTGAAATATATTATTTTTTATTTATTTGTTTATTTTTCCTTGTAGATGCCAAAAAGAGCAGGACAAGAATGGGACTATGTTGACAAGGCCAATGTGAGAATGAAACTTATGGAATTGATGAGCAAAATGATGTATGTGCATGTGGATTAGGTGAAAGCTTTGGGGGGAATCGAAGCAAAAGAACAAGAGAGCCTGTGGGGGCTTTGCAAACGGCTTGGGATTCCAAAGTACGTGTGGATGCAGATATAGCTTTACACAAGTTCTTTTTTGCTGAAGATATACCTTTTTGGAAAGTAAGGAGTCCTTACTTTCAAGACTTTGTGACTGCCGTTGGAAGAGTTGGCCCTTCATACAAAGTCCCTTCATACAATCATTTGCGTAAGGGGCATTTGCAAGAGGAGGTCAAATGCATTGAGAATGATTTGTTGAAATTGTATGAGAAGTGGAAAATATATGGCTGCACTATATGTTGTGATTGTTGGTCCGATACTAGAAATCATCCAATCATCAATATTATGGTCTCATGCATTTATGGAACCATGTTCCTAAAGTCAGTTGACACATCTGGTCAGATCAAAACAAGTGAATATATTTTTGAGATCCTCAAAGATGCTATTATGGATGTTGGACTACAAAATGTGGTCCAAGTATGTATGGATTATGAAGCTAATTGTGTAAGAGCTAGATGTTTGATTGAGGAGCAATGGCCATACATCTTTTATACTTGTTGCACTTGCAATTGCATTGATCTTCTTTTTTAGGATATTGGTGTACTTCCATGGGTGAACCCAATATTGACTCAAGCTTAAAAATTGTTTCTTTTACCATGAAGCCAAGCATTCTTGCTATATATAGAAAATCCAGTAGCAAAGAGTTAGTCAAACCTGCCCAAACAAGGTTTGGTTATATGTTTATTATGCTCTGAAACTTGATTGATGATAGGGTTTACAATGGATTACGTGCCATGATTGTTTCCACGAAGTATACTATGAAAAAAGTATCTAGGACCAAAAAGGCAGAAGATGTTTCTACTATTATATTGCAAGGAAATCGTGCATGTGTGCGCTCCAATATTAAAGATCTTACGCTTGGCTGATAGAGAAGGGAGCACAATGGGCTTAATTTATGAAATGACTAATAGAATGGTTGAGAACATTGGAAATATGGAAGGAATTGACTCTTTTAGACTTGAAGAAGTGAAGAGTTTATGCCTAGAAAGATGGAATATGATGCATTCTCCATTACATGCAGCAACATATGTGCTTCATCCCATTTGGAGAGAGAAATGTCCTGAAAAAGATGGGGAAGTTAATGATGGATGGACAGATGTCATGTAGCGTTGTACAAATGGTGATGTTGACAAAGAAAGCATCTTATGTGATGAGTTAGATGTGTATAAATCTATGGCTGACACATTTGGTCGTCCAATTGCAAAAGATGAAAAAGGAATGCAACATGCAATCACTTGGTGGGAAATGTTTGGCACATGCACTCCTAATTTACAGAAGCTAGCACTTTGTATCCTTTCACAAGGAACTTATGCTTCCCCTTGTGAAAGAAATTGGAGTACTTTTTCTTTGATACATACCAAGAAAAGGAATAGATTGCTCCCAAAGAACATTGAAAAATTATTGTACATCCATACAAATTTGCACCTTGCAAGTAAACTCAAAGAAAGAGGATTTGAGAAAATGGAAGTCACATTGGATATGATTGAGAAAGAAAAGGATGATGTTAGCTTCTTTTGTGGCAACAAGATCATATGGGTGAGGAAGTTGCCCTCATATCTACTAGTGCCATTAGAGAGAGATTGTTACATCGGCATACAGATCCTTTATGTGATTTTCTTGAGGATGATTGATCATGATGATGATGGAGATGAGGAGATTGGATCCCAGGATGATTGATGATTTTGTCATATGATATATCATATATCATATATCTATCATGTTTCTGATTTCATCACATTTTATGGCTCATGAGTATTGATGTATATGCAGTTTTTGACTTATTGCTATTGAAAAGTACTCTTTTTGGGTTTTTCATCATTTTATAGATGAATCATGTTCTCTTTATGGATGTATTATATATAATATATTTATATATATGTATATATATCCTCTTTCTTTGAACTTATGTTAAAAAAAAAGTGGCGTCCGTAAACATCAGGAACGTTTTGTCTAACTCGTCATACGTCCGAATCCCATTAGAAGTCAGAAACGCATCAGTAGCAACTATGGGTAGAGCTTGGTGGTGTGGCTCTCCACCTATTGGGAGAGGCCCTTTTGCCATCATTTTGTGCTCTCATTGGGTTGTACATTACCCATTTTGCACCCTCCCACCCTTCTTTATCATTTTGTACCCCCTTCAAACCCATTTCCCCTCCCTCCCACCCTTGCATTTGATGTATTTTGTGATCATTTAGTGGTTCATAGTTATCATCCAAGTGTGGAGACGTTGGTGAAACTCTTTGTTTGGAGTGTTTACAAACACTTCATTCCATATTCATCACTAACCTTTCGGCATACCTTCAATATGGATTACCTTCAAGAAGTTTTTTCATAGCTTGAGTTCTATATTCTTTGAGTGTTGCCATTGTTTGAAGATGTCATATTTTCTTTGTATATTGTAGTACGTTGCGTAGTGGATAGACTACATTTTCTCCTCTGAGAAGTTCAGGATCTCCAGTTTAATACCTATTGAGTTATACTGTTTGAGGTTCTGTTTGTTTTCCTTTCCATGGAAAAAGCATGGCAACACTCTATCATTTCCCCTTCAAATGATCAGTAGAGCTGATCGACCTCGCATGCATCAGAACTCAATGGTATAACCTCATCTCTAGCAGACAACTCAATCCTGACTTGGTCGTTCACAGTTCAACCTCACCATCTCTGTGAGAAGACACTTCTCTCTCTCTCTCTCTCTCTCTCTCTCTCTCTCTCTTTGCCTCGAGGGCCCTGCTCACAATAGAGAAAGAGCAAGAGATAGAGAGTATCACATGATATTAAAATGGGTATTACACTATCATATTGAAGGGTAGAGGAATAAAAGAGGAGTCTCTATTTTTTGAGAAGACTCTTATTAGTTAGATGATCTCGGGCATGGATGGGAGGAGAACAGCACATCTTTGTGGCGCTGTACATATTCTGAGTGGCTAGCCATGGTAGAAGGATGATCGAGAACATAAAAGATGACCGATAAAGTTTATGTCCCAACACTGGTATCAGAGCAACGTTTCTTTTATCATAGATTTATGGAGAAAATCATGCACACACATAGTATATGTATGGACTTCCATATAAGATCTAGAAATCCAAAATATAGCTCAGTATGATGGGAGTTTGAAGCTCCACAAAACCCCCTTCCATCACTGTTTAAGGAAAAATTTCAGCACCTGAATTTAAGAAACTCCCATTTTGGAAGAGGGAAAAAGAGATGCAATGACTATGGATGGATGGGAAAAAGTATATATATTGAGAGTATATCATATGGACATTTCACAATGGAATCATTAGATTCATTAAAAAGATAAGTTAAGGAGGAATTTTACTTCCTCAAAGACCCCCTTCCCGTATATTTTGAAAAAAGTTTCAGGTGCTAAGTTTAGCAAATCTCCACTTTTGAGAGCAAGAAAAGAGATCATTTAAGAGGTTTCCCATGGATTAATGTATACATACATGGAGTATGGTATATATATCGCCATTGGGAACAAGAAAATCCAAGAGAAATCCACATTAGGAGTGGATTAGAAGCTTGCTATGATCTCCCATTTAAGTTTTTGCATGAAAGTAAAAATCTTACTTTATGCCTCTTTTGGGGAGAAGTTAGCATGCACTTAGGGAGGATTTGAAAAGGCGAAAATAGACCCAAGCATCTTCATATAATATGATATGAGGTTATGGAGAGAATTCTAAGATTTGCTTGATGGAAAAATGCTTTTGGGCACATCAAAAATCACATTTTCACACTTTTTCCAGCCCCTTCAACACTCCACTAGTTTGGCATGTCCCGCTTGTAAAAGCCATATCTTGGACTAGAAAACTCCACCAAACCTTATCTGAGCTGGAAATATGGCACAAAAGGCTAGGGCATATAGGAGAAAGAACTCTGAAGCAAATTTGTAGGGACGTGATATAGCTCGTTTCGAAGAGCATAAGATCTACTTTCAATTTAGCAAAAGAAATATTATGTATTTTTGCAGGTCTGTACAAGTCTACAAAGTCTGAACAGTTTTTGGCAACTACCTTCCGAGAGCCGTATCTTACCAACCGGGAAGGCGATTGAAGGAAATTCACTTCGAGCCACTTGCACATGATATATACTTCATTTTATGATTATTTGCATGTCCTAAAAAAGTTTTTACAGGTTTAAAGAGGGATTACAATGTATTTTTGGGTAAATTTGCATTATTTTGGTAATCATCTGACCATGCTTTATGTTTTGGGAAGTGATCCGATGTTTTTGGACACTTCAAAGTTTATATTAGGACATGAGGAGGAAGGTGCAGAGGTCTCGAGGTTCATTGAAAAGGATTGGATGTATGCGATTCTGATATCAAACCATTCAGGGATGTATGGTTTATATTTTCAGGCATTTTACTTTATATTATGGCATGTTCTATATGTACATGCATAGATTGGAATTCATACATTAAATGTTGATCATTGTTTGAATTCTAAAAGTATGGATCAACGTGCTAGGAGTACACTTTTTGATTGTTTGTAGGAAATATGATTGCAGGAACTACATGGTTATGCAACAAAGAGAACTATTGCTAGCATTTGTTTTTATGTTTTTGCAGGTTATGGAGTCCATGTATGAGTTTATGACGTGCATTCCATGGGCCTTTCAAGCCCTATGTTTTTGGATGGCTTGTGTGCCATTGAGTTTATGGTTAAAATTTTTTGGGACTCTGAGAAATGTTGTCGAATTTTTTCCCACCTCATGGAGTTATATACGCACTTATCTTTAGGTAAGAATGTTGTGGCATGGTAACATGCCTTTTCTGCAAACATCAGTAAGGTATTAGCATGCTTGGAAGCATGTGTTTGATGGACTTAGGACTTTCATAGCACTATAGATAAGGCAACTTCAGTAGTAATTAGGATCCCTACACATAATCCTTATGGATTTAAACCATAGGATTGCTAAGGGAAAGGATATGTACCTTCACCATTAGGAATGTGCACAAGCAATTCTATACGTTTTAGGAAGTTGGATACATGCACGGGAGACACATTAATGATAATCTCCAATGTACTGGAGATTTACTTATCTTCAAAAGAGTCTCATAGGATGATTAAGAGACTATGGGGTATTATGAGGAATACCCACAGAGTGACTAGCTTCACTCATGCACATCACTTGAGCAAGTAGTGAAACATTTCTGCTACACTACTAAGGAAACCAATTAGATGGGATCACAAAGATTGGTTTCATGAAACAACATCGATGGGTGCTTATGCAATTCGAGTGATGGTTAGAAAGACCACAGGCATGACACTAGCTCTATGACTTAGAGCATAGATCCCTTAGTCAGGAATAGTTGGGGTACCTAATACATATATGTATGCTGGGATCTACAGAGAAGTAATTTGACCTTTTCTTTGTACCTAGGAGCAAGTTAGTTCGGAATAAGAAAGGGATATCCATTGTCACCTGTTAACTAGAACCAAACTATCTAGTTTGAGGACCTCTGACTCATTTGAGTTCACCAATATAAGTTGAGGATATGGGATTCATTAGAGTCCATCTATATATTCCATTACATATATATGGAATATATATTCGGTTTAGTGTAGGTATGACACCATGGATTGGAAGAAGGTTCCACTGGTATGGGACGGTGGAAACGACTTCTCTTTGAGCACTCTTTTTCTATGGCCATGAAGAAAAGGACTCATCAATCATGGCGTCATATCTCACTAGATCAGAGGAGAGCTCTTAGTAGACATCTCCTTAGGGCTGAGAGTTATCCTTCATAGTTTAGGGAAGATTTGTTCTTCCAATAGAGAATGTGATAGGTGATTTTATCACCACTAGTATCACATACTTATTTTCAGATTTCAGAAAGGATAATTCCATTATTTTGATTGGATCATATAGATCCATGCACGGAGGATGGTCGGCAGAGATACCTCTTTAGTATGGATACACATGTGTTTATGGTATCATGTCATATCATTGCTGACCATTTTAGGAGAGGGCTTTGACCCTTATAAGGAATATATTTTCTCCACTTTTCACTACATATACCTTCATTAGTTAGGGGAGATGTGTTCTCCATCTTCATAGGAGTGTATGTAATGAGGGATTATGCATTAGTTATGGAAGAGAGGAGCAAATGAATTCATAAGTTTCTCTTTTAAGGAAAGGAGAAAGAGGGAATTATCTTGGAGATCTGGGAGTGATCTCACTCTAGCTTAGAGATCCCACTTTAGCTCATCTTCCTTAAAGGAGAAAAGGAAAGGAAAATATGCTTTCTTCTTTGGAGAAGAATAGAGTATGTTTTCCTTTAGAGAGATGTTTAGAAAACATCTTTTAGTTTATTTTAGAAGGAATTCATTTCCTCTATTTTTTAGTGTAATTTTTCTTCACATGGGAGTTTGATACTCCACTATTTTGGAAAGAAAAACATGGAGAACTTATGTTTATGTTCTCAATTATGGATGAGTAGAGCAATTGAATTCAAAAGAATCTCTTTCAAAGGGAAAGGGAAAGTGGAATAGATTCCACTACCAGAGCTCTTTTCCTTAGAAGAGGTTATAGAGAGAGACAAAGAGAGAATTTCACTTTCTCATTTTGGTTGTCTAGATAGAAGTGGCACTCTTCAATCTAAGGCAATAGGGAGATCAGTTAATCCTCGTAGTTAGATTGAATCTTACCTGTAGACCCCAGAGAGAAGTGGTTATGTTTATTTCCAGTGATGGTCCTTGACTAGATGAGATGGCACTCTTCAATCTAAGGCAATAGGGAGATCAGTTAATCCTCGTAGTTAGATTGAATCTTACCTGTAGACCCCAGAGAGAAGTGGTTATGTTTATTTCCAGTGATGGTCCTTGACTAGATGAGATGATCTAGTTATTGACATTAGTGAGACTGGGAATAGAGTTATGACTTCTCTCTTTAGGGTTTCTAGGAGATATGGATATATCTAGCCTATTGGGGTACCAAACTCTTCGTTCATGTTTCATTGTGAGGATGATGTGTGAGCATCAGTTAGGAGAATGGGTACTTAGGGATTATGTGAATCTCGAAGGGAATGCTTTTTGCATTCATATGGCAAACTACGAGGAAGAGAATATTTTAGAGTTTGCACTAGTGCCAATAGATGCTCTTCCACTAGATCCAATGGTAAAGGATGACAACCACAGACATCTTGGTTGGTGAAATGTAGAGATTGCATGTTACTACCAAGAAACTCTTATATATGAGCTAGATGATGGATTTGCATAGTTCATGAGGTAGTTTAGATTAAACTATATATTCGTGATTACACTCAAGGTTAGGAAAACCTAGAGTTTTATGAGGGCAATCTATCATTTAGTCTTGATGAGTTTGGAATCACCTTTTATGGGACTTTGTTCTATATTTCATAGGATTCTATGGTTTACTATCTCCATTATGGTACAGTCAAGCTTATAAGCTTGGCATTTCATACTTGCTTCTTCTACTATTACTCCATAGAGTAAACATCATATGGACTTAGGTCATTTGGATAATGTTGTATGTTATGGGAGTGATAGTTTGGAGGTGGAGTCATAGTGGTTAGCAACGGGATGGCAACGTCGTAGGCAACGGGTTGCTAACGCGTTAGCAACGGGTTCAAGTTGCGAACCCCAAGTTGCGATAAAGTTGCGTACAGATCAATTTTTATTTTAGATTTTATTTAAATTTTAGATACCCTAGGTATAAAAATCTTCCTATTTATGCTTAAACATCATAGAAAAGGCATGAAAACAAGACAATTTAAGATTTATACAATGTTCATATCAAATATGTAGGTCGTCGCTGTGTCTTGTCATGTACATACATACATACATACATACATACATGCATGGATTATATTATATTACACATGTAGCAGTAAATATATACTACATACATATGAGTAACATGATACATGCATTTTTATGAACATATATACATAGTATATACATATTAAATATATACACACCACATAGATGCACACATACATGATACATACATGCATACATATTATGTACATAGATGATAGTAGGTACATACTACAAAAATAGAAACATAGATATTAGATACATACGTAAGTAAATACACATGCCTTTCAATATACATAGAGTAATAAATTTTAGGAATAACATCATACATACATACATGCATATATAGATAGATAGATACATACATACATAGCTAGGTGAATAAACCTATCTTTGGGGAAACATACAAAAATAGGAATATACATAAAAGATTACACATATAGTACATACATACATACATATTACATAAGCACATACATATATATGCATATGCATGATGTGATATGGTACATGATGTTGGAATGATCATATGGTAAGCGGGACATTGTATACTCTCTTTATCTCGCTGCATTCTTTTCCTCATTGAGGCATTGGTTTTCTTGCTTGATCACCAATTTTTTGTTCATAAGTTGTAAGGGTTAAGACTTAAAAGACCCTTGTGGACCATTTTTGAACTTTTGGAAAGGAATTTTTTTTGCAAGATTAGCAACGCGTTGCGAACGCGTACGCAACGTGGAGTTGCGTTGCGAAAGTTGCGAACGTTCGCAACGCGTTGCGTATGCAACACTGGGTGGAGTGTACATGGGAGATAGTAGGCACCACTCAGATGGTTTCCCACCTTTGAGATGATCTCATATGAGACTTCTTAAGGGGAAGGATATGGGGAAACAACACACAGAGATTACCATGTACATAGACTACATGGGGTTGAGGTGAGTCCGAGCACTTTCTTCTACCATTACGGACATTTCATCTACATTTTTTAGGATGAAAGTGCTTTTAAGGGGAAGGAAATGTCACATGATATTAAAATGGGTATTACACCATATTATATTGAAGGGTAGAGGAATAAAATAGGAGTCTCTATTTTTTGCGAAGACTCTTATTAGTTAGATGATCTCGGGCGTGGATAGGAGGAGAAGAGCACATCTCTGTGGCACCGTACGTATTCTGAGTGGACGGCCATGGCAGAAGGATGATCACGAACGTAAAAGATGACCGCTAAAGTTTATGTCCCAACACAGAGCTTAATAGAGCGATCAAGGGAAGCTGATACAATCTGCCTATTATCAATAGAGAAAGCTACGCTAAGCACGTCCTTGCTGTGACCAACAAAGCGATGAGTAGTAACCCTCGCATTGAGGTTCCACAAATGTAATTCGTCATCCCAGCTACCGAAGAAAGCAAACTATCCATCGGATGAGATGACGACGTCCTGAACAAAGTGACCGTGACCCGTCATGCGCTTCTTCGTGTACCCATAAGTGTCATCCATGATCCCTGGTAAGCGCCCAAACGATAATGGACTTGTCACAAGAGGCGGACACTATCATGTCCGTGTCAATAATGGGGCAAGCAATAGCGGTGACCAAGTCACTATGACCCTTCAATGTCGCCCTGAGAGAGACCGTCTCCGCCAT
>CM035415.1:12736883-12784383 GCA_020310875.1 Ceratopteris richardii | reverse complement strand
AGTTTGTTTTGTGGTTCAGAGGTTCAGAGATGGAATCCTTATTGGAAGATCTATTCTTGCTTTGCTACACCTCAAAGTGAATCCTCCCTTCTTCTATTCGCGTCGCTTCCACCTCGAACTCTCTAACGGTGGCATCTAGTCGAACACATTCCCAAAGGCTTTTATTGGAAGAGCTTGGGAGAACCTTCTTCACCCACTTTTCGATCATAAAATCATTCAGGCCATTTGGTAACGTGGTCACTAGGAACTGGGCCCTTGTCATAAGCTTGGAAAACATTTTACGTGATGTAAAGTCAAGTTTTCCAGCTCACAAAAAGTGTGTTTAGTAGAATTACCTGGTTTTAAGACTTTTGGCATATACTTCTAAGTCCTTCTACGACGGTCTAGGGCATCTCTAGTTCAGTCCCTTCCAAGGAGTTCATCGAGCATGCCTTCTCGGACTTACCTACCTTGCGTGTGGTTATTGGCATACCTTTTCCCTCTTTATTGGAGCTCTTCCTCGAGGGGATATGCAAGAATCTGGTTTGTGATTGCGAGCACTTATTTCGCCCCTCTATTTCGGTCAAATATCAACACCTTCTCTGGATCTTCTTCTTCTTCATGTTTCTGTATTGACCTTTGGACTACCTTCCTCTTATAGGCCCTCCTATATGCAACCCCCTTTATTGCTTTGCCCACGCCCTCCCATTTGGAGCTTTTATGTACCATGCCTTCCATATGTGCGCCTACCGCTATCCTGAGAAGCTACACAACCAGTGTTCTTGTACCTAGTTACACTCCGCCCCAGTGTTTACGTGATTGTTTCGTGTGCCCAACTTTGTCCTTGGCATGAGCCTCGACCTTCACCACTCCATTTCATCATCGATTGCATCACCTAGACGAGCTACCTCCTGACTTCGTGTACCGACCGAGCATGGCACCTTCTCATCACCAGTTGAAGCACCATCCCATCCTACGACGTCTCGTTGTCCCCACGTCCATGTCGCTCGTGATGATCCCACTATTCTTGCCGCACTGTCCCTGGAGGGCACATGGGTATGGCATATGCCCGCCCTCTCTATTCCTTCGTTGCCGCTCCTTACGTCCATCCCCACATCCCACTCCATCCCCACCCCCACCCCACTTCCCCTCCCCACCTCATGCCCGCCCGCACCATCCACTGTCACACCTCTTGCCACCCGCCGAACCTCTCCTGATTGCTCCACCCTCTGTCTATAAACACCTTGACCCACCGTCGTCCAATCCTTGACAGGACCCGACCCCAGCCCACCCCAGCCCACCCTTACTCCCACCTCTCCTTTGGTTCCCCCTCCCTCTACCCCTGCCTGTGTTCGACCCCGACCGCGACACCTCCCCACTCCAGTCCCCCTCCATCCCATCCCGTCCACTTCACAGGATCCACTTCCCACCTCTCCCTTGTTGGACATCCCACCTCCCCCCGTTGTCCCCCCCAAGGACCTCCCCTCTCTCCATGCCTCTTCTCCGACCCCTAGACATTCTCTAATGCACGTGGGTTCTTTCGATCTCCCCTCGACCACCCACCCCACCTCCTTGTCTCCTCCTTCAGCATCCCCCACTCATGCTACCCTGGTTTCCTCTCCATCGTGGATCAAGAGTTGGGGGCCCCTCATGCTACTTTTGACACTGTTTTAGAGAGAGTCACTCAGGTTGACTCTGCCACAATCTTCCATCACTATTACGAGTCCTTCATCACGCATATTTGCTCCATGGCTGAGGCTCAATGAGAGACGAAGCATGTGGCTATGCTCGCCTTGATGGTAGAGAGGGACACTACCATAAAGCTCTTCAAGTGCGTCAGTGCATAGACTACCTTTGGTAGTTGCCACAACCTCGCCTGTCAATAGCAGCAGGCAGAGCACAATTTCTACTGGGAATTAATCTATGAGATCCTCTCTTTTGCCACTCTCGATCCACCTCCCTTTGTCCTTTTGTCTTCATTTCCCCTCGCCCTTTCCTATTTCCTTCAACGTCCCTCACTCAGACTTGGGTTCCGATCTCCATTGTTCCTTCCTCTTCCCCCATACCGCCATCATCCCCCCCTATGGCTTCATCCCCTCCTTGTGTTCCCCTGGTCTCCACTGCCCCCTTGTCCTCCCCACTTCCATACGACGATCTTTGGAGCACCTCTCCTCCTCCACGGCACCTAGATGCCCCCTGATCATTTGCTTCAGCTTGTTCTATGGTGGTGTGTTTTTCCTTCTTGGCATGAGTATTTTTTCCTTCTTCTGCAGATGACTGGACTCTTTCATTTTGTCTTGCTTTTGGGGCACTTTTGTTGGGAGTCCTCCCCGTCATCCCCGAACTGTTCCATTTTCTTTAGCCTCTAAGGCACTTTCACTGGCAGTCCTCCAAGTCATCCATTGATATTAGGTAGCACCACGCTTTGGTTCCTGGTTCTCATGTATGGACTTATCTCATGTTTATATGATGTTGCTCATCCTTTGTCTCTCCATCACATGCTTGCACTATTTGTACTTCTTCCCTTGGGTACTATTCTTGATATTTTTATCTAGGTTGTGGTCTCAGCTGTTGGATTTTTTTTCTTTGATGCGGTTGCAGGTCTTCCAATTCTCGTGTTGGTTTTCTTCCTCGGTGTAGTTGAAGGTCTTCAAATTCTCGCGGCCATGAAGAAATTCAGATGTTGTATTACCTAAAACTGCCATGAATCATAGTTCATACATCTTCACTTGCGATTTTGAGGGACCCTTGCATTGTGCAACAATTCTGTGTGCAAATCTCAGCCTTAAGCTCATAGACTGATTATAAGCCTATCATAGACCTCTTCAATTCATTCGGACAAGTGATTGTACTTTGTCAGTTGTAACATGTGATGACTGCGTATATATAGATATATGTGTGTGTGTGTGTGTCTGTGTATACACACACACACATATATATATATATACATACATACATGCATGCATACACACATATATATATATATATATATATATATATATATATATATATATATATATGTATATGCATATGCATATGCATGCATATGTATATTGTATAATGTGTATGTGTATGTGTATGTGTATGTGTATGTGTATGTGTATGTGTATGTGTATGTGTATGTGTATGTGTATGTGTATGTGTATGTGTATGTGTATGTGTATGTGTATGTGTATGTGTATGTGTATGTGTATGTGTATGTGTATGTGTATGTGTATGTGTATGTGTATGTGTATGTGTATGTGTATGTGTATGTGTATGTGTATGTGTATGTGTATGTGTATGTGTATGTGTATGTGTATGTGTATGTGTATGTGTATGTGTATGTGTATGTGTATGTGTATGTGTATGTGTATGTGTATGTGTATGTGTATGTGTATGTGTATGTGTATGTGTATGTGTATGTGTATGTGTATGCATGCATACACATATACATACACATATACATTATACAATATACATATGCATGTGCATGTGCATGTGCATGTGCATGTGCATGTGCATGTGCATGTGCATGTGCATGTGCATGTGCATGTGCATGTGCATGTGCATGTGCATGTGCATGTGCATGTGCATGTGCATGTGCATGTGCATGTGCATGTGCATGTGCATGTGCATGTGCATGTGCATGTGCATGTGCATGTGCATGTGCATGTGCATGTGCATGTGCATGTGCATGTGCATGTGCACGTGCACGTGCACGTGCACGTGCACGTGCACGTGATGTAGTGTGTGTGTATGCATATATATATGCATATATATATATATATATATATATGTATGTATGTATGTATGTATGTATGTATGTATGTATGTATGTATGTATGTATGTATGCACGTGCACGTGCACGTGCACGTGCACGTGCACGTGCACGTGCATACATACATACATACATACATATATATATATATATATATATATATATATATATATATATATATATATATATATATATATATATATATATATGCATATATATATGCATACACACACACACTACATCTTATGTGTATTTTGTCGCGACTCACTTTACACACCTTACCTTTGGATACCGTTCGATCCTTGAACCTTATTCATGAAATGGAAAGATAAGAATGCACCAGGACTCCCTTGCAAAGGAATTAGAATAATAACCATGATGTTCCATATAGAGAACATCTTATTGTTGAGAAAGACACAATTTAGTTAAATTAATCTAGAATTGACTTAGATAAGTTGAAGGAATTTTAGTTCCTTATGTGTAAAGGTCAATAAGCAAAAAGGAAACATGAGGTCTAGTATATC
Organism: Ceratopteris richardii; assembly: GCA_020310875.1. Lineage (NCBI taxonomy): Eukaryota > Viridiplantae > Streptophyta > Polypodiopsida > Polypodiales > Pteridaceae > Ceratopteris > Ceratopteris richardii. The sequence continues at coordinate 12,780,119 of CM035415.1, read as the reverse complement.
CTAAGGAAGTACACGTGTCTATAGGATTTAGGGGTATCATGGACATATTAAGAGAGAGGACTTGTTTAGATATGGAATTGACTTAGGTAAGTCGAACAAATTCAAGTATAGTTAGTCTTTATGCTTCAAGAGCAATAAGCGGAAAGGATTAAGACATGAGGTCTAATATATATTGAGGAAGAACACACTGTGTCTAGAGGATTTAGAAGAGTCATGGCTAGTGGAAGTTCCACCAATTGTTCACATGACATATCTCTAGAGTGCATGGATCATTGACACCTATATTACTACATAAAGGTATCACGAAATATAGGACGTATGTAGAAGATAGTGGAAGTCTTACAAGAAAGTAGGATATTCACACAAATTATCTTGAATGAATTATTTAAGTCCATAGGTATATTAGATTAAGCTCTTACCTCTTGAAATTTGTTTTCGAAAAGTGTAATTTCTCAAGAAGAATAGTAATGACCATCTTTAGATAGAAGGTCTAATCTAGAAGATTAATTAGGTCTTCGAGGATAATTGTAACTATGATGGATGAGAGGTTGATTATTATACTTCCATCTAAGATGCATTATAGCATACATCCCATAACTCATAGTCACATATATACCACAAAGCTATCCTAGAACTACTTAAGAATAACAGAGATATGAAATAACTGGTGGAATCTATGAAAATGTTTCATTGAGTTTTCGCAAATCCTTAGATACCATATTTAGTTCCTATCCAAAGTATATAAAAGAAAAAGAATCAAGTTGAGTTATCAATAAAGTTGTAAGATAAGCGAAGGCCAAGGTTGGCAAATTGCTAATAAGGGCAAAGGCTTAAAATCTGAAGCTTGCTAAATGCGATATCAGAGTGATTGACTTAGATAATTCAAAGATGATGCTAAATAGGAGAGTTGCATTAAGAACTAGTTTGCTCCATATTATTTAGTATCTTGAAAAGAATATCAATCACAACTCTCCTCTTAGATCTTTGACGACAATGATCTTTGGAAGGCATAGAGAGTGTTAGACATTAGGCCAAGTAGGCCATCTCATGTGTGAGGGACAAGGGCTAGCTAACCCAAGGTCCCTAGCTTGGGAGTTATCCCAAAGTTCCTAAGGTGATAGTAGAGTGAGTGTTATTCACACTAGAACACTCTAGGTACTATGTATTTTAGGAGCAAGGGGATAAATAGGATGGGAGGAGAGTAGCGCACAACCAGTTTCGCCAATTTGCTCTCCATATTCGCACATCTTGACTCTCAAAGGTGATAAATATAGGATTCATGGGCTTGATAAAACAGTAAACGTTATTTGACTTCAATCCTTCATATTACTGATTTTTATGTGTGCTTATTCCTTTTGTTAAACCATGTTTTCTTTTCAGTGTGTCAAATATGGTAGTAATTAAATGCAAACATAATTTAATGCATAGTTCATGCTTTAATATAGATAAGGTAGACTTGAAAAGGTTTGGAATATGGGGAAGGATCATGTGCTATCGAAAAAGAAAAGTGAAAGCATGAGATGCATGACTTGAATCAGAAAAAGTGACAAGAAAGATGTGATGCGATGCAATGCAATGCCTGCCCAAGTGCATAGGCCCATCATCACAATGTGAATCAGATGTGAGAAAAGAACGATTGATGTATTTGTAAGGTTTCTAATAAATTATGCTTACAGATATTACTCTTTTGCAAATCTAAAAGAGGTTGAAAATACCTGTATGTTCTTCATGTGTGCGTGTGTGTGTGCATGTGTGTGTGCACGCACTCACATGTATGCGCACTCATGTGCATGCACATGTGCATGCGTACATGTGTTTCTATGTGTTTTGGCTGGTTATTTTAAAGGGATTTCCCAGAAATTTGTTTCGACACAGCCGCTTTTGTTTGTGCTAATGAGCTGTTTATGTACGTTTGTCAATCCTTGCAGATTTCTCTCAATCCATACATTATATGGCTTCTCATATGATGGAAACATTTGGACAATACATGGAAGGGGAAGTTGGTATGTGTTACATAGAGGATAAGAAAGCTTGCTGTTTATTTTAAAATGTCGATAGGAGACCCTATTTATGTTGCATATATGGTTGATCTGTGCTTGCGTGCAGGTAATATTTTTAACATGTTAGCAAAAGTTCAATTCGAGCTTTCCAAACTCCTCGATAAGTTTGTGAGCATCCAGTATCATATTATTGACCATTAAGTACTCAATAAAAGGTGCTTGAATTTTGTTTAAATTTATATTGTTGCTTCACAATTTTGATTTACAGGCTGCACATGTGTCTCAGACAATTATCACTCCCACTGATACAATCATAAATGAGATAAAGCAGGTTCAGGTGTGTATCATGCCTTCAATCTTTGTTCGTGTATCATGAGCTCAAGTTTACCATAGAGTTTTATACTAAGGAAAGCATGCTATTTTGTAGGTAATGAAGGAGCTTTACGATGAGAAACGGTTAGTACTCAAATCACTTGGCTATGAATTCAGCATTATAAAAATTTTACATCTGAAATGGTCGTTTTAAGTAAATCTTTAAGTATGTAACCATTATACATGCGCATCCTTTCAAGTGGTTTGAGCATGTGGAATGTAACATCTCTCTCTCTCTCTCTCTCTCTCTCTCTCTCTCTCTCTCTCTCTTTCTCTCTCTCCCCCCCCCCCCCAAAGGCGTCACGCAACATGGCAAGGCAAAATCCAATCCCATGCGGCTTCCACAAGTTTCTTCTCCTTATCTAATAGGGTCGTACGCAAACTCTCTGAAGTGGGAGGAACATATTGTGGTCCATATTCCCAAGCTTTCTTCATCATCTCTTTGAAGTACAGTGATCTATGAACAAAAGGAGAATTTACACAAATAAGTAGATAAATTGAAAATTCAGCTATGGCATATGAATTATGATTACTTACCAAGCCGCATTGAAACGTAAATGGTCATGATAGAAAAACCTCGCCATTGCCATGTCAACCTCTTCCTTCGATTTGGGATTCCATTATAATCAAGGGTTTTTTGACGATGAATACGTCCATTTGGTGTGGAGCTTACAGATGACATATCTTTTGGTGTGGAAGGAGGATGAGATCGAGCCGTCGTTGCCGATGAAGATGCCTCCTTGGAAACAAAGGTAGAAGTTCTCACAAATGACATGGGGTTGACCGGAGCTTGTGAAGCACGACGGGCATGCACATGGGCATCACTCACAGCAAGCTTGTTGAGAAGTTCTTGCTTTTTCTCCATGATGGCATTACAAAACTTTACTTCATTGCCACTCATGAAGAAGATGGGCACACACCTTGTTCGCTCCACCGGTCCTTTGTATCCACATAATTTGCATGTCCATGGCTTTGAATCACCTCATTGCCGGGTGGACATGGGAGACTCCACCTCTTCCCACCATGACCATTTAGCGACAGCCTTCCTTCTCTTGTACATGCTTGATGAAGAGGCCATAATGGCTGCTCTTACACTCCAAATGAAAGAGAGGAGGCAGTTATAGAACTCCGAAGGGTAAGTTCTTGAGCCTTGAGGTGAGGGTTCAAGAGAGGGGCTGCTGAAATCACTCTGTTAGAGAGGCCCAAAGGCTAAGAGGATGGAGAGGGCTGCTGAATATGCAAGGGTGCGCACCAAGGCAGCTCAAGAGAAAGCTGAAAGTAAGATGTGTGGTTTAAGGGAAGCAAAGAGGTTCTTTTAGGGTTGCTTTGGGGCCCCAAACGAACATTCTAGAGAGCTAAAATGGGCACCACTTTTAAAGTTTCAAAATTCAAATTTTTTTTCAAAAAAGTGGCCTTCAAAATTTCCCGCCGTTTTCGGCGTCCCGTCTGGGATTGGTGTCATAACAGTCTCCCATCCCGAAATGGCATCCCGAGGACGTCCCTTTGTGACACAAAAAAAAAAGAAGGATGCAGTTGTCCCGGCTGAGCGTCCCATAGATTTTGAAGAGGGGGACAGCGTCTGAGCGCCCCTCGGGCACGGGGACGCGTCCCCCTCTGACTATGTTGGAAACCCATATGGAATCATAACCTTGTTGAGAGCCCTCAAATCGAGGCAAATATGAATCTTGTTGGATTGTTTCTTTTGGAATATTACCATTGATGATAACCATTTTGAGTTCTCCATTGGCACAATGCTCCTTGCTTCCTCTAGCTTTTCTATTTCCTTCTTGACTGCATTTGCATACTTTGGATTAAGTCGATAGATCCTTCCTCTTACTGGTTTAGCATCATTAATCAAAGGAATAGAATGTTCTTCAAGTTGGATAGGAATTCCTTCTAAACCATGGTAACTCCATGCAAACATTCTTGAAATTTTGCATGAAATCGGTTACCTGTTGTACCGATCCCAGGTGATCCCATAGCCAAGTTGCTAACAAAATTGGATGTGAATGTTCTTCTTTACCAAGTTTGACTTGTCTTACAGGTTCAGATACCATGGTTGATTCTTCATTTTAATCCTTGAAAATGGGTTGCGGATAAGCAAGAGATTAATCTACGGTTATCCTTGATTCTTTTTCTTGCATCCAAATAGTTTAAAGCTCTTTTGTCCACTACATGTCAGATGGTATAGGTAAGTCGTTTACTTTTGCTGTATTGTTCTCTTTTCCTTTCCCAAGTTGAACCAAATCTTTAGAAGCTCCTCTTTTCCCCTTTCTAAAGTCCATGACTGGTTTCCAAGCGCATTAATTTCACCTGTTCACAATCCTCTTCACAAATAGATACACCATAACATGGATAGGATGAATGTGTAGCTTCCATCCATTCCAAAAGATCTTGGTAATGAGTGATTTTGAGTTCATTAGATGCTTCCGAAACAGGAATGTGTTGTTCTTCAATAAGAGTGAAAGAATGAGCATTACCTCCATGAGATCCTCTTTGATCGAAATGTACTTCCTTCTATACTTGCCTAGTAGGTTAACCAGAATGATATCATTCCCCCAATCATGCATGGTTGGTATATACCTTAACTATGGCCTCCCTATGAGTAGAGGAAAACCTCCGTTGACCTGCGGTAAATGTAGCACCACAAAATCTAAAGAGAAACTCTAACCATCCATCTCTACAAGTACCTTTTCTACAATACCAAGTGGTTAAACTCGACTTTGGTTAGCTAAGGTAATTGTAAACTTTGCTTCACCTGAAAGTTGGAGTCCTAGTATTTTGAGGGTAAAATTTGGTAGGAGATTTATGACTGAACCTCCATCTATGGTTACTCCATTTATAGTCCTTCCATATATAGTGACTGATAGACATGGACTATTGAAGTCACTTAAAGGGTTTGCTGATATCTTTGTGAAGTCCTCAATAATTGGAGCTTTCATAGGATCCTTTGGAGTGTGCCCGCCACTTTTTGCAAGCATAGTTGGAGGGGTCAATGTTTCTATGATCCCTATGACTTCACTTCTAAATCTTTCATCCAATCTTAATAGATCATACAAAGATACTTGCCGAAAGGTGTTCTTTAGTATCTCCTCAGTTTTGATGATGGATGGTGTTGGTAAAGGTAGAGGAGGTTCATTAGTTGAATGTAGTTCCTTCATTGTCTCTTCAAAACCTTTGTTGATTTCATGCAAGACTTCAGGATTTTTCATATGTGGATCTTTTTCTTGCAAGATCTTTGTCTCTGGTATCTTTTTCTTTGTAGTCTGCACTCCTTGTTCTTGATCCATTTCTCGTCATAGCAGTCAGGTGCGTTCAATTCGGTGCACGTAAGGTGCGTGAACCGAATGGTACGAGGAGATAAGGTGCGTAAGGTGCATTGTACAAAATAAATAAATAAATATATATATATATATATATATATATATATATATATATATATATATATATATATATATATATATATATATATATATATATATATATATATATATATATGTGTGTGTGTGTGTATGTGTGTGTGTTCATATAAATTTAGAATGTACACAGTGCACACTGCACACATATAATTTTTACATATACATTCATGATTCATCATTGATTCATTACGCATTTGTAAATTCTAACTTTGACCTTGAAAGACTAAAGTTTAAACTTCAAGAATCAAGTTCAACATACCATTATTAATTTCATATGAAATGGCCAGATGAAATTCAAGAATAACAATTTGATTCTCGACATAGGCATAATGCACACGACACATCGAATATACTGATATATAATAATGTCATACAGAATGTGGCGAAACAAAATGGACAAAGACCTTGGAACCTTCGAAGAGTCAACCTGAAATGATGGAATCTGGATACAGAAGAGACATGACCATACAAAAAAAATACTCAAGAGTCCAATGTATGTAGGCTCTGCCTAGTGCCAGTGTGCTACTATAAGTGTATGCCTATCATGTGAATGATAATCACTCTTCTAATGTTGCTAGTCTTCTTATGTGAGGGTCAATTTCAACAAAGCTTTCTTCCATTTCTTTTCTGATGATGAACTCGAAAGGAGGAAGTGCCTCCTTACCATATACGGGTAGAAGGGACTTTTGTTGGAGCTTTCTCCCATTCATTTGCTCCAGGGTAGTAGGCACATGACTTCTTGTGATAGACCTTGTACCTCTCAAAAATGTTCTTCAGCAAGTGATGTGAAAAATATGCTTCAGCAAACGATTCACAAAATGAGTTCTCCTGTCACTAGTGACTTCAAGTGGGCACCCAAACCCTGAAAAAATATGTTTATACATGAACTTAGCCATCGTTGATGCAGAGCAATCTGAAGTGGCCTTAGCCTGTACCCACTTTGTTGAATAAGATGTGGCCATCAAAATGTACCTCTTATTATCAGGTTGACCTATTGGATTGATGGCCCAACGAAGTCGAGATCCCCATCACTCAAAAGATTTCCATCTACTTGAGATGACTAAAGGCTGAGAATTTAGCCTTGTTGGACGAAAAACACACCTTTGACGAATCGCGTACTTGGGAGCATTTCATGTAGAGATGGGGCCACCATAAACTTTTATGAAATATTTTGTGCACCAAGTCCTCTCCCTTGAGATGTCCTTCACTATGCACAACTTCAAGCAAGAGGCTTACTTCCTGTGGATAAACACATCTGTGTATAATACCATATGGGCAATATTTATATAACTTGTCGTTTATGAGTGAAAATGATTTATCTTTAAACAATAACTTACTTTTTTCCAATGGAAACATAGAGGAAATTCTTCTAAAGTGAGGAATTGCTCTATTTTGTCAATTGAGACAAAAAGCCATGCGGGTATAGACATAGGTCCCCCATGGAGTGATGAAGGTAGTCTTGTCTCTATCCTCGGATGGATGAGAATTTGATTGTAGCTGTTGAATCCATCTAGGAAACTATATAGAGTATGTCCAGCTACTTCTTCCAATACCTCCTCAGTGAAGGATTGGGGAAAGCCATCTTGAACAGCTACTTTATTTAGGGCACGAAAATCAACACACAGTCTTATATTTCCACTATTTTTCTTTGGTACAATAACCATGGATGAGAGACATCTTTGAGTGTTCGATAGGAATAATAATCAGATTGGAGGATCTCTTGGCACTTTTTTGGAGGTCCCAATGTCGGCAGCCTCGGATGTGGAGTACAAAAACAGAAGTTCTATATGAAATTATGTGCGTTCAAGTTCCTTTGAAAGAGTCCAATGGCTTTTAAGATCAGATAAAGCAAAATGAGCCTTCGTTTTTTAGTTTTAGTTTTTGCAAGATAGCTTATTGTAACTTATAATCCCAAGAATTGTAAGATTATGATTGCGTTCGTAGGTATAAAGCTTCTAATATGCTCCACTAAGCTCTGATGATGAGGGACGTATTGGTACAAAATACCTCTTTGATGGTTTTTCCCTTTCTAGGATCTAACGCAATACAGCACCAAGGGCAAAACCCTCTTAGTAGAAAAAAGATTTGAAGTACCTCGGCCATTCTTGTATATTTTTGTGTATCACCTTAAAAGTAAAGGAGCACAGTATAATTAAAAAGACTAATGTTAAAATAAGGGGTCTGGCTAATGAGATTAAATACTTACTGCATCTCGAGGATTTTTGTGTGTAATATGTATTACGTTAAATAGTATAGGAACATAGCATAATTAAAAAGATTAATGTTAAAGTGAGGGATCTGGCTAATGAGATTGAATGCTTCGCTGCATCTAGCAAAGGCTGATTCTTTTGTTTGACATGGATGATGGTTGAAAACGTTTATGACAAGTATTGTACTATTTCACTGAGTACAACAAGACGCTTTGAATTCTGGAATTAACATTACCTAGGTAGTCTTCTATCATAGGATTAGGATTGTTGGAATATTTATTGATGGCATTGAAGGATTTCCATTGTATCGATTTCTCTTGTAATACTTGTCGTCAGACAGTTGCTGGTGGTGAAGGAAACTTCTGTAATCGAAGTTCTCAGGACCTTTTGCAGAGATTGATGTTAATGAATTTCATTGACAATTAGCAAGTCCAAGTACCTCAAATGCATATGATTCACCATTTTGTTTCTTAGGAACCACTTCAATCTTTTGTTAAAGGACGTGCAAAAGGCGAAACCGAAAAGTGCCAAAGGAGACAGTATGAATCAGTTAACCTCCGCAAGGGAAGATTTTAATGAACAAGCTCAAATCCTTAAGTTCAGACTAGAGTCTGTAACAGAGGGACAATCACATGGTCTCATCACTCAGGCATCGAGATACCATTCTGCGCAGGTCTTGATACCTGTGTATATAATAACTAAAAAATATTGTATGAGACATGTTGTCTAAATGCTTTATTGTTGCACACTAGATGTATCTATTTAGCAAGGGCCTTGCATCCATAACTGCTATGGAACCAGTGATGAGGCAGCTAGCTTTGGAGAAGAACATTGATAGGAGCATGTCTGATGAAGAAGTTCACAATGAGGTCTCCTTGACCAATATTCATGAACAGGATGGTGCATCCGTCCATGGGATGGAAAGTGACAGCTCAACCAGTTCCCCAACAGCAAGATTAGTAGGCACCTCTTTCATTCTCGTTTTTAGTTATCCCTTTTCTTAAATGATGATGATAGGTTACTTCTTCAGAAAACTCAGGACTTGGCTATTTACATAGCTCCGAGGAAAGTGGATGCTAGCAGCAAGTCAGCACCTATCTCGTCATCTGCATACAATCAGAAAGAGTCTTCTAATATGCATGCATATCAAAGCTCACAGAGTTCGAGGCAAAACAAAATTTCTGTCTACGCACTTCCATCTCCATCAAATGCAGGTAGGCCAACCTTTTATTCGTAAGATTTTACCTGTTTCTTAATCCCACGTCACATCCTGAGTAGGATTCTGTTGTCCATTCCAGGGCAAAGTGCAGAACCATCCAAACAGAGTACCTTGCCCAGTGATCCAAATTCTACACAGGCTGAAAAAAAGCCATTATTGTTCTTAGGAAGACCCATTCCGGGCACAACAAATCAGTCGTCCAAAGTGTCTGGAGCACTTTCTGGTGTGCAGGACACGTCAACTGAGGATAACAAGGGACATCACAGGAAGGATAAAAAGTTGACACCATCCATGGAGCCCAGGAAAGGCATGGAGACTAAGCAGGCCTCGAAGATAAGCAGAAGCTACAGCCACTCTGGGTCAATATCGAATAAGCCCCTGCTTAACAGTCGACTCCATGGTGATGTCCAAAGTTCTACCTTACATGTGGTTGACTCATTGTCCAGGACATCAATACACACATTTCCACAAAATGTGCCGCTGCCGGTTTCTCCTCAAATCAGTGAACTGCATAAGCTTCCCTTGCCACCAATATCACCGAATTCTGCTGGCGTCGTTGGCATTGCACAATCAGGGCCTCTGGGAAAGAAAGTTCATGACGCGACCGTACAGAACACAGGCCCTACATCCCCCCTACCACGGCCGCCTCATCTTGCTGATCTTGGTGGGCGAAGCTTATCCATTCCAGCATCAAGTTCACGTGTCCCTGAGCATACACTACTTGAAAATAGCAACTGAGGAGGGCAGCTGCACTCGTCTCCAGGACTGCTGATGTCACAGACATTACTACTGGCATGCGCTAAAGAGTTACTGTCATTTTGAAGCTGTTATTTGCTGAGATTCGCAGGTGCAACCATGCAAGGAAATTTAAGTCGAAAAGATTTTTGCATGTGGGTAAAGCTCTCCGTAGCTTTGCATGTAAATCTATGTTTAAAGCTTTGAATATAGTGCAGGTTTATAAACTCATTAAGGGTTTTCCTTCTGAGGGGCTGATAATTTTCGTAAGATTTTAGTTTATCATTCATGGCAGTTGCTTGAGTTACACAGACTTCTGAACATAAGTTGCATTTGGATGAAATAAAGGCTGTTAACTAAGTTAGTTTCCTACTATACGTCAAATTATCTATGTCCATTCCGCTTACCAGGCTTGAGTTCGCAAATTGCTCAACCTGTGCGTTGGCTCTGGTTTTCATTTTTGAAAGTTCATCCTTTGTACACACTGACATTAACTTTTCTCAATGTTGGCACCCACATTCGCGCTTGCAGATTGGTTATACAACCGTTCTAACTATCTGTCCATATGTCTATCATTTATTTATTTAGATATTGATCTACCTATCCATACACTTATCGATTTATCTATATATATGTGTACTTAAAATGTATTTAAGTATCTATCATTTTATTTATGAGTCTTATTTTTTATTTTGCTAGAGGTTTTTCCCCATGTTACCATATACAAATTCACTATTTTTTATTTATGAGTCTTATTTTTTATTTTGCTAGAGGTTTTTCCCCATGTTACCATATACAAATTCACTCATATGTGATGGTACTTTGTACTTAAGGATATTATTCAGCTCTTACTTGAGTTCAATTCATCGTCAATAGAGTGAGCTATTCCAGCCATCCATCTTCTCCATGTATCTTGCTGCATTTGTGCTCCTTGTGTGTGTGGTTTTTCGCATCGTTTTTAACAGGGCAAATTGACTTTGGAGCATAGAACAATGACTTTCAGTAGCCAAGAAACATTTCCACTAGTTGCGTTGGAGTTTTACCCCCATTTTTTAAGCCACTCATGCAGTTAGAATCGCTATCAGAGTGACAATTTGTGAGGTAAAATTTCAGCATTCATTTCAGCTTTCGTCGAAGTAAAGATTTTGTCACATTTTTGTTCTTTGGTGGAATGGAGGGCAGCAATGATTTGTTTGGCATGCTTCAAGCTAAAGATAAACTTAATGGGACTAACTATTCAATGTGGTCTTACATGATGAAGCATGTTCTTGTTGCAAAACAACTTTGGAACATAGTGGCAGATGTAGATCGAAGACCTGCAAGTTCTTCTACTTCACAGTCTACTATCACAGATGGAGCTTGTTCTTCAAGTATAGTGGTTTCTCCTTCTCCACCTACATGAGCAGCTTAGATGGGATGGAAAAGATGCTCAAGCTCATGCCTTCATTGGCTTTCTGTGAAGCGTCATATAGTTCCACGCATTCGGTCATGTTCTACATCAAGACAGGCATGGGACACTCTTGCTTCTTTGTATGTCGTGCATAATGAATCACATTTTGCATACTTGAGGAAGCAACTTGAGGATGTATGTATGGTTGAAAATGAGTTGGTGGATGTGTATGTGACATGCATCAAGGACTTGAAAGAGAAATTGGAAAACATAGATGAGATTATTCAAGATGCATCACTTATCTCTACATTGTTGAAAGGATTGTCAGAATCTTTTCAAAGCTTTGCTACTACACTCCATTTGGTTGCAAAAGGGAGTCCTAATATATATGCATTTGATGAGGTTGTGTCTCTTCTTTTGCAAGAAGAGCAATCTAGAGTGAATAGGAGTGGTTTTATTAAGGGACTGCAAACACTTGCTATCTCACAAAAGGGGAAAAGTAAGTATGGTTCAGCTTTGGGTTCATCAAAACCAAAGCCTCAACCTTCCTCTTCCACTCATTCCTCTAATGATGCTGATTTGCAAAAGAAGAAGAGATGTAAATATTGTGGAACGGCTGGTCAAACCATTGATAAGTGTAGAAAGCTTGCTAAATGCAATGAAAAGAAGAAGGAATCCGACATGTCTATTGGTGAAAATTCAGCAAATGCAAAATATGATGAAGCTAGCATGGCTCAAGATTTTTGGGCATGTGTTGTTACATGTCATTATGATGCATCTTTGCATTTTAAATGTATGGTTGTGAGTGAGGTTGATTCAGATTGATTCTTTGATAGTGGTGCTTCAAAGCACATAACTTCCTGCAAAAGATTTTTTGCATCTTTGAAAGATGCACTCAAAGGAGGACATGTGTGTGCAAACAATGCCTCTTATCCTATAATTGGAGTAGGAGAAATTCAGCTTACGGCTGCAAATGGAGGTGTGATTCTCTTGAAAATTCATTGTAAGTACCCGATATCAAGAAGAACTTAATTTCAGTTCCGTTGATTGCCAAAGTTAGACTTCATGTACACTTTGTTGATGATCAGTGTATGGTTCATGATTTCAACAATGGTGATATTATCATGATGTCCAGTACATTATGTAATGGTTTGTATCGCATGGATACATACAAGAGGGCTGTCTCGAATGCCTTGTTTCTCATACTTCTTCCATGGCTGAAATGGAGCTTTGGCATGCTCGTTTTGGTCACTTAAACTTCAATAGTTTGCTTTACTTCCAAAAGAAGGGCATGGTTATTGGTTTTTCAACACTTGACTCCATTGAAAAGCATGCATGTGAAGGTTGCATGCTTGGAAAAATGCATCATGCTTCTTTTCCAAAAGATAGTCATGTATATTTTGTTACCTTCATTGATGATGCTACTCTCCATACAGGGGTGTATCCTATGAAAGCAAGGAATGAGGTATTTTCTTGCTTCAAAGCATTTTTAGCTATGGCTGAAAATTTTTCTTCACAAAAGCTTTTGACTCTATGCACAGATCGTGGTGGTGAATACATGTCACATGAGTTTAATGCTTTTCTTTGTGAAAGAGGTATTTCACACCAATGTATGGTGCCATATACACCTCAACAAAATGGCGTTGTCAAGCGTAAAAATAGAACTCTACTTGAAATGGCACGATGTATGATTAAAAGAAAGCACCTTCCTGATAAGTTTTGGATGGAAGCCATCATGTGTGCAAACTATGTGTTGAATCGCTTCTCTACAAAAGTATTGAGAGTCATTACTCCGTATGAGGCTTGGAATGGACATAGGCCAATGGTTATTCATATGTGTGTGTTTGGTTGTTTGGAATATGCTCTTGTGCCATCACAACATCACAAACTTGATGACAAGGTAAAGAAATGTATATTTGTTGGTTATAGTGCTGAAAGTAAGGGATATCGTTTGTATCATCCATTGACGAACACAATTATTGTGAGTCGAGATGTGGTATTTGCTGAAAATTCAGTTTTCCCTCTACTTGAATGCAAAAAACAGCGAACAATTAGCTCACAAGTTGTGTTCAATACAATCATGTCTTTGTTTTGATATGGTGCACTTGACTATGGGCATGTAGACCAACAAAGTGAGGCTCAAAAGGCTGAAAAATTCCAGACAAATAAGGCTGAAAATGTAGAGAATTTCCGACCAAACTGTTGGGTGTGTGTAGAAGTGCGAGAGACACACAAGAAGCACACACAAGGAGCACAAATGCAGCAATACACACGGAGAAGACGATGGCTGGAATAGCTCTCTCTATTGATCGATGAACTGAACTGAAGTAGGAGTTGAATAATATCCCTAAGTACAAAGTACCACCACATATGAGAGTATCAAGTATGTGGTAACATGGGGAAAAAACCTCTAGCCAGCACTAGAGTAAAAAGTGCCCATGTATAGGGAAAAGGTTCACATCAAAGCTACTCCAGGAACACATAAGTGTAACAAACCCCCCTGGAGCAAATGATGTGAACACATACAGGGAGTGACAGATCAACCCCCACAAGGTAACAAGCCTAAAGCTTTGCGAAAAGCTTCAAACTTTTCCCGTGATGTCTACCACATTATCTTATGTAGGCACATATACCAAATCAATATCTCCTGCATGAAGGCGCTCTCTCACATTGTGATAATGCACCTCAATATGTTTGGTCCGTGCATGAAACACTGGGTTTCGTGCAACAGCCAAAGCACTCTGACTATCTGTGAGAATATGCGTAGCAGCATCAATCTCCATGCAAAGATCCATCAATAGGCGTCGCAGCCATATACACTCCACTATCGCTGTGAAAACTGCCCTGTACTCAGCTTCAGAACTTGATGTCGCCACTGTAGGTTGCTTCTTACTCAACCAAGATATGCATGAGTCTCCAAGGAAAAAGCAATTACCACTAGTGGACACGCGAGTATCATAACAACCAGCCCAATCACTATCTGTAAAAGCATGCAAGCATGGCTGAACATCTCTGCCATAAAAGAGACCTAAGCTCAAAGTGCCTTGAAGATATCTAAACACACGTTTCACCGCTTGCCAATGCTTAGTGCCAGGGCTATGCATGAATCGACTCAATTGGGAAACTGCATACTGTATATCCGGCCTTGTGTTGCATGCATATATAAGACATCCCACAGCCTGCTGATAAAGAGAAGTGTCAAATGCATCACTGGAATCCTCAACTGAGAATCTAAATCCTGTCTCAACTGGTGTGGAAACTGGCTTGCAATCCTCAAAGTCAAAATGCTGAAGTAGTTTTTCAACATACTTTGCTTGATGCATAACAATTCCCCCCTCAATGAATACAAACTGGATGCCAAGATAGTAGCTCAAAAGACCAAGATAAGTGATATCAAAAGTATGCTGCAAATCAGCCATAAGAATGTCAAGTTTTGCATTACATGACCCAGTCAAGAGTATGTCATCGACATAAAGAACAAACACTATAAGATCAGCCCCATTTTTGCGTACATAGAGTGTGCTTTCAATCGGACAACATGTGAAGCCAAGAGCAATCAAGTGCTTATGTATTTTGTCCGCACGTGGAGCTTGCTTGAGACCATACAAGGCTTTATGCAAGCGACAAACCATATGCTCTTTCCCTTTCATAGCAAATCCAGGAGGTTGCTTCACATAGACCTCTTCTTGCAAATCTCCATTCAAGAAGGCTGTTTTTATGTCCAATTGATGCACTTTCCAACCTCGATGGGCAGCCAATGCAACCACGGTACGAATGGTAGTCATGCGTGAAGTAGGTGCAAAAGTTTCCTCATAGTCAATGCCATATTGTTGCACATATCCTTTGGCAACCAATCTAGCTTTGTGGCGATCAATGCTACCATCAGATTTTCTCTTAATCTTGTAAACCCACTTTGTACCAATGGCATTCTTTCCTTTTGACAATTCACATAACTCCCAAGTACCATTCCTATGTATGGAATCCATTTCTGATTGCATAGCACTCATCCATTGTGGATCATCACATGCATCTTCAAAAGAAAGTGGCTCTTCATTACATGCTGTAGCAATAAGAGAATAATCCACAAAATTACTTGATGCATGGTGAGAGCTTGACCTTGTTCTACCAAGTAAAGGTGCACTCAATTTGCTGTCCTGCAAAGTTTGTTTCAGCCACTTTGGCATAGATTGTGCACTCTTGATAGACATGCGTTCATTATGTAAAACATCTTCAATATGTACATCATGCGTGGGTTGAATTTCATGCTCAGTTTCAGCCATATTTTGTCGCATATGTTCAGCCATATGTGGCTGGAAATTTCCAACAGTTTGGACATTTTTTGGCTGAATTTTTTCAGCCATGTTTGGCTGAAAATTATCCACATTTTCAGCCCTATTTGGCTGGAATTTTTCAGCCCTTTGAACCTCAGTTGGCTGGTCTACATGGCCATAGTCAAGCGCACCATTTTGGAACAAAGGCATGAGTGTATCGAACACATCTTTTGAGCTAACTGTTGGCAGTTTTTTGCATTCAAGTAGAGGGAAAACTGAATTTTCAGCAAATACCACATCTCGACTCACAATAATTGTGTTCGTCAATGGATGGTACAATCGATATCCCTTACTTTCAGCACTATAACCAACAAATATACATTTCTTTGCCTTGTCATCAAGTTTGTGACGTTGTTGTGATGGCACAAGAGCATATGCCAAACAACCAAACACACGCATATGACTAACCATAGGCTTATGACCATTCCAAGCCTCATAAGGAGTGATGACTCTCAATGCTTTTGTAGGGCAGCGATTCAACACATAATTTGCACACATGACCGCTTCCATCCAAAACTTATGAGGAAGATGCTTTCCTTTAACCATACATCGTGCCATTTCAAGTAAAGTTCTATTTTTACGCTCGGCAACACCATTTTGTTGAGGTGTATATGGCACCGTACATTGGTGTGAAATACCTCTTTCACAAAGAAAAGCATTAAACTCATGTGACATGTACTCACCACCATGATCCGTGCGTAGAGTCAAAAGCTTTTGTGAAGAAAAATTTTCAGCCATAGCTAAAAATGCTTTGAAGCAAGAAAATACCTCATTCTTTGCTTTCATAGGATACACCCATGTATGGCGAGTAGCATCATCAATGAAGGTAACAAAATATACATGCTTCCCAAAAGATGGAGTCTTGACCGGACCACATACATCACTATGAACAAGTTGCAATTTTCTTGTAGTGTGTGTGTGACTATCTTTTGGAAAAGAAGCATGATGCATTTTTCCAAGAATGCAACCTTCACATGCATGCTTTTCAATGGACTCAAGTGTAGGCAAGCCAATAACCATGTCCTTCTTTTGCAAGTAGAGCAAACTATTGAAGTTTAAATGACCAAAACGAGCATGCCAAAGCTCCATTTCAGCCATGGAAGAAGTATGAGCAACCAAGGCATTCGAGGCAGCCCTCTTGTATGTATCC
Source organism: Ceratopteris richardii (assembly GCA_020310875.1). Taxonomy (NCBI): domain Eukaryota; kingdom Viridiplantae; phylum Streptophyta; class Polypodiopsida; order Polypodiales; family Pteridaceae; genus Ceratopteris; species Ceratopteris richardii. The sequence continues at coordinate 12,763,293 of CM035415.1, read as the reverse complement.
ATGCGATACAAACCATCACATATGTACCGGACATCACGATAACATCGCCATTGCTGAAATCATGAACCATACACTTATCATCAACAAAGTGTACATGAAGTCCTGCTTTGGCAATCAACGGAACTGAAATTAAGTTCTTCTTGATACCGGGCACATACAATGCATTTTTCAAGAGAATCACACCTCCATTTGCAGCCGTAAGCTCAATTTATCCTACTCCAATGATAGGATAAGAGGCATTGTTTGCACACACCACATGTCCTCCTTTAGGTGCATCTTTCAAAGAGGCAAAAAATCTTTTGCATGATGTTATGTGCTTTGAAGCACCACTATCAAAGAACCAATCCGAATCAGCCTCACTCACAACCATGCATTTAGAATGTAAAGAAGCATCATAATGACATGTAACAACACATGCCCAAAAATCTAGAGCCAAGTTAGCTTCATCATTCTTTGCATTTGCTGAATTTTCAGCAATAAACATGCCCGATTCCTTCTTCTTTTCATTGCGTTTAGCAAGCTTTCTACACTCATCAATAGTATGACCAGCCTTTCGGCAATATTTGCATCTCTTCTTCTTTTGCAAATCACCATCATTAGAGGAATGAGTGGAAGAGGAAGCTTGAGGCTTTGGTTTTGATGAACCCAAAGCTGAACCATACTTGCTTTTCCCCTTTTGTGAGATAGCAAGTGCTTGCGTTCCTTCAATCAAACCACTCCTATTCACTCTAGATTGCTCTTCTTGCAAAAGAAGAGACACAACCTCATCAAATGCATACATCTTAGGATTTCCTTTTGCAACCAAACGAAGTGTAGTAGCAAAGCTTTGAAAAGATTCCGGTAATCCTTTCAACAATGTAGAAATGAGTGATGCATCCGGAATGATCTCATCTATGTTTGCCAATTGCTCTTTCAAATCTTTGATGCGTGTCACATACACATCCACTGACTCATTTTCAGCCATACATACATCCTCAAGTTGCTTCCTCAAGTATGCAACACGTGCTTCATTACGCACGGCATACAAAGAAGCAAGAGTGTCCCATGCCTGTCGTGATGTAGAACATGACCGAATGTGTGGAACTATATGACGCTTCACTGAAAGCGCAATCAAAGCATGAGCTTGAGCATCTTTTCCATCCCATCTAAGCTTCTCCTATGTAGGTGGAGAAGGAGAAACCACTGTACTCGAAGAAGAAGCTCCATCTGTGACAGTAGACTTGTGAAGTAGAAGCACCTGCCGGTCTTCAATCTACATCTGCCACTATGTTCCAAAGTTGTTTTGCAACAAGAACGTGCTTCATCATGTAAGACCACATCGGATAGTTGGTCCCATCAAGCTTATCTTCAGCTTGAAGCATGCCAAACAAGTCATTGATGCCCGCCATTTCACTAAGGAACAAGAATGTGACAAAATCTTCACTTCGACGAAAACTGAAATGAGTGCTGAAATTTCAGCTCACAAATCGTCACTCTGATGGCGATTCTAACTGCACGAATGGCTTCGAAATGGGGGTAAAACCCCAGTGCACCTGATGGAAATGTTTCTGGGCTGCTGAAATTCACACTTCTATGCTCCGAAGTCGATTTGCACTGTTAAAGTGAGCGCGCGCGGCGATGCGAAAAACCGAAACTTGAGAAGAAGCTGAACCTGCTCTGATACCACTGTTGGGTGTGTGTAGAAGTGCGAGAGACACACAAGAAGCACACACAAGGAGCACAAACGTAGCAATACACACGGAGAAGACGATGGCTAGAATAGCTCTCTCTATTGATCGATGAACTGAACTGAAGTATGAGTTGAATAATATCCCTAAGTACAAAGTACCACCACATATGAGAGTATCAAGTATGTGGTAACAAGGGGAAAAAACCTCTAGCCAGCACTAGAGTAAAAAGTGCCCATGTATAGGGAAAAGGTTCACATCAAAGCTACTCGAGGAACACATAAGTGTAACAAACATGGTTGAAAATTTTCACCGAAAAATTATCAAAATTACTAGAAATTCCCAACCACATATGGTTGAACATTTGCACCAAAATATGACGGAAAAAATGAGCATGAAATGTAGTCCACGCATGATATACAAATTGATGATGTATTACATAATGAACACATGTCTATCAAGAGTGTACAATCTATGCCAAAGTGGCTGAAACAAACTTTGCAGGACAGCAAATTGAGTGCACGTTTACTTGGTAGAAGAAGATCAAGATCTAACCATGCATCAAGTAATTTTGAGGATTATTCTCTTATTGCAAGAGCATGTAATGACGAGCCACTTACTTTTGAACATGCATGTGACAATCCACAATGGATGAGTGCTATGCAATCAGAAATGGATTCGATACATAAGAATGGTACTTGGGAGTTATATGAATTGCCAAGAGGAAAAATATCATTGGTACAAAGTGTATTTACAAGATTAAGAGAAAGTCTGATGGTAGCATTGATCGCTACAAAGCTAGATTGGTTGCCAAAGGATATGCGCAACAATATGGCATTGACTATGAGGAAACTTTTGCACCTACTTCACGCATGACTACCATTCGTACTGTGGTTGCATTGGCTACCCATCGAGGTTGGAAAGTACATCAGTTGGACATAAAAACACCTTTCTTGAATGCTGATTTGCAAGAAGAGGTGTATGTGAAGCAACCTCCTGAATTTTCCATGAAAGGGCAAGAGAATATAGTTTGTCGCTTGCATAAATCCTTGTATGGTCTCAACCAATCTCCACGTGCATGGTATGATGAAATACATAAGCAATTGATTGCTCTTGGCTTCACATGTAGTCCAATTGAAAGCACACTCTATGTACGCAAAGATGGGGCTTCTCTTATAGTGCTTGTTCTTTATGTTGATGACATACTCTTGACTGGGTCATGTGATGCAAAACTTGACATTCTTATGGTTGATTTGCAGCATACTTTTGATGTCACTTATCTTGGTCTTTTGAGCTACTATCTTGGCATCCATTTTGTATCCGTTGAGGGGGGAATTGTTATGCATCAAGCAAAGTATGTTGAAAAACTATTTCATCGTTTTGACTTTGAGGATTACAAGCTAGTTTCCACACCAGCTGAGATAAAATTTAGTCTCTCAATTGAGGATTCCCGTGATGCATTTGACACTTCTCTTTATCAACAAGTTGTGGGATGTCTTATATATGCATGCAACACAAGGCCAGATATATAGTATGCAGTTTCCTAGTTGAGTCGATTCATGCATAGCCCTCGCATTAAGCATTGGCAAGCAATGAAATGTGTGTTTAGATATCTCCGAGGCACTTTGACCTTAGGTCTCTTTTATGGCATAGATATTCAGCCATGCTTGCATGCTTTTACAGATAGTGATTGGGTTGGTTGTTATGATACTCGCGTGTCCACTAGTGGTAATTGCTTTTTCATATGAGGCTCATGCATATCTTCGTTGAGTAAGAAGCAATCTACAATGGCGACATCGAGTTGTGAAGCTGAGTACATGGCAGTTTTCACGGCTACAATGGAGTGTATATGGTTGAGATGCCCATTGATGGATCTTTGCATGGAGATTGATGCTGCCACGCATATTCTCATTGATAGCCAGAGTGCGTTGGCTATTGCACGAAATCGAGTGTTTCATGCACGGACCAACATGCAGGAGATATTGATTTGGCATATATGCCTACACAAGATAATGTTGCAAACATTCACCAAAGCTCTTCTAGGGGAAAGTTTGAAGCTTTTCGCAAAGGTTTAGGCTTATTACCTTGTGGGGGTTGATGTGTCACTCCCTGTATGTTTTCACATCATTCGCTCCAAGGGGGTTTATTACATTTATGTGTTCCTCAAATAGCATCGATGTGAACCTTTTCCCTATACATGGGCACTTTTTACTTTAGTGCTAGCTAGAGTTTTTTCCCCATGTTACCACATACAAATTCACTCATATGTGGTGGTACTTTATACTTAGGGATATTATTCAGCTCTTACTTCAATTCAATTCATTGTGACTAGAGCGAGCTATTCCAGCCATCTGTCTTCAACAAAAGATAATTGATGATTTAGAAAATCAAGTGAAAATTTTACAAATATCTCTTGAAGCATATGAGAATATATATGGAAGACTATCGTAGGCATCATCATCTTTTGATCGGTTCACTACTGATGAATTATTCATTGAATAGACAAGCCACTTTTTGTAATCAAAGACATCACTTTATGATAAAGACATCGTTTTTGCAATTGAATCTAATCAAAGCATTCCGAGTACATCATTTTCTTCATTTTGAATATCATCATCTATTACAGCTACCCTTGAGATTTACATTTGTTTGCATAACTTGCAAAGTGTACCCATATATCACTATTTTGATTAGAACATCTTGCTAGATTTGTACTAAAAAGATGCTTTTTAATCCAAGTTGCATTGCTATAGGTAACTTATAGGTGTTATTGATAACTCCAAACTTTATGAAATCAACTTATTTGGACATGAGCGAATACTTTTTGCACAACAATTTCGATTTATTTCGATCGAAAAGCTTTCGATCAAAATTTTTTCGATCGAAAAGTTTTTCAATTGAAAAATATTTATTCGAATAATGTTCTGTAAAAGAATGCCCTGAGAATTATACATCAATAGAGTTACTTTCTTGTTTGCAAACTTACAGTGTTGTACAAAGAACAAGGTATAAGCTCTTGTTAAAAATATTTAGTCTTTTAGTATTAAACAAATATAGGAAAATATTTTTCTATTTTTTTAATTGTGATTTAGAAACTATTGTAATTGTTTGACTCAACATTGATTCTTACTTCACAATAGTATATGTATGTGTGTGTATGATTGTGAGTAAAAATATACTATGATTATTTGAATCAATATTGATTCTTGTTTCACAATAGTATGTGTATGTGTAGTGCATGAGTGAAAATCTATTGTGATTGTGTATGCACATATGTATATGTGTGTATGATTGTATATGTTGGAAAAGCTTTTAACTTCTTTTTTATATATAATTCAAGGATTGAGAAGGTGTTAACAAGTGAAGTAGAGCTTTTTAGGTCTCTAAATGGCTTTGTGTTGTAGACTTATTAACATCTTCTCAAATCCCTTGAATTGTAAAGGGATCCAAAAAAGTTTAATCCAATAGTATGTATATGTGCATAAGAGTGTATAATTGTGAATGAAAATCCATTGTGATTGTTTGACTCGACATTGGTCACAATAGTATGTGTAAGTGCATGTGTGTATGATCGAGATTTTAAAATCTATTGTGATTGGCTTACTCAACATTGATTCTTACTTCACAATAGTATGTGTAAGTTCATGTGTGCGTATGATTGTGAATTAAAATCTATTATGATTGTCTGACCCAACATTGATTCTTAATTCACAATAGTATGTGTAAGTGTGTTTGCATCAATTCTTACTCTCTTGATAGTATAGGGAGTGTATAAGGACTATTGTGATTTTTTTATTTTTGACTCTTACTCTCATAATAGTCACATAGATTCCCCTAAGCATAATCATACATAGTATAGGGTGTACAAAAACTATTGTGATTTTTAGATTCTTTGACAATGTACATGTAGATGCTAGTCTCGTTGTTGTATGAGCCGTGCTTACTCAACCTAATGAAGAGCCAAGTTAAATCAACCAATGTACTATGTGAGCCGATTACTCTCAAAGGATTAAAGGAACTATAGTACTATTGAAATGGAGACCCTAGCCATCATTTTTGCAATAAAGGTATTTAGGAATTACCTTTTGGGCACATCCCTCACTATAATAACTGATCAACAAGCGCTTGAGTACTTTTTAAACAAGCCTCAGGTGGTGGGAGGGACTGGAGATGCTACTTCTCTTCTAGGAATTTGACATCGACATTGTATAAAGGAGTGGACCAAAAGTATGGCATAGTAGATCATCTTTCTAGGATCAGACATTTATAGAATGTGTAGAACGGACTAGAAGATTGCTTCCCATATAGCACTATCTATAAGATAAATGTTACCTTTTCTTTATATGATGATGTTTACCATTTCTTGCAAGTGGTCAGTATTTAGTTGGTTCTAATCCCTTGGAAAAGAGAAAAATTCTTGTTAAGAGAAAATATTTTGTTATCAATCACAATGTTTTCTATAAATTTGAACTAGATAGCATCATCAACAAGTATCTCATGCCACATGAGACCACCAACATCTTGGAGTTAGCACATGGTAGTGGGTTAAGCGAGTACTTACCACGTCATATCACTACCCTTCAAATATTGCAAAGTGGCTTATGGTGGCCTTAGCACTTCTTGGATGCTACCCCTTTTGCAAAGAAATGTGATACGTATGAAAGATGTGCACCAAAGTGAAAAAGGCAACATAACATAATTTTATGTATCTCCGTGGCATGGTAACCATTTAGGCATTTGGGATTGGAGTTTGTGGATCCAACCCAATCCTTGTGAGAGAATCTAAGGCAAGATATTTGCTCATTGCTACTGATTATGAAACAAAGTGGGCCAAAGATGCATTACCTAAGGATTGCATAGTGGAAATTGTGGCCTCATTTCTATATGACCATATTTCTTTTCTTAAGATTGTTGGAACAAAGCAATCCCAAATTGATTATTATGAAGAACTTGAAGCAAGTCAAGAATCAAAATGAAGACAAAGAATTCAGTGAAGAAAGTGAAGAGATCTCAGATATGTAGCTTGTATACATATGTACATTAGAGATGAAAATTCTTGTACTATGAGTATAGATGATCATTAGAATGATAAGAAGTAATGTAATAGACATGGGCTGAGTCTAGAAACATATGTATATAAGTCAATAATGTAAAGAAATAGGTGTGAGATTCATTAGAAGCCAAGTGTCCATCAAGTGTTCATGAGATAGATGTATAGAGAGTTATCTTTCTGAGTTAGCATCGAGTCTTTCTCTGATGTCTCTCAGCCTGATCATGTGGATCAAGAAATCTTTTGTATACATCTAATCTAGAAGCTAATCAAGCTATGTTCAAAGTTTCATGGTCTTATTCTTTTCAGGTTGTGTGTATGATCAATAGGAACATGTATATGTAAAGTCTGTAGATAGACCTCTCAGAGTTGCGCACTTTTTCGTCTCAATGTTTTGCTTGGATCTCAGTGCACAGTGTAAAGTTTTTGATGAATGAGCATTTCAAAATCTAAGTTGGAAGGTAAGGAAGCTATCTCTAAAAGCATTTAGCAAAACGGGACTCGTGCTGTGAGAAATCAACCTTAGAAGTTGACTATGTCAAAGTCGCTTGTTCAGGAAGACAGTTTCTAACATACCTTTGAAATTAATGATCAAATCAGAGTTTTAATAAATCTTTTGAAGGTCTAATGGTTGATATGATTGCAAAAAGGTAGCACGGAGATATGTGCATCATTATATTAAAGAAGTTTGAAGTAATGTGCAAGTAATGAGGTTAAATTCTGAAGCAGACTTCTTGAAGAAGAAAAGTTTTCACTCAGAGAAGTGATAGTGAATGATTTGGTAAATTAAGATAACATTGTGCAAATTTTGGTCTATAATTGATATAGAGGTGCTCTTAAATCAGTATAGATCAAGACTTTGGAGATTTAAAGGTCTCCAACAGTGGTATCAGAGCAAAAGGTGCAATATAAAGTGAAGTAAAGAGCATTGGAAGTCCCGACTGCTGCAGACATTGAAGTTTCTTCTAATTGAAGGTGGACAAGATTAAATTCTTGAAGACAACCTGAAGAAGTGTGAAGATTGATCTTGAAAGGATCTAAAAGATTGAAGCCTTACATTAAAGGTACAAAATCTATTCATTTATCTTAAAATTTGCAGAAGACAAAGATCAAAGATGGGAGAAAGCATGTAGATTGATAAGCTAGATAGGGAGAACTATCCAACTTGGTCCATGAGGACGGAAGCACACCTCATGAGCAAAGATTTGATGGCATTCATCACAGGAGAAGAAGAAAAGCCTGAGTTTGAAGATCCTAGTGTTCCAACTAGGGAAGAACTTGCATATTTGAAGAACTAGATGAAGAAGGATGCTCAAGCTAGGAGCATCATTTACATGTCCATAAATGATTATCTTCTACCTCATATTAGAGGATTAGAAAGTGCAACAGATGTGTGGAATGCTTTGGAAGAGCATTTTCAAAATACAACCAAGTCAAGGAAGTCATCATTATGGGCTGAGTTCACAACCTTCAAGAAGAAGAGCTCACAATCAATTTCTAATTATGTGGTAAGAATGAAAGATATTGCAGATAGCTTGGGAGCAGTAGATGAAGATATTGAAGAGGATAAGTTGGTAAGACAAATACTTATAGGTCTGAGAGGAGATTAGAAATGGAAGCCTTTCATATTGTCCATAGAATTGTCGTTAGATCATTTTACTCCTGATCTTAATCAATTGCTAGGACACATGCTAACTTTTGAGGAGGACATTAAGGGAGATAATGATAGGAGTGCAAGTCAAGCTATGTACTCCAAGGACAAGAAAAAGAATGGCAAAGTAAAGCAGTCAACTGATGATGAAGGATCTTCAAGCCAAGTTAATTTCACAAGAGGAAAGATGAATTCAAGAGGTAAAGAAAGAGGAGGTAAGAATAAAGATAATGTTAGAGCTTGTTGGATTTGTGGCAGAACAAATCATTTGGCAAATGATTGTTGGTATAACAATCAAAATGGTGGAAGTCATAATCAGAATTTCAATCAAAGAGGTAGAGGAGGCAAAAATCAAAGAGGTAACTTCAGAGGAAGAGGTGGTAGGACCTCATATGCTAGAGGAGGTGGAAGAAGCTTTCAATCTCAGTCCTACAATAACAACTATTATAATTATGCCTCAGATCAGAAGGATGACATGACCCTCATCTTGAATGCAACACATGAAGCAATAAGAGAAGATCAAAGGGTATTCTATATTGAATCGGGATGTAGCAATCATCTGAGTGGCAACATATCATTGATGATTGATATGGAAGCAAAGGTGAGTGGACATACAGTTCAAATAGGAGATAACACCAAACATAAAGTGGAAAGCATTAGAGCAGTGAAGACAAAGATTGGAAGCACAATCTTAAGCAAGGTACTTTATGTTCCTACTATTCCTAAAAACTTGATAAATGTAGGAAAAATTTTGGAGAAAGGATATGAAGTCAGATTCACAAATAATGGTGTTTATGTGCAAGATCCAAATCAGGGATATAGAAGCATCATTACAGGTCAAAAAGAAGGAAGACTTTTTACTCTCAAGGTCCAAGGTAATGTGGGACATGCATTGTTTACTTATGGAAGTCAAAAGATGTTTAAGTTAGACCTATGGCATAAAAGACTAGGACATTTTAATGAGAGAGCTATAAAAGAAATGTCAAAGAATGATGTAGTGCTTGGATTGCCAAATGTTGAAGGTCAACACATGGTATACAAGTGTGAAGCTTGTCAATTAGGTAAAGCTCACAGAAGTTCATACAATAAACCAGGATACAAGTATTCAAATATGCTTGAGTTGGTTCATACAGATGTGTGGGGTCGTTCAAGGGACTATAGCATAAATGGATCCAGATATTATGAGCCCACGCATGATGTACATATTGAAGATGTTTTACATAATGAACGCATGTCTATCAAGAGTGCACAAAGTATGTCAAAGTGGCAGAAACAAACTTTGTAGGACAGCAAATTGAGTGCACCTCTACTTGGTAGAACAAGATCAAGCTCTCACCATGCATCAAGTAATTTTGTGGATTATTCTCTTATTGCTATAGCATGTAATGAAGAGCCACTTTCTTTTGAAGATGCACGTGACGATCCACAATGGATGAGTGTTATGCAATGAGAAATGGATTCCATACATAGAAATGGTACTTGGGAGTTATGTGAATTGCCAAAAGAAAAGAATGCCATTGGTACAAAGTGGGTTTATAAGATTAAGAGAAAATATGATGGTTTCATTGATCGTTACAAATCTAGATTGGTTGCCAAAGGATATGTGCAACAATATGGCATTGATTATGAGGAAACATTTGCACCTACTTCACACATGACTACCATTCGTACCATGATTGCATTGGCTGCCCATCGAGGTTGGAAAGTGCATCAGTTGGACATAAAAATAGCCTTCTTGAATGGTGATTTGCAAGAAGAGGCCTATGTGAAGCAACCTCCTAGATTTGCTATGAAAGGGAAAGAGCATATGGTTTGTCACTTGCATAAAGCCTTGTATGGTCTCAAGCAAGTTACACGTGCATGATATGACAAAATCCATAAGCACTTGATTGCTCTTGGCTTCACATGTAGTCCGATTGAAAGCACACTCTATGTACACAAAAATGGGGCTAATCTTATAGTGCTTGTTCTTTATGTCGATGACATACTCTTGACTGGGTCATGTGATGCAAAACTTGACATTCTTATGGCTGATTTGCAGCATACTTTTGATGTCACTTATCTTGGTCTTTTGAGCTACTATCTTGGCATCCAGTTTGTATCCATTGAGGGGGGACTTGTTATGCATCAAGCAAAGTATGTTGAAAAACTACTTCAATGTTTTGACTTTGAGGATTGCAAGCCAGTTTCCACACCAATTGAGACAGGATTCAAGTTCTCAATTGAGGATTCTAGTGATGCATTTGACACTTCTCTTTATCAGCAAGTTGTGGTATGTCTTATATATGCATGCAACACAAGGCTGGATATACAGTATGTAGTTTCCCAATTGAGTCGATTCATGCATAGCCCTAGCACTAAGCATTGGCAAGCAGTAAAACATGTGTTTAGATATCTCAGAGGCACTTTGAGCTTAGGTCTCTTTTATGGTAGAGATATTCAACCATGCTTGCATGCTTTTACAGATAGTGATTGGGCTGGTTGTTATGATACTCGCATGTCCACTAGTGGTAATTGCTTTTTCCTCGGAGACTCATGCATAACTTGGTTGAGTAAGAAGAAACCTACAATGGTGACATTGAGTTGTGAAGCTAAGTACACGGTAGTTTTCTCAGCTACAGTGGAGTGTATATGGATGAGACGCTTATTGATGGATCTTTGCATGGAGATTGATGCTGCTACGCATATTCTCACTGATAGTCAGAGTGCTTTGGTTGTTGCACAAAACCCAGTGTTTCATGCACAGACCAAACATATTGAGGTGCATTATCACTATGTGAGAGAGCGCCTTCATGCAGGAGATATTGATTTGGTGTATGTGCCTACACAAGATAATGTGGCAGACATATTCACCGAAGCTCTTCCACGGGAAAAGTTTGAAGCTTTTCGCAAAGTTTTAGGCTTGTTACCTTGTGGGGGCTGATCTATCACTCCCTATATGTGTTCACATCATTCGCTCCAAGGGGGTTTGTTACACTTATGTGTTCCTCGAGTAGCTTTGATGTGAACCTTTTCCCTATACATGGGCACTTTTTACTCTAATGCTGGCTAGAGGTTTTTTCCCATGTTACCACATACATGATTCACTCATATGTGGTGGTACTTTGTACTTAGGGATATTATTCAGCTCTTACTTCAGTTCATCATCAATATAGAGAGCTATTCCGGCCATCGTCTTCTATGTGTGTCTTGCTGTGTTTGTGCTCCTTGTGTGTGCTCCTTGTGTGTGCTTCTTGTGTGTCTCTCGCACTTCTACACATACCCAACACATCATTTACCGTCATTACTTGAATCATTTCTTTGGAGATTTCTATGGCCTCTTTCGCTCCCCCTGCCTCCAAACTGTCCTCTACCTCTTGCATGATTCTATTGTTTACCTTAGTCTTTGTTATTATTTCCTCTTCCACTTTTGAAGCCTCTACCTCTGCCTCATCCTCTACCATAGTAGAATAACTACTCAAAACTAGGTTTTCCTTAGGAGTATGAGTCCTCAACATGATGCTTTTCTTCAATTATTAGCATGGGTAGCAGATGTGTAAAATTTAGAATATTTTCCCTAGTCTGAATAGAAGTTTTGAACTGCTTATATATAGTTCCTAAACCATGAAGGCACACTTCCACCTTATCATCATCATCATCTACATCGATGCCAATATATGCAAGCGACTCCCGTATGCTTTTGATTTTAAGGGTGTAGTCACTTATTGACATGATCTTTTCTCTTGTGGATGTAGCTCCTTCTTGAGTTGCAATTTCCATGCCTTTATATTGGTCTCATACAATGTGACCAAACTATTCCAAGCCTCTTTCACAGTCATGGAATCATGTATGTGCTCAATCATGCTATACTATATGCCAATAGATATTTAATACATTACCTTCCATGCTCGTTAATTCCGTTTTTCACATGCTCTTAACTGGTTTGCAATCCAATTCCTCTCTGGTAATTGCGGAACATTTTCATTCCCTCCTTTGATGTACTTCCAGTAGCCTTTTCCCATAGGGAAATATTTCATTTTGAATCTCCAAGCATGAAAGTTGTTCTTGTCCAACTTATCTCTCATAAGCTGACTCAATCCATTAGCATTTTTCATTTCCACGACAATTCACAACACTGCGAAAACACTAGAAGCAGTACCTTTGCTTGAACATTGTCATATTGTGATGTGATAGTTTGATCTAAGAAAAATACAATTTTCGTGTATCAACAATACACAGAATCTCTTGAAATTTTGGAACTGGAATACTTGAGTGATTTTGAAGCACATGCTCCATGCCTTCTCACATACTCTTCACTATGGGACTTCTCCATGAGCTCTCTACAACCAGATTGACTCTAATACCATGTCAAGAGAAAGGAGATAAGAAAAAAAGCTCTCGCACACTCTCACACACAAAGAGAGGAGCACACATAAATTGAGGCAATGAAGAATGATCTTCTTGTTCCTCTTCTTTTTCTTCTTCTTCTATTACATAAAGAGAATATAGAAGAAATAAACCATAAGGTTCCTCGCAAAACCCCATTTTCTTGTTGGCAAACATTCAAGTATTCTGAGCGAAACCTGTCACTCATATGAAAATAGTTGCATAGTTTTAATTCTCTCTATAAACCTATATTTTACTTAATGAGGGATGTTTTGGAACAATATACAAAGCATCTTTGGAAAAAAAACTCCGAAAGAAAGGTCAATGATTTGGTAGTAAAAAAAGCCAATGAATATGCAATTGCTGAAGTATGGATGAATGAAAGAGTGCAATGGTCTATCCTAAATCATGTGTAGATTTCATTTGTGGATTTCTAGAGATGTTTCTTTAATATTTTCATAGGACTTCTATAAGACACTCGGGATCACTGGAGTTCCAATTTATGGTGTGCAACTATTTGTGAATTATTGATGGGCCAATACAATCCAAATTTGATTTTTAGCTACTTTTTGTTTCTAGTGCATAGCACATTGCAATATATTTTCTCTTAAATCTTGTATGAATTTGGGCATAGACAGTTGTTTACCCTCACTCAACAATGTCTTTACAACAAGAGTCTCGATTATGTACAAAGAAGGTTAGAGGCTATTTCTTTGGGAGATCTATTGGACCATCACCCACTGTCAGAGGCCAAGGGCAGAGGCCATTTTGGTGGTAGATCGGTTGCCTTGTTGGCCCTGTCGAAGAAAAGGAGGAGCGGATGAGAAGGGTAGGGGAGCCAAGAGGCAAAAAAAGAGGGAGAATGAATCGAAAGAGATCTTTTCTTCCCATCTGCTAGAGAAGAGAAGGAGGAAGGCTACACATCGTGGAAGGTGTTGGGGATGTAAGAATCATGTGACCTTACCCCTATATTCATATATACCCATCATTTATAGAGCATTGCGTCAAGAGAGATCATTATGGGTTTCGAGGCTCCCATGCATGTGTGCATGTTTCTTCTCTTCTCTCTCCCTCCATCTCTTCGTTTCTCCTCTTCTCCACCACACCAAAGCCTTCATTGGTATCAGAGCTTGCTGAAGGCTGGCGTGCAATGGACTTCAACGGAAGCTTACGTCACAAGAGGTGAATGTATAGGTCAGAACCTCTTGATAGCTACTCTTTATTTTGACCATAACTCGAGCTAGGAAGCTCGGATTGGTGCATTTTAAAGTTCTTTGCATAGCTAACATAGAGGCCTACAATATGACAAAAGGAGATATAGATTTGAATTGGAGTTTTAGCTTGCCAAAAATTCAAAAATCTCAAACTGATGTAGAACATGAATCTATAATCAGTTGGATAATAGGTCAGCTTTTTGGTTGTAACTTGAGTTTTACAGGTTGGATTGGAGCGATTCAACTTGTTGTGTGTAGCTTAGAAAAGGCTACAACTTTATGGAAGAATATAGATCCAGATTCTAAGTGCTAGGTCATCCAAAATGTAGAATGCAAAGTAAAAGTGCTATAGATGAAGGTGAAATTGACAACAGATGCATTTTTTGTGTATATCTTGAGCTACATATCTTCGATTCAGGTCTTCTATATATCGTTACATAGCAAGAAAGAGATCTTGAAGTTTTTTGAAGAGAAAAAAAATTCAAATTCAAAGGTTATCATCCCTAAAACATCAAAACACAAAGTAGCATATTTTCACCATAAGAACCCTAATTGCTTTTGGAGATTCATTTTTCTTTGGAACTTCTTCAAGAGAGATTTTTTGGTGTGCAAGCTCTTATCTTTAGAGCTTGAAGGCATTTTCCATGTATGATCACTATGGTAGCTCCTCTGTATGAGAGTAGAACATTATCTTGTCACATGTTTGGCATGTGAGATGACATTGTGGTATATTTTTTTTGAGGTTTATGTCATTAGAAGTCTGATCATAGCATTATCAATGGATGTATAGTATTTGTATTCTTGTTTTTCCTTGCAAGTACATGACCCAAATTGGAGCTTCAGTTGCACATCTATTTGTCACCTTGATTGGCTATTATTTTAGCATATAGTCATTGATTTGATATCTATTTGCTAGTGTGATTTTTGGCATATGTGGATAGGGATCCCCACATGGTTATTTTGGTTCTGAGTCCATTTTACAGAGGAGATGCTGCCAAAATTTTGTCAGCAATTTACTCTAGTAGATCCTTTATGCTTGTGTGATAGCTTTGGATCATTGCTTATCTTCATTTACTTGGACTTGATCATAGCTTATTTGTGACAGGTTGGACCATCTTGCATGATTTATTCTTGAGTGGGAGGTGTATCACAATTGTATTGGCATGTATTGCCATCAATTTTTGGCATGTGTATTTGCCATTATCTTTGATTGGATCAATGATATGTGGTGATAATTTACTCATTATTCTTTTGCTACTAGTTATCTTGTTTTGATTGCTCAATTTACAAGGGATATTTTGTCAAATTTTCCCCAAGATTCCTTCACATCTACTTGATCAATTTGGAGACTTGGTGAGCAGTCTTATGCTCATGGTTTTATGTGCATGCTAGATGCATGATTATGTGACAAGTGTTTCATATGTTTTCTTCTCCAGTGAGACATTTGTGATGTGAGTTATGCATATGAACATGGAGGTGTGATCCTATTGAGGATTACATTTCTTGGATTGCCAACATGGTGTCTTATTGGTTTGATGGCACAGACTTTCTAAGATGGAAAGATCAAATGTGGCATACATTGGTTCATGCAGGGTTACACATATGTGCATAGAGATGCACAGAGGCCTTGTGACATGTCGGACCACGTATGGATGGATATGGATGAATTGACCAGCTCCACTATCTGATTATAGCTTGTGGATTCTATATATGAGTTTGTTATGTATGAGGAGATGAGTAGTGCATTATGGCAGAGAATACATGATATGTATGTGAGTCCATTGACTCATGTGAGATGTAGATCACATCGATAGCTTCGATGTTGGCATTGTGGTCATGAGGGCTATAATAGACGATGTTGCTTTAGGTGGATGCAATGATGACATCAGAGATATGCATGTGATGCAGGTCAGGTAGTGGTTTTAAAAGAGTTTATGGTAGTTGATTATGCTAATGATAGTGATATCACTTTCTCCTATGGTTCGTCTCAAGATTCCTCTCATTCATTGGATAGCACTTCTATGGTTTGGTTGCTTGATGCATTAGTCAATTTTCATGTTACTCCACATTGCGAGTGGTTTTGTCAATTCTTAGGTGAGAGTCTTGGATGTGTGCGCTTGCGTGATGGTACGACATATGACATTGAGGGTGCAGGAGATATATGCCTTATACTCCCTAATGGAACCTCACTTATACTTAGACATGTACACTATGTGCCTTCATTCACTACAAGCTTGATTTTAGTTAGCCAATTATAGGAGAGCAAATGTTATGCATTCCTTGGTGAGCATCATTTTCAGTTGTAGTTTGGATAGTTTATGCTTGTCAGAGGTGCTAGGATTGGGCACATGTATCCACTGTAGGTACTCCATGTGAGAGACAATCTCTTCTCAGTGGGAGTTCAGCCTTATGTGTGATGTGAGACTCATCATGTCTCATTTTCTCTACCTACACATAGGTCTATTGACATTCATGATGCACATGTATGGTAGGATCCAAATGCTCTGATGGATGCACATGAAGAGCATGTTTTTGATGCCTTTGATGCTTATATAGAGCACAATTTTATTGATCATATGGATGCTCATGTGGATCACACTTTGGATTATCATTTGGATGCTTTGAAGCATGAAGTGGATGCTCATGTAGAGCATTGTGATGATACTTAGTTAGAGCATGATCATCAGTTTGATCTTGGTGTTGATGCTGTGTAGTTAGCTCATGTGGAGCATGATGATACACCTAATATGGTAAAGCAAGATAGCTCTTATGATGCACAGTGTATGCCAGAGCATACTAGCTCTTAGGTTGCACATCTAGACACATCCTTGGTTGATAGGATGATTGATTTGGATGTTGAGAAGTCAACAATTATGCAGTCATTCTTGGATTTGCTCATGCTAGATGTTGACATAGATATGTCAGGACATGTTGGTCTTGATGATGGTGCTTTGGATGCCTTGAAAATAGGCATGGATAACATGCTTAGGTTAGCCAACATAGCATAGGTTTTGTCAGCATTTGGGAGTCTAATGTATGAGTTGCTATGCTCGAGACCGGACATTGCAGTTGTTATTGGATCATTTGCACTTGGAGTTGTCAGTCGTTTGATGATTGACATAGGCATAAAGTGAGTGGGAGCTTTGTAGGAACTCCATGAGTTCTTGCATCAGTTCGATGTGAGCTCGACTCTTATCGATATGAGTCAAGAGAAATTTGAGGTGTGTGGATACACCTTGTTTGAGGCAGTTGGTGTAGGCTAATGGATATGGGTTGAGATCCGCACTCTTCCTATACATTAGTATATATTCCTACATCATTCTTTGTATATTTTTCCACTTATGGTCATGTTGACCTTTAAGTGGGAGATTGTTGGGGATGTAAGGATCATGTGACCTAAGCCCCTACATTCATATATATACATCATTTATAGAGCATTGCTTCAAGAGAGATCATTATGTGGGTTTTCGAGGCTCCCATGCATGTGTGGGAATTTCTTCTGTTCTCTCTCTCTCTCTCCCTCCATCTCCTCCTTGCTCCTCTTGTTGAAGACACCAAAGCCCTTCAAAAGGAAGCGGTCATGGTTCGTGGATGATCAAGCATGGGAGTTTGGCCTAGATGAGGACCAACTCACCATGGCTACTTGCATAGCCACTCAAAGGTGGGCCTACCTAGCTTTCTTGCCTTGAAAGCCTTTTGGCATTCCTAAATTAGTAGGAGAGGAAGGTGTGAAGTGAAGTGAGTCCCCTTGGATGACGATTTGACAAAAGACAAGAGAGATTAGTGGTGAAACAACGAAGGGCATAAGTTGTACGAAGAGACATCGGGACTTCAAAATAGAGAACTTGAAAAAGTCGGTATGGCACCCTCGCCTATAGTATTTTTTGCTCCACAAAAGGGGTTATGGCACTATCCTGGATGCGATTTCAACAAGTTGTAGAATTCCTAAACTTTATTTATTGTTGTGGCATGCTTCTGTACAACTTCCTTATCATGTTATATAGGTACAACTTCCTTATCCTGTTCTGACTCTAGTATCGGGAGTGAGGAGAAGGAACGGTCCTTTGTAAGAATGGGTCTACTAACTGAGTATGACTAAAACATGAATCACCACAGCTGAGAGATATGCTAAGAAGTACATTATAAGAATTAAGGCGAAGGGTAATTTAGTATTATGTATCGTTGTGGATGCCTTCACAAAAAACAAAAAACCAATTTGAGCTTATTCAATGATCATTGTGCCATGGATGTGGTAAGGCAAATCATGTTGATTTTGACACATGAATGACTGATTGAGATTGTTGAAGCATCATGGGTTCCTACTCAGCTCCAAAAACTTTTATGGTTCACCATCACTAGTTTTATGAACTCCTGAGCTTAGGTTGTGCTTGAAAAAGAAACATTACCTGTTGTGCTTAGTTAAGATTACCATACACAAGTAGCATAAATAATTATGTGCCTTATTGCATAACTTCTTGAATGCAATATTATTAAGTTTTTTTAATGGTCGAAATGTGATGCACAATAGTCAATAGAATTCAAACTTACATAGTGTTTCTTGCATAGGTGGATCCAAAAAATTAATTTCGCTATAAGAACATGCTTCAAATGTGACTCAAATGAAGAAGAATTTCATTTTTCATTGTTGAGGGAAAACTTGGAGATATATAACTACAATTTTTTCCTTTTTACTTTTGACACATGTCATGACATAGCCTAACAGGAAATCTATTGTAGTGTCAAAATGGTTTTTAGATGTAGTACTATATTTCTTTTCATCTTTAATTTTACCTTTGATCAGGATCAGTGCATAATCTTTATTTCATTTTCTAGTTCACTTTGTCATCTCTCTTGCAAAAGCATATAGACTTCTTGTAAGTTAAATTTGTTGGAGTTAGACGTCTCCGGAAGCACACGAACAACACAAGCAAGAAGAAGAAGCTTGGAGCACAACCTTGTCGGCCAATATGCCCTTCACGTAAAACATGTCCATCATGCAAATATCTATGATTTCCTTCATAGATAGTTTTTCGAAGTGCTTTGGAGTAGCATGCTTCGAGTCGTGGTCTACATAGGGGACAAGCATGGTAACCCAAAATTGATAAACCTAAACATTCACCATAACCGGGCCAATCATGCATCGTCCACTGTAGAGATTCCCGATGATGTCCTTCATTTTGATATAGCTTCAAGCCTGCACAGTTATCGATATGCGTACAAACCTTCAGAGGTCTCAATCACACGAAGATTCCCTCGCAATTTTGTGCCGCCCAGTGCGTACATACTCCATTTGAATCTTTCTCAATTATTGAATGAGTCCTATGAACTACACATGGGTGCCACATGGCACTCATGTGTAAATCCATCTAAATGGATCTAAGAGGTGGTTCACACCTCCTCCATTCATTGACTCCATATAACATTTCCTTCCCCTTAACTCCATTTTTGTCCTCAAAAATGGTACTGGAAGGTCTAATAGAAAAAGATAATCAATGGAATAGTACTCCCACTAAATCCCCATGCATAAAAATACATGGTCCTGTCTCCGTGTTGTTTCCCCATATCCTTCCCCTTTAGAAGACTCTTGGGAAGGTAATCTAAAGTCAGGAAACCGTCTCTGAAGGGTGCTAACCCGCTCCCATGTGGCATTATCTTCTGAACTATCTTTCCACTTTACTAGACACTCTTTATACGTGACTTCTCGTCCGTTTCTCTCGAGTGCGTAGTATGCTCTCAGGCTCATGTGGAATTGATTGAACAAAGATAGGCTCTACTACCTCACTATCTGGAATGAGGTTGTCAGATTCACCCAGCCTTTTCTTAAGCCGGCTAACATGAAAAACTGGATGGATTTGACTATTCTCTGGAAGTTGGAGCTAGTAAGCCATCTTTCCTATTCTCTTAAGTATTTGGAAAGGTCGACTATACCTAGGAGATAGTTTTGGACAAGGTCCCGTCTTCATGGTTTAGAACCTAGATAGAAATCTAAGATAGACTTGCTCTCCTACCTCAAAGTTGATATCTCTCCTTTGAGGGTCATCATAGGCTCTAGCTCTATCCTGAGCTCTCCTAATGTTGTCCTTAGCAAGTCTAAGCATATCGTTCATCTCTTCCAAGAAGTCCTTTGCAGCTTGAACTTTCTCATTCTACAAGCTTACTGCATAAGGAGCTCTTGGCTGAAACCCATACATAAGCATAAATGGACTCTGCCCAATGGAAGGGTGCTTGGCACTATTATATGCAAACTCTACTATAGGTAAGTACTCTTCCCAATTAGTTTGCCTTTCATTTACATATGCTCGAAGCATATCCTCCAGGATTTGGTTAACCCTCTCTGTTTGCCCATCCGACTGTGGATGCTCGGCCGTGCTCATGCTAAGTTTTGTATCCAACCTTTTGAAGACCGCTCTCCAAAAGTGGCTAGTAAATTTCCTATCCTGATCGGAAACTATGTCTAAAGGAAGACCATATAATCGGTATAGGTTCTCTACAAAGATTCTAGCCAACTCTGGGGTCTTCACTGTAGTACATGTCGGAATAGACCTAGCCATTTTGGTTAACCTATCCACAATTACTCAGACCGAGTCGTGCCCTCTCTATGTCTTAGGTAATCCGACTATAAAGTCCACGGAGATACTCTCCCACTTCCCATTAGGAATATCCAATGGGTGGAGTAGTCCTCCAATCCTCAACCTCTCAGCTTTGTTGACCTGGCATTTATTGCACTTAAGCACATACTCTAGGATGTCCTTATGAAGTCCAGGCCAATAAAACTGACTCTTAACAAGATCATAAGTCTTGTTAACTCCTGTGTCCCGCACTAGGTGTGTCATGACACTCATACAAAATATGTTGTCTCATCTCGGTATCTCTAGGAACACACACCTTACCTTTATGTAGCAGATATTCATCATGGACACTGTAATTCTTCCAGTTGAATCCTTCTTGAGTACCCGTCAATACTCCATCCTCACTGGAAACCCATATATCACGATCCCCATTCTCTATGGTTTCCCAAATCTCAGAATATGCAGGATCAAGCCTACATTTTCCTCTAAGGGACTCAAGTAGCTCACTAGTGATCTAAGTAAAACTCAGTCCATTGAGCATAGGCATGCGGCTAAGTGAATCAACCACTACATTAAACTTTCCCTTCCTATACCTAAACTCATAATCAAACTCCTGAAGGGTCTCTGCCCATCGGGTCTTACGACCTTTAAGGTCGGTTTGATTAGAGAGCCATTTTATGCTCTCTTGATCAAACACTATCGTGACTTTGGCACCATATAAATAATGACGCCACTTCTTCAAAGCATGGACAATTTCATACAACTGCTTCTCATAGACGAAGTAATTTTTCTGAGCCGGTTCTAGTTTCTTGCTCTCAAAAGCTACTGGTCGACCATCCTATACTAAAACCGCTCCTATAGCAAAATCGCTCGCGTCAGTCTCAACCACAAAAGGTTTGTTGGGATCTGCTATGTGTAAAAGTGGAGCTTTAGCAATTGCTACTTTCAACTTTTCCATACTTTGCTTCTGTTCGTCTCCCCAATGAAAGGCTTTCCCTTTCCCTTTAAGCTGTTCCGTCATCGGGACAGCAATCTTGGCATAGTTCTTAATGAATCTTCAATAGAAACCTGATAAACCTAGGAAGATCTGTAGCTCTTCCAAGTTCCTTGGATGTGGCCATTCCATAATAGCCCTTACCTTTTCAGTATCCATTTGGATTCTGTCCTGGGAGACTATATGCCCAAGGTATCTAACCTCTGTCTTGAAAACTTCACACTTCGATTCCTTAGCAAAGAGTGAATTTTCCCTTAGCACTTGAAATACCTTCCTCAAGTGTTCCAAGTGCTCCTCTTCTGATGTACTATAGATCAGAATATCATCCAGAAAGTCTGCTACAAAATGTCCTAGATAAGGCCGTAAAACACTATTCATGAGCTTCATGAAAGTGGCAGGAGCATTGGTGAGACCAAAAGGCATCACCAAAAACTCATAGTGCCCATATCTAGTCCTAAATGCAGTCTTAGGGACATCCTCTGCCCTAATCCTGATCTGATGATATCCTGATCTAAGATCAAGCTTGGTAATATACCTAGCTTGATGTAACTGATCAAGTAGATCTTCCAACCTAGGCATTGGAAATCTATTTTTGATAGTTATCTTATTAAGTGCTCTATAGTCTATACATAGTCTCATAGAGCCATCTTTCTTTCTAACTAGGAGCATTGGCGATGCCCATGGTGAGTTACTAGGTTTGATGAAGCCCTTATCTAAATAATCTTGCAATTGCTTCTCAACCTCCTCATGCTGAGAAACACTAAGCCTATAAGGTGGTCCGCAAATAGGGTTAGTGTTAGTAACAACCTCTATGGCATGGTCAATGTCCCCTCTCTCAGGTGGTAGCCCTCTAGGTAAGTCAGTGGGAAAAACATCTCTGTACTCAAACATAAGATCCTTAAAACTTTTAACCACACACTCTTGCAAAAAATAATAGTGGAAAGTCCTGTTCATATTTACATTCCTAGCATGAAAAGATACATCAGATGAGCTGTCTGTACAATGCTACATATCATGACTATACAATAAAAACATGTCATGTACATGTTGAGAATAACAGAGACTATACAACTCTAGTGATGAAATGAGAGGTGCACTAGGTACATCTCTCTCTCCCTGAATACAAACTTTACTTCCATTCTTTTCAAAATCGAGTGTGTTGTTTTGATAGTTGTGTTTAAGTGTGTCTCCCAACCCCCATAGCCACTCTCTTCCTAAAACTAGATCTGTCCTCTCCATGTTCATAATTTGGAAGTCCATATAATCTGTATAGTCCTGCATCTTGACTTCCAAACTGGATACCATAGTATCCCATATTCTGTTATCTTGCCCTTGCATCATAGATACAATGTATTTATGTGCATTAGGCTGCTGGGGAATCTTTAATTTCTTGACCAAAGCATAGTTTATAAAATTATGAGTAGCCGAGTCATCTATCATGACCCGCACCCTGGTCCCGTATATACTACCATGTAGCTTAACTAAGTCATGTGGTCCAAACTGCGGTGACCATAATGACTGAGTCAAACAACAGGTGTGCTCTAAATCCTCGTGCATCACCTCCATTCCCTTGCAGCTAGAGCTTCCATGAATAGGAAGGGTCTACACTAGGTGGACCGCCTTTTTGCCCTTTTCGAGTGTCGTACTAGACTCTAGTCCCTTTTTCTTTTATTCCCCCTTCTTGAGTGGACAGTTCCACAGTGAATGGCTAGGAGATAGGCACCTAAAACACATGTTCTCTCTTTTGGCCTTCTCAAACTGGTCTGTGGATAATCTAGGCCCTTGTGATCTTTGTTTTTTAATAAAAACTTTGTTTTTCCCAAAAGGCAACTTCTTCTTGAATTTAGTCATACTAAGAGGCTTGAGGGGCTGATCTGTCTCCATAGGAGTATACTGAGGACGGTTATGGTCCTCATAGATCTGTGCATATTTGATCGCCTCCTCAAACGTCTTAGGCGCATTCCTTCTGACTTCCCTCTTAATGGCTTTGTCTAAGCCTCTAACAAACCCTCGGGTCTTTTGGAAATCATCTAAACCCTTAAGTTTCAAAATGATCTCTCTATAGTGGGATAGGTAGACCGAAAGAGGCCTACCTCTCTGTGTAATCCTATCCCACTCATCCCAATTCCTCCCCTCTTCGTTCTCAGGAAGAAACTCTTTTAAAAAAAGAGTCTCAAACTGAGTCAAGTCAGTAGGGATAGAGTTAGCCTCCTTAAGACTCATCCACCACTTATAAGCATGTGGGCCAAGGGAGAGACTCGCCTCTAGCACACGGTACTCAGGTGGGGTGCCCTTCAATTGATGCAAATCATGCCACTTTTGTAAAAAAGTGTAGATTGCATCCTTGTTCCTGTCTCGGTCATCCCCCGTAAAGGTAGGTGGCTTCAAGTCTTTCAGGAGGGGAGCTTCCCTAGAGCTCTCTCCTTTGTGTTTACTAGGAAGAAAAACCTCTCTCCTAGTAATCTCTAGAGGAATAGGAGGAGACTCTCTTTCCTTTCTAGCTAGGAAAGAGGTAACACTAGTCTCAAGTGAGATCATTTGAGACTTAAGCTGTTGTATAAGAGATGTGATGCTACCAAGATCTTTCTCTAATTTAAGGGTTTGCTCCTTCAAATCTATGAATTGGTCACGAGTGACAAATTCATCTATAAGTTCTTCATAAGTGTATTCTTCCTGTGAAGGCTCTTTCTCTTCTAAGTTCTCTTCTATTTCTTGCCCTAATTCTACTTCTTCCATTCTAGAATCAGGATCCTCTAGTTGCTCTTTAGATGGAGAAGTGGTTTCAACTACTTGTTTGCCTTTAGTTTCCATGTTTTAGTTCCCTTCCCCCATTTGCTAACTAGAGTGTATGAAAATGAATGGAAGTAAGGCTCAAATATGCAAGAAGAAGAGAAATATATCACAAGAGCACTTCCCTGTTACAAAGTTTAGTTGCAGAAGCATAATCGAAGAGATCCTTGAAGATTTAGGTCACTGATTTTGAATTCTCGCCAGGCCCAAATGAAAATTGGAAATGTCCGGTTGGTCCGTGGAGGTTCTAAACACCATAAACCATCCAAAACAACACCAAAAGCACGTGGGAATAGCCCCGACCGGGCAACCTGAGTGAAACTGAGCAACTTCAAAGATGTGACAATTCTCACCAGTCCAAGTAATGTAACCCAACACCTGCACTTCAAGAATTTGAGACTATCCCAAGTGAAAAAAGTGGATTTGGACTCCGGATGATGAAAAACTAAGCCCAGGAATGGCCACCTAGCTCCTACTGAAGCGCTACAGAGAGATTTTGGTGGGGAAAATCTCGTCCAAATCCAGCAGCAATGGTTTCTAAGCAAAGCTTAGGAGTGTAGCTTCAAAACCTGACCAAGATTCTTAAAATCCGATATCGTATGAGGAAGCTATGGTGCGGAGAAGTCGGGTATGTCACCGATGGGAAGTGAAAAAACTCATCTTCTTAGAGTAGTGACTTGGAGAAACTCAAAAGTGAGGTTTTGAAGCTTTTTTTATCAAATCCAACACCCACATCCCATATCCACAGCCCGTATTACATACATGTATCCTCTCTTGGCCAAAATTTGATCTATAGCATCACCTTAATCCTCCAAGATTCTCAAAAAAAACTTCAATTTTTTCCCTAGTCCACTTCTAAGCTCCCTATCCATTCGAAAAAGCTTGACATCTTGTCGAAGAGCTGTCGAAGAGCGTTTTTATCCCATATATCCATGTGTAGCACAATTCTAGGGGAATATATAGGAGGTCATTTTGTACATGCTCTATGAACGCCTACGCGCGCATCAGTATTTGAGCCCGCTCGTGGGTCTGTGTCGCCTCAATTTGTGTGTCTTTACTCTAGGCGCATGGATTGTTCCCTGGCTCGGATACCAGTGTAGAGATTCCTGATGATGTCCTTCATTTTGATATAGCTTCAGGCCTGCACAGTTATCGATATGCATACGAACCTTCAGAGGTCTCAATCACACGGAGATTCCCTCGCAATTTCGCGCTGCCCAGCCACATACGTACTCCATTTGAATCTTTCTCAATTATTGAATGAGTCCTATGAGGTACACATGGATGCCACATGGCACTCATGTGTAAATCCATCTAAATGGATCTAAGAGGTGGTTCACACCTCCTCCATTCATTGACTCCATATAACATCCACATAAGTATGCTTTGCACTCACATGCAAGGTATACATCCATGTTTTTTGCCTTATACTTACCTCATGCAATAAGAGCTAATAATAAATGACCCTTTTTTGTGGCCAGCCATGGTGGGATGTTATAATTGACCAAACATATAGGCCATGTGCTCCATGAAGAGCTGCATAAACCAAATAGATTTACTCCATCCATAGCTAGGCCTGGATGACAGTTCTGAGGCTCACTAGCAAACTCTGGCCACTTACTATCTATGTGTTTCCACGCATCAGAGTCAGCAGGCACTCGCATTACACCATTTGTAGACCTGCTCTTTACATGCCATGACATTAACTTAGGTATGGATTTGCATCTGAACGTACTCTTAATTCTTGGAATGATAGAAAAGTGGTGAAGAACCTTTGTGGGGATTGCTTCGCCCACAAGGTCTTCTCTAATCCTGTTCAATCCACACTTTGGACATATGTGGAGATGCTCATACTTGTTTCGAAAAAGAATGCAATCCTTCGCACAAGCATGAATCTTGTTGTAGTCCATTCGAGTGGATTGTAAAAGTTTTTTTTGCATCTCCACGTGTTGGAGGCATGTCATTGCCATCTGGAAAAAACTGATCTTTAAGAAGCCTACAATAAGAAATTAGAACGATATTAGTAAATAAAGTTATTTTGATACAGCAATGAAAATTTATTTCAAATCCATTTACCTTAACAATTCAGAGACACTACTATCTGACCATC
>CM035415.1:12686883-12701883 GCA_020310875.1 Ceratopteris richardii | reverse complement strand
CCAAGTTTCATTTTCAAGTAGAGCATCATACTCTTCCTGCATTGCCTTCTCCCAATTCTGTTTACCTTTGGCTTCTTCATAAGTAGTTGGATCTTCTTCTGTTTTCACAATGTAGGCATAATCTTTTGTTGTTAGGAAAGATGTATCATAACTATACCTTATAGGTTCTCTCCTTTCCCTTGTAGATCTTCTGATTTCTGCACTTCTTGAAGTTTCAGCCTCATTTGATTCTGGATCAAATCTTGGCCCTTCTTCTACATGATCCTGCACTCTACATCTAGAGTCAACTTCATCAACAATTTCTTCACAAACTTTTACCTTTGCCTTTCCTTTCCTTTGAATTTCTTCAAGACCTGTATACTCATTTGGTGATCCTGTATACCACATATTTTGCTCATCAAATGTCACATCTTTAGTAACAAGAAATTGCTTTGTGGATGGACTCCACAACCTATAACCCATCTGTCTATCATCATATCCAATAAACACATACTTCTCTGCTTTTGGTTTTAGCTTATGTCTTAATTGTGAAGGAACATAAGCATATGCAATACATCCAAATACTTTACAATGATCAAGACTAGGCTTCTTACCCCACCATGCTTCATAAGGGGTTCCTCCATCCAAAGCTTTGCAAGGCAACCTATTCACAAGGTATGTTGCAGTGTTAATAGCTTCTGCCCATAAGTAATTTGGACAATTCTTTTCCTTCATCATGGCTCTTGCAAACTCTACAAGAGTCCTATTCCTCCTTTCTGCTACTCCATTCTGTTGAGGGGAGTACCTGCAAGTTACTTCTCTTTTGATACCTGCATTCCACAAATAATCATCAAACTCTTTTGAGAAATACTCTCCCCCTCCATCTGATCTTAACCTCTTTAGCTTTTGTCCTGTGATCCTTTCTGCATAGACATGAAAATGTTTGAATGTCTTGAAAACTTCTGATTTATCCTTGATTACATACAAAGTAATCCACCTGGTTGCATCATCAACAAACAACACATAATATCTGGATCCATTTATGCTATAGTCCCTTGAGGGACCCCATACATCTGTATGAACCAATTCAAGCATATTTGAATACTTGTACCCTGATTTGTTGTAAGAACTCTTATGTGCTTTACCTAATTGACAAGCTTCACACTTGTACACCATATGTTGCCCTTCAATATTTGGCAATCCAAGCACCACCTGATTCTTTGACATCTCCTTTATAGCTCTCTCATTGAAATGACCTAGCCTTTTATGCCATAGGTCTAATTCAGATACCTTTTGACTTCCATAGGTAAATAATGCATGTCCCACATTACCTTGGACTTTGAGAGTGAACAATCTTCCTTCCTTTTTTCCTGCAATTATGTTTCTATATCCCTGATTTGGATCTTGTACATAAACACCATCATTTGTGAATCTTACCTCATATCCTTTCTCCACAATTTGCCCTACACTTATCATATTTTTAGGAATAGTAGGAACATAAAGTACCTTGCTCAGAAGTGTACTTCCACTCTTTGTCTTCACTGATCCAATGCTCTCCACTTTATGTTTGGTATTGTCACCTGTCTGAACTGTATGTCCATTCACCCTTGCTTCCATATCAGTCATCAAGGATAGATTCCCACTCAGATGGTTGCTACATCCTGAGTCAATATAGAACACTCTTTGATCTTCTCCCATTGATTCATGAGTTGCATTCAAGATAAGAGTCATGTCATCCTTCTGATCTGATGCATAATTGTAATAATTGTTGTTGTAGGACTGAGATTGGAAGTTTCTTCCACCTCCTCTACCATATGATGTCCTACCACCTCTTCCTCTGAAATTGCCTCTTTGGTTTCTGCCTCCTCTACCTCTTTGGTTATAATTCTGATTATTGCTTCCACCATTTTGATTATTATACCAACAATCATTTGCCAAATGATTTGTTCTGCCACAAATCCAACAAGCTTTAGTATTATCTTTGTTCTTACCTCCTCTTCCTTTACCTCTGAAATTTGTCTTCCCTTTTGTGAAGTTGGCTTGATTTGAATTCCCTTCATCATCATTTGATTGCTTTCCCTTGCCATTCTTTTTCTTGTCCTTGGAGTACATAGCTTGACTTGTACTTCTATCATTGTCTCCTTTAAGATCCTGCTCAAAGGTTAGCATGTGTCCTAGCAATTGATTAAGGTCAGGAGTAAAGTGATCAAGTGACAATTCTATGGATAATATGAAAGGCTTCCACTTCTCATCTCCTCTCAGACCTGTAAGTATTTGTCTTACCAACTTTTCTTCTTCAATATCTTCATCCACTGCTCCCAAGCTATCTGCAATATCTTTCATCCTTGCCACATAATCTGAAATTGATTGTGAGCTCTTCTTCTTGAAGGTTGTGAACTCAGCCCATAGTGAGGACTTCCTTGACTTAGTTGTATTTTGGAAATGCTCTTCCAAGGCATTCCAAACATCTGTGGCACTTTCCAAACCTCTGATGTGAGGTAGAAGGTAATCATTTACAGCCATGTAGATGATGCTCCTTGCTTGAGCATCCTTTCTCATCCAAGTCTTCAACATTGCAAGTTCTTCCCTAGTAGGAATACTTGGATCTGCAAACTCAGGTTTTTCTTCATCTCCTGTAATAAATGATATAAGATCTTTGCTCATGAGGTGTGCTTCCATCCTCATGGACCATGCTGGATAGTTCTCCCTATCTAGCTTATCAATCTGCAAGCTTTCTCCCATCTTGTATTCACCTGTGTATTGAAATCTTCAAGCTTTACAAACAATGTATGTACCTTTACTTCGAATTGAACTCCTTTTGCCTTTCTTGATGTCAATTAGTCTTCTCCTCAAGCTTTGACTCCAAGCTTTTACTTCTTAGTCCTTCAAGTGCTGAGTTTCTTGAATCTGCAGCAGTCGGGATCCTCCTTTTCTTCAAATTGATGTCTCTTGCTCTGATACCACTGATGGAGAATGTTAATCTCCAAAAGAACAACTTACTCTTGTGATTAGAGCACCTCTATACCAAGAATAAGTCAAACACTCCACTAATTTAGAGGATCAATTGCTAATTATCAAAAGATTAACAAATCTGTGAAGAAGATGAAACACAGAAAAGTCTGCTGCACTATTTCTCCACATTGACCTATCAAACGTGTAGAGTTTTTTATGAAACTTTGTACGAAGTATCTCCTAGAGATTGCGCATTTACTCCAAGTTGAATCTCTTCAAAAGATTAAGTGTAGCTTGAGAAATCAACTTCTCAAGTTACCTATGTCAGAAACTGTTACTCAGAACAGTCGACTTTACACCTGTAACTTTTAAGACTTGGTTCTCCTTGAATAGAACCCGTTTTACAAAATGCTTCTAGACATAAGTAGCTTATCTTCCAACTTAAAGATTAAGCACTCACTCATGCAAAACTTTAAACTGTGCTAGGAGAAATGACCAAAACATTGACTTCGAAATCTGCGCCTGTTTTAGGAACCAGTGAATACACTTCACATATGAATGTTCCTACACTTAATTCACTCAGCCTGATTACAATTGGAAGCTAAAACTTTGCACAGAGGTCAAGCAACTCTCAACTTAGACTTGTACAAAAGCATTTCACAATTGATCTACTGTAGAAGGAGAACACGCAGAAACATCGGGCGCAAAAATTTTTCTTTACTCATAAGAATTACAGTTGAGTAATGAGAGCTAACTCAACTAACTTTTCCTCTATCTCATGACTTCTAACTTCCTCATTCTTGGCTTCTAACTATTGTCACATATGCTCTCATACATGCCCCGACTTTTCTCAAAGTATTTATAGATAATTTTGTACATAATTCTTACTAAACAAAAGATCTAAGTCATCTATGACTATACTAATGTACATATGTGTACACTTCTCTTGTCCTCTGAATGTAATCTTCTTCCACACTTTAGGAATTGATTCTTCCTTCATCATTTGATCTTCCAAGCCTTCAATTGGTGATTGGTCTGCACCAACATCCATCCATCCATTTATCCATTTATCCATCCATCCATCCATCCATCTATCCATCCATCCATCTATCCATCCATTCATCTGTCTATCTACTTATTTGTCTATCTATCTATCTATCTATCTATCTATCTATCTATCTATCTATCTATCTATCTATCTATCTATCTTTCTTTCTTTCTTTCTTTCTTTCTTTCTTTCTTTCTTTCTTTCTTTCTTTCTTTCTTTCTATGTATCTATCTATCTATCTATCTATGTATTTATCTATCTGTCTATCTATCTATCTATCTATCTATCTATCTTTCTATCTATCTATCTATCTATCTATCTATCTATCTATCTATCTATCTATCTATCTATCTATCTATCTATCTATCTATCTATCTATCTATCTATCTATCTATCTATCTATCTATCTATCTATCTTTATATCTGTCTGTATGTCTGTCTGTTTGTCTATCTGTCTGTCTGTCTGTTTGTCTATCTATCTATCTATCTATATATCTATCGATCTATGTATCTATGTATCTATGTATCTATCTATCTATCTATCTATCTATCTATCTATATATATATATATATATATATATATATATATATATATATATATATATATATATATATATATATATATATATATATATATATATATATATATATATATATATATATATATATATATATATCTACTTAGCTATCTATCTATCTATCTATCTAATTATCTATCCATCCATCCATCCATCTATCTATCTATCTATCTATCTATCTATCGATCTATCTATCTATCTATCTATCTATCTATCTATCTATCTATCTGTCTATCTATCTATCTATCTATCTATCTATCTATCTATCTATCTATCTATCTATCTATCTATCTATCTATCTATCTATCTATCTATCTATCTATCTATCTATCTATCTATCTATCTATCTATTTATGTATCTATCTATCTATCTATCTATCTATCTTGTGGAGAATTGAGTTCTCCTATGAGCAATGAAAACGTGTAGTGAACCCTTATACGTCAAACACTTGGACAAACAATTGCACCTTAGATGGCTTGCTGTTCTCAATACAAAACTCAAATGGACCTATGCCTTTAGTCAATCAAAGTAGACAAAGAGAGCTTTCTAACAAGCTATAAATAACTTAGTTTGGACAATTTTACATTAGGAAATGCAACTGAGAGAGATGAACTACCTGTCCACACAAGTATGCTGAAGAATTGAACTTCACTCGCGGACTAATAACTCCTTGAATATATATCCTTTGAGGAAGATGTTTGAGACAGAGAAATTGGACACAAATAGATTTCCAACAAGATAGAAATAAAGTAATTTGGAGGAGTTTTGGTTAGGAAACTCAACTCACCAAAATAGACCACCTGTGCATACAAGTATACTAAAAAGCTAGACTTTACTCTCTGATAGATATCTCACATAATATAAATCCTTTGAATGACATATTTGGGAGAAATGAAGTTCAATCATTGTGATTTCCAACAAGCTAAAAGTCAAGCAATTTGGATACATTTGGTCAGGAAACTTAGTTGACCAAAATAGACTACCTGTCTACATAGGTATGCTAAAAAACTAGACTTCAGTCTTTGACTTATATGTTACAGAATATATAAGACTTGAAGTAGATGTTTGAGATAGTGAAAGTGTAGAAGATAAGCTTTCCAATGAGTGTTTAAACATAAGAAATGGTTACATATACACTAAGATATGAGCTTCACAACAGAGCTATGTACAAAATGACGTGTAGCTGGAAGGAGTCTATGGGAAGACAAAATTTCAAAATGACAAAAATCCGACTATTGGGAGCTCTTGCCTCTTTCTCTCCTTGTTTAGAACATGCTCCAACTCCACGTTCATAACCAATCAGCATGTGAAGAAGTCTGTGTCTCCTTCTTAACTCACCACTTTCATTTGGTTTCCGACTACATGCCACTTACTACAAGGGAGATATTGTATCTTTTACTCATCATGAATTTTGACTAGAATTTTTTTTCTTTTTTTCTTCTCTCTTCTTTTCCTTTATCTTTATATTTGGTAAATTCATACTAGCATAGCTCATGTGAAAATGAGCTTTTACATTTATCTTCAACACTCACCCTCAAGCTCATTTGGGAGTTATCTTCAACCATGTCCTGCAAATTTATCACATCCTTGAAACCTTTGAGCTTAGAAGCATATAAGAACTTTTTAAACATATCTGCAACTTGCTCTTTGGTTCTAATGAACTTTATCTCCACATCTTTGCTCAATACCTTCTCCCTTACATAATGGTAGTGGACCTCTATGTGCTTGCTCCTTGCATGAAACATAGGATTGCTTGCCAAGTAAATACTTGACATGTTATCACTATATATAGGGATGGTTCCAACTTGCACTTCAAGATCAGCCAAAAAAATTTTAACCCAAATTGCTTCACATGTGGAAAATGCTAATCCTCTATATTCAACCTCCATGGATGAAAGTGCAACAATAGGTTGTTTCTTTGAGCTCCATGTGATAGGTTTGCTTCCTATCATGAACACATAACCTGAGGTTGATCTCCTATCTTCCTTTGAACCTACCCAATCAGCATCGCTAAAGCCTTTGACCTGCAATTCTTCATCAAACTTGTAAAACAAAGCATGATTGACTGTATGCTTTATGTATGTCAACACCCTCTTAGTTGAATTTAAATGTTCACTTGTTGGGGCTTGCATAAACTAAGAAATTATACCAACAACATAAGATAAATCAAGTCTTGTAATGTTTGCATAGATTAATGTCCCTATAATGCTTCTGTATGTTGTTACATCTTCCAATAGCTCTCCGTCATTTGAGCAAATCTTTGTATTTGTGTCCATGGGTTGAGTGAGTGGTTTTCATTCACTCATTCCAAATCTGAAAAGAACATCCAACAAGTACTTCCTTTGCATCAAGTAGATGTCACTTTTTCCATAAACAACTTCAATTCCTAAAAAATATTTCAGCTCTCCAAGATATAAAATTTTAAACTACTTACCAAGCTTCCTTTTAATATCTTTAATCCGTGTAACATCATTTCCTGTTGTGATGAGGTCATCGACGTATATGCAAATATATACCTCTCTATTTTCTTCCTTCTTCATGTACAATGAAGGATCTGCACTACTTGGGTTGTATCCACACTTAGTTAGATATTCGACCAATCTCTGATTCCATGCTTTTGGTGCTTGCTTCAAGCCATAAAGTGCCTTTTTCAACGTGCAAACAAAGTCTGGATGGTTTTCATCTTCAAATCCAATTAGTTGACTCATGTATACCTCTTCTTATAGTTCTCCATTGAGAAAAGCATTTTTTATGTCGAGTTGATATAATGGCCATCTCTTTGAAGCACCAATTGCTATTAATGTTCTAATTGTTCCCATCTTTGCAATAGGGGTAAAAACTTCATCATAATCTATGCCTTGTGTTTGTTTAAATCCTTTGGCAACTAATCTAGCTTTATATCTAGATAGTGAACCATCAACATTCCTCTTTACCTTAAATGCCCATTTGTTTGGAACAATCTTCATACCTTCTTTCTTTGGCACTAGCTTCCATGTGTGATTATCTTTGGGAGCTTTGATCTCCTCTTTCATAGCTTGCTTCCATTCCTTTTATGTGCAAGCTTCTTCATATGTCTCAGGCTCTTTGTCTTTGATAACCTGCATCATGTATGCAAAATGTTTCGCCATGAAACTATCATAACTCAGCCTTTGAGTTGGATACCTTTTCCTCAAAGATCTTCCTTCATTGCCTTTAGAAAGTTGCTTCTTTAACCTATTCAACTTTACCTTCTGAGTGATTATCTCTTCCTATTCTTCTTCACTTGCATCTATCTCACTGTTTGGAGTAGCACTTGCTTCTTCGGCTGTACTATGAGCTGAATTTGGAGACAAAGAATGACTCCCCCTCCATGTTGAACATTCTTCATTTGATGTAGATGCCTCTGGACCTAAAACCTTTGTCCTTGATTGTTGAACTTCTCTTTGATTTGTTACTGCATAATCATCACAATCTTCTTCAATAATATTTTCCCTTCCTTTATCTTCATACCATGGTATTAGCTCATCAAAGACCACATCTCGCAAGACTCTTACTTCCTTTGTTCTAGGATTGAAACACTTTTATCCTTTTTGCTCCGTCGAGTAGCCGATGAAAATGCATTTTTCTGACCTTGGTTCCATCTTTGTTCTAAGTTCTTGTGGAATGTGAACAAAGAAAACATATCCAAACACTTTGAGGTGTGTAAGATCAGTTTCTTACCAAATATACCTCCTATTGAGTCAAGTGATGTATCCCGATGTTGTGCACCTATTCATCAAGTAAATGGCAGTTGTGGTAGCTTCAACTCAATAGTACAACGATACCTTCATCTCATTGAGCATGCATCTTGCAATTTCAAAATTTTCTTATTTTTCCTCTCATCTAATCCATTTTGTTGTGGTGTATACCTACAAGTAAACTGCCTTTTGATGCCATTCTCTTGTAGAAAATCTAAAAATTCTTTGGAGAAGTATTCTCCTCCACCATCGGACCTTAAGGTTTTGATAGACCTTCCTGTTTCTTTTTCAAATCCAACTTTGAATCTTTGAATATAGAAAACACCTCTAATTGTTGCTTCATACAAAACAACCATACCTTTCTTGAGTGATCATCAATGAAGGTGACAAAAAATCTATTACCAACCATTGATGCCTCTTGGGTTGGTCCCCATACATCCGTATGTATCAATTCCAAGACATTTGGGGCCACATAATTGCTCCTCTTGAATGGCTACCTCGTTTGCTTTCCTAGTTGACAAGCTTCACATAACTCATGTAGTCTAATGCTATTAAATTTTGGAAGGCCTCTTACCACTTCATGTTTGCTCATGTCCTTCAGCTTTGGAATTTTGATGTGTCCTATTCTTTTGTGCCATAAGTCTAGCTCTCAAATCTTCTTGTTCCCGCATTGAATGTACAAGACCTTTCCATGTGGATGTTGGACGTCCGAAGTGAACATCCTTCCTTCTCTTCTACCTTGAGCAATGACCTTGAAGCCTTCCTTTGGATTCTTTATGAAGCACCCATTCTCATTGAATATGACATGATAACCCTTCTCTACCATTTGTCCTACTAAAATCAAGTTCTTTGAAATTGTAGGAACATGAAGAACATTAGATAGTACCTTTGCTCTACTTGTATCTCGAAGCCTAATATCTCCAATATGTTCAATCATGTGTTGAGTATCATCACCTATTTCAACACATCCTTTTCCACTTGGTACCTGTAGATTAGTGAACAAACTTCTTTGGCATGACATATGGTTACTACAACCTGAATCAATGTACCATTTTTTGTCATCTTCACAAGAGCTTCTATACTCATGTCTCATTGCAAGTAGTGTGTCCTTTCTTCCTTCACTTGAGGTGCTTGCGTAGTTGCTTTGGCTCCTTTGATTGCCTCCATTTGGTCTTCCATTCTTCAGCCAATAATCATTAGCATAGTGTCCTACTTTACCACAATGATAGCATGTTATACCTTTATGGAAATTGTAGGAGCCTCGGCCTCTTCCTCTACTTCTACCTCGACCTCTTCCTTGTGTGTTGGCATTTGATGCATCCTTGTTGTCTTTCAAATTGTTTTGATTGTAGTTGGAGTTGTTGTGACCTCTTCCTTTTCCTCTTGAGTTCTTCCTTTACCTCAACCTCCATATAACATTTGGTTGTAGTTGTCCTTTCCTTTGGGGCCACCATAGCTAAGCTCTTCTGTGACAAGATGAGGAATTAGTTGTTCAAAACCTAGATATGCATCTTTTAAGTTAATGGAAGGATTCCATCTTTCATCTTCTCTCAATCCATTGAGAGTATAACACACAAGATCTTCGTCTTCAACCGTTGTGCCAATAGAAGCTAAAGCATCACTTAGCTTCTTAATCTTCAAAGTATATTCAGCTATGGATTGACTTGAACTTTTCTTGATTGTGTTCAACTCATTCTTGACTTGAAGTTTCCTAGCTTTGGTATTTGTTGAATACATCCTTTCAAGAGCTTCCCAAGCATCCTTAGCTTTCTCTAGATGTTGAATATGCCCTACCATGGCATTGGTAATGACTTCTGAAATGAGGAACATAACTCTCCTATTCCTCTCTTCCCATTCTTTTGCTTGCCTCCTTTGGACTTCGATGGTCGTAGCTTGATTGATTTGAGGTTGAGCATCATCGCCGCTCACAATACCCCATAAGCCTTTGCCCATTAAGTAGTTGGTCATTCTAAACTTCCAAACAGGATAGTTATCCTTATCCACTTTCTCTACTTGTTGACCCAAGTCAGCCATTGAAGACTATCAAAAAACTTTGAGAGTTACCTCGAATAGTTATATTGTCCTTTGCTCTTGCGTTTATGAAGCTCACCCTTGTTTTGTAGCCCCTCTTTTGCTTTGCTTTAACTCCAAATCTATTGATGAAGCTTTAGCACCAAGTTCTCTCTAATACCAAAGGTGGATAATGAGTTCTCCTATGCGCAACAAAAACGTGTAATGAACCCTTGTATGTCAAACACTTGGACAAATACCTGCACCTTAGATAGCTTGTTGCTCTCAATACAAAACTCAAATGGACCTATGCCTTTATTCAATAAAACTAGACAAAGACAGATTTCTAACAAGCTATAAAAAACTTAATTTGGAAAAGTTTTGATTAGGAAATACAACTGACGAAGATGAACTACCTGTCCACATAAGTATGCTGAAGAATTGAACTTCACTCTCGGACTGATAACTCCCTGAATATATACCCTTTGAGGAAGATATTTGCGATAGAGAAATTACACACAAATAGCTTTCCAATAAGCTAAAAATCAAGTAATTTGGACGAGCTTTGGTCCGGAAAGTCAACTGACCAAAATAGACCACCTATGCACATAAGTATACTAAAAAATTGGACTTCACTCTCTGAGAGATATCTCACATAATATAAATCCTTTGAATGACATATTTGGGACAAAGAAAGTACATGCAATGAGCTTTCCAACAAGCTAAATACCAAGCAATTTGGATATGTTTTGGTTGGGAAACTTAACTGACCAAAATAGACTACCTATCTACATAGGTATGCTGAAAAACTAGACTGCACTCTTTGATTGATATCTCACAAAATATATAAGCTTTGAAGATTGACAAAAATAAAATGTACAAGATAAGCTTTCCAATGAGTGTTCAAATGCAAGAAATGGTTACATATACATTGAGATATGAGCTTCACAACAAAGCTATGTACAAAATGACGTGCGGCTGGAAGGAGTCTATGGGAAGACAAAATGACGAAATGACGAGATCCGACTATTGGGAGCTCTTGCCTCTTTCTCTCCTTGTTTAGAGCATGTTTCCACTCCACTTTTATAAACAATGAGGATGTGAATAATTTTGTGCCTCCTTCTTAACTCACCACTTTCATTTGATTGCCCACTACATGCCACTTACTACAAGGCAGATATTGTATCTTTTACTCATCATGAATTTTGACTAGACCTTTTTTTCTCGTCTCTTCTTTACTTTATCTTTATATTTGGTAAATTCATCCAAGCATAGATCATGTGAAAATGAGCTTGTACATTTATCTTCAACATATCTATCTATCTATCTATCTATCTATCTATCTATCTATCTATCTATCTATCTATCTATCTATCTATCTATCTATCTATCTATCTATCCATCTATCTAGAGATTGATATATCGATGGATCTACCTCTCTATCTGTCTATCTATCTATCTATCTATCTATCTATCTATCTATCTATCTACCTACCTACCTACCTACCACTCCATCTCTCAATCTATCAATCAATCTATCTATCTATCTATCTATCTATCTATCTATCTATCTATCTATCTATCTATATGTCTATCTATCTATCTATCTATCTATCTATCTATCTATCTATCTATCTATCTATCTATCTATCTATCTATCTATCTATCTATCTATCTATCTATCTATCTATCTATCTATCTATCTATCTATCTATTTATCTGTCTGTCTGTCTGTCTATCTATCTATTGTTGGAATCAATGTCCAATAGTTCTTATTCCATGTGGATCTGAAACTTCATAGTGTGAAACCATCTTTTTAAAAGCTAAAAGAAAACAAAACAAATACAAAACAAAAGAAAAACACGATCGCATTATTTCATTCGTTTGGATTACGATCTACTTTATTGCTTTTAAGAGAAGGAGAACGCCAACAACGATCATGAAGATTTTTTGTAAAGCACATTGTCGGCTAACGTTTGGTTTCACGATAAAGCTTTTCATGGAAAATTGTAGTCTTTTTGTGTGCTTTTCACATAGATTCAAAGCTATATAACAAGAGGCTTGGTCACTTGTTGAAAAACACACAAGCTATCTTCTCAAGCTACTCATGGAGAACTTGGAGGAGAGGTGGAGTTCTCATACTCCTGAGGAGTTGTGGTCTATGTCTTGGTGATTATTTGGAGGAGATTCTGCCAGTTTACCATCAACATCAGTTGTTGATTTACTGTGAGTAGCAAGTCTATTTCCGTTCTTACTTGTTAGGTCACTCGTTTCTGATTCAGGTTGATCAAAAGTTGGGTTCATTGTAAATAGTTCTAAACTATTCGTATTCTCCATATTCTCACACACACACTCTTCATACCTCTTAGGCACACAATTTCTTGTATCTAGTTCCTATTTCTGCCTAGATATAGATATTATCAGTTTGTATTATATACACACATTGTAATTCGACATTCATAAATAGATAGTGTAGGTGAGCCTCATAGCTTACCGTTACACTTGAAATCTTGTCTATTCTCACTCTATCTCTCACTCATCTATTTTTGAGTCTTAAGGTGTGTATGTTAAGGTTCATCTATGAGAAGATCATGTAAACATGTGATATATTGTTATTGTGGCCCACTACCACTTCCAAGATATGGTATTCAAACCTTAGAATACCAACATTTGGTATCAGAGCCTAGTTGACATACACCCTTAACAAGATGAGTGACT
The DNA here is from genome assembly GCA_020310875.1 of Ceratopteris richardii. NCBI lineage: Eukaryota > Viridiplantae > Streptophyta > Polypodiopsida > Polypodiales > Pteridaceae > Ceratopteris > Ceratopteris richardii. The sequence goes on along the minus strand of CM035415.1, from coordinate 12,688,881 downwards.
ATAGACTTGAGAATGAAGACAAGCTTGAACGCATGTCTAATTATCCAATGTGGAGTTTTATGATGATGAATCTGTTAGTATCAAAGGACTTATGGAATATTGTCAATGGCACTTATCCAAGGCCAAGACAAGTCGGAGAAGAGTCTACTTCATCTTCTAGAAGATCCCCTATTCCTATTTCTGCTCAACAGGAGGTTGGTGAGGAAGAAGAAACTCTTTCATCATCAGGAGTCCATACTACTACCACACTACTTCCTACAGAAGAGCAATCCATATGGGATTCAAGGAATGCTTTGGCACTTTCATATATTGCTATGGGAGTCAAGAGGCATATTATACCCCAAATCAGGTCTTGTGGAACCTCTTGTCAGTCTTGGTTGGAGTTAGAGAATCTCTATCAAAGTAGAAACCATGCTAGGAAAGCTCATCTAAGGAGAGAACTAGCCAACACAAGGATGAAAGTTGGTGAATCCGTTCAGACACGTATTTTGAAGCTTAAAGATTTACGAGATCAGTTACTGAATGTTGGAGTCAACATTTTAGATGAAGAGATGGTAAACACACTTCTAAACTCACTTCCATCTACATACCATGCTTTTGTTACCTCTTTATCTCTCTCTACAAGAGATAGAGAAATTCCATTTGAAGAGCTACAATTCCTATTACTTCAAGATAAAGATCAACAAAAGGGTACGGAAGAGAATGAGGAAGCCATGTTATCATCATCAAAGGGAAAGAAGAAGAAGGAGACAAAGAAGGAGCAGAAGATTCAACAATCCAAGAAGGAAAGTAAGTCTTCTAATCCTAAGTTTTCTAGTTCTACCCCTAATGCTTCCTCTACACCCAAAGAAAAGTCTTTGACTACATCTGATTCAAAGAAAGGAGTATGCCATTACTCTAAGAAGCCAGGTCATTTCATAGCAGAATGTAGAGCAAGGATTTTCATTGAGAAGAAGAAAACATCAAGTAATAGTGTTGAATATGATCCAAAACCTAAATTTTCAAAGGTAGATTCATATGCATGTGCCACTATTGAAGAGGTAGCTTTTGATCAGGCAGCGTTAAATGCAATCTCATATAATCCTTGGATTTTTTATTCTGGAGCTACTAAGCATATGATAGGTTAGAGAAAGATATTTTCTTCCCTTTGTAACTCTTCAGGTAGAAGAGATGACCATTGCAGATGGTCATGATTTGGATGTTGTTGGTGTTGGAGAAGTAAAACTAAAGTCAAGAGCAAGTAGAAATTTCACAATTTCCAATGTTCTTTATGTTCCAAAAATAAAGAAGAATTTGCTCTCAATCTCGACTTTCTTGTTAGATGGTTATAAAATATTTTTTAAGAAAGATTCATGTCAGATCCTCTCAACTGATGAGGAGCATTGTCTAATTCAAGGTGAAAACAAAAGTGGTATGTTTGTGTTGTCCAAAATAAGTCATGCTAATGTTGCTAGGTCTACTACACCTAAGGAGAACATGAAGTTATGGCATGCTAGATTTGTTCATATCAATTACACAGCTCTCAAGCATATCAAGGATCAAGGTATGGTGGAGAGTTTGCCTACTTTTGCATTACCAGATGATGCAGAATCATGTGAAGGATGTCTTGAAGGAAAGCTTCACAAACTACCTTTCAAGAAACATGGATTTATCACGCCCACAAGGAAGTTGCAGATCATACATTCAGATGTGAATGGTCCGACGAGAACATATTATATTCAAGGTTTCAGGTACTTTGTTATGTTCGTTGATGATTTCTCGACATATTCATGGATTTATGGTCTTAAAGTGAAGTCAGAGGTTTTTGCTACTTAAATTATTAGAAAGGTTTGAGATGACAGGTTAAGCATATTCAAAACCATTTGGTGCTACATTACATAAGCAAGCAATCGGTTGTTTGATATATTTATGCAATACACATCAGGACATTCAGTTTGCAGTTTCTCAAGTATACAGGTTCATACACAATCAGCTCAAGATTCAGTGGAAATCAGTTAA
>CM035415.1:12661883-12681883 GCA_020310875.1 Ceratopteris richardii | reverse complement strand
TCAATCATTCTTCCAATATCTATAGAGAGCTCTTCTAGTAGTCACATTTCTTCCTGCATCAATATCCTTTTTTGCCTTTTTGTGTACTTATATTTGTGCTTCCTTACTCTCTCACACACCCAACAAAGTGATCTAGGCTATTTTTCATATGAGGTCACATTCAAGATTGACAACTTATAAAAAATAATTAAGAGTATATATATTTATATGTTCCTTTTTCATATCTTTTTCTTTTTACAAGTTTGGTTATTGAACTAATCTTCCATTTGGGTTTGAAAGATTGATATGAAAAACTAGCACACCATGGGGCCTCCCTTATCTCCCATGTATGATGCACTTTGGGTTTTAAACCTTAGACCTTACAATCCCAAGTGTAAAGGAAAACACTTCATGCATTCATGAGTACAAAAATTCATAAATGAAGTTTGGTATGAGGCCTAATATTATTGGATTAGTTTGAATTAATTGAAAGTACAAATGAAAGTGGGCTTAGTACCCATGGGACCCCCCTATATCCCACAAAGTAGGGGTTAGATGTCTAGTGTGGCAAGGATTACATAGCCTGAAGGCCCACTAGGATTTGTAATATCCATGTGCTTGAACATATTGAAGGAACAACTCTACAAGTGAAGGGCATAATACCCATGATATCCCCTTTACCTCATAAAGCATCACAAACTAGTGGTGAACACACAATAGTGAATACAAAATTTTATATTCTTATTCATGCACTTTATATATTATAAGAAGTTTGACAATAGCCTACTCTCCCAAACTTCAATTCATAGAAAGAACAAGTGTACAAGTGAACGGGCCTAGTAGCCATGGGAGCCCCTAAATCCCACAAAGGACGGGTACGGTATCTTAAAACTTGCTAGAAAACATTACGAAGAAGGTTGACAACCCTTTTATCCCCCTCATGGGGGGCCCACTTGCTTTTAATCTTGTTGCTCTAGAGGAAAAATTCTCTATGACATCTAAAAGGCGGGGGCTTCTTACAATTGGAAGTTCTTTTTCATAGAAGGAAAAGAGATTTTTTGATTGACCATTCTTTAGGAGGGTTACAAAAGTTGGTAGCACACCTCTTTTTCTAGATCTTGTAGAGGGTCTCACTTCTTATAGCATTCCACAATGTTGAGGAATAGCACTTGCTTCTAGTTGATTCGTCCAAGCAGGAACATGATTCTCCCAAAGGCCAACCAGAACGACATTGACATGGGCCATGAAAAGAAGAGGTGTCCCAAGTTCTCATTGTCATGGAGACATCATTTACACCATGGAGGGGCTCCACAAATTTTGTTAGCTTCTACATTCATCCAAATTTCATGGTGGAGGATTTTCCACATAAGAACTACTTTTTTTTACCTAGATGAGGGGATGCCAAAGGGATTGGAACTTACAGGAGTGATCACAAAGAGAAGAGGGACCAAGGTGCATCCTTGCCTGATAGAACATTTTAATCGAATAGCCTGAGAAAGTTGGCCATTGATGTTTATCTGCACTGATGCATTTCCTAGCAATGTTGAGATCATCTTAATGAAATTCTAGCCACAACCTAGATCTTCCAGAGATTGAAGAATGAAGTCCCACTCAAATTTTTCATAAGCTTTGTCGAAATTGATCTTAAGAAAAAGGACATCTTTAACGGACCCTTCACTTCTTAAATATTCTTTTCTAAAATATAAAGTAGGCTGATTTCACATAGGGACTCCTAAACATAGAGGCAAATTGGTACACTTTGAGGTGGAATAATGTCAAAATTGAAGGGTCCTCTAGTAGGTACTCACACGGAACAACAACAAAATTTTTTCTTTGTGAATCTTACATGTATGCAAAAATAGCTTGGAGAGGAGAGGGGGTGTCGGAACTTTAAATCTCAAAATGTTCCGTGATGTGAGAGTAGAGATGTATTGGAATTCTGCCCTATGTGAATTAAAACATTCATATGACGTTTGGTTATTCGCGAATCACCATGCCAAAGAAGGGGCTCACCTCTATCTGAAACGGGGGCTCCGCTCTATCTGAAATGGGCCTTAGTTTTAATGTCGCCTTGGTTCAGGGCCTTAGATTTAATGTCGCCTTGGTTCGTCACACAAGGAAACGGACTATAAAAGTAAATATCATGATAAGCAAGACTACAGTAGGTCGATGATCAACTTCCCAGAAAAAAATTGGAACAGAAGCTAACGGAAGCTAAAGCTGAATATCATTGGAAGCAATTCGTAGAGAAATCTCGAGTCGGAAGGAAGAATTGAAAATGGGGTCGGCATTGTCGTGCTGTGCCTGCGGTTGTTGCGGGCTGTGTAGTTCAGCTGCTGGAAAGATTACTCAACGGTCCGCTCGCATTGCATACTGCGGATTGTTCGCGCTTTCCTTGATTATTGCATGGATTATGCGGGAGATCTCTGCCCCTCTAATGAGGAAGATCTCTTGTATGCTATTTGTCCCCTCTCTCTCTGTTCCCCCCTTTTCTTTTCTTTTGTTTGAGAGAGCAAAGATAGAGTGAGGCTCACGCTTGGAAACTTTCAGGGATAAATACTTCTTCATCTACAACTAGATCCGATGAATGGCTGGAGATGCAGGCAGTCTTACGAGTAAGTTCGGGAAGCTTTCTGTTCTACACGCTGTTTGCATTGGTTATGATAGGAGTAAAAGATCGGAAGGATTGGAGGGATTCTTTGCATCATGGAGCTTGGACAGCAAAACTGATTGGCTGGTTCATTCTAACCGTGTTGATGTTTTTCCTCCCAAATGGGGTGATGATTGGCTATGGTAAGTTTGCTTCTCACATGTCAGACATTGGATATTTTTTTTTTAATAAAAATATTATAATTATTATATGGCTTGACCTCTTTGGAGCAGAAATGATGTCAATCCTCAAATCTTCGCCAGCTCCAGCGGATGTGTATCTGTTTTCTCTTCTTCGTTAGTTTACTGTTCTACTTAGGCTGAAAAGGACACTAATCAATGCTCATGCAGGAAGTGTGAGTAAAAGTATAGCCTTGCGGATTGCAACCTGAATGAAATACTAAAAAGTAGATCAATATCCATGATGATTCTTTGTGGTTTATCATTGCTAATTGTAGTTCCTATGTAGAAATCATACATCTAGTGTGCTCAATGGGTGGACAAGGTCTCTATTCATTATATATGAGATATAAATTTCCATATCAGAAAGGCGAGACATTGGACGATAATTTTTTAATAAAAAGCAGCCTAAAATTTCTGTAAATCACGGAAATCCAGTAACAACCCATGATTTCTTGATTTTTGTGAAAGCTTTAATGAAAAGCTATCGCCGATGGCTCGATAAGTTTATAAAAGAATAGTCTTGGTCACACTTTTAAACTTTTACATTTTTCATAGCTTGAGCAGCGAGCTCTAGGGTTAAGAGCTGTCTTCTAGCGGTTTGGAGGTCTTTATGTCTGCTGCTTTGAAATATTTTGCTGCTGCCCATCTTCTCCTTCACACAGCTCAAGTGTGTGCAGATTCTAGTAATTAATTGCTGTTTTTTAGTCATCTTCAGTTCTTGCTGCTGTACCAGGTTATCTATCTCTTACTTCAAGTATTGGAGATTCATTTGTTGCTCCTCATATCAGAGGACTACTATCTTCAGTTAGGGTTTGCTGCTGAACCTTATTTTCAAGTATATTGACTGTGTACACAGTCAATTATAGTGTACAAACACTTCTTCATTAACTCCTAGGCACTCTTCTTATCTTTTTTTTATCTGGAACCTCAACATTTAGCCTTATTTCCAGAATTTGTATATATTACACACACATTGTATTGTTATTCATTCTTCAAGCAATTTATTTTTGAGTAGCATGTTGTCGCTCTTTAAACTCTCTCTTGTCTCTTGTCTATTTTATAGTAATTCATCTATCTTATTTGGTTCAAGGTGTGTGTGTTTAAGGTTCTAAGTGTTGGAAAGATCCTGAGGTTATATTAGGCTTGCCTCACTTCCAACATTAGCCTTGTGCACACACATAAGTTTTTCCCAAGATGAGTGATTATAGAGATAGATTGAAGAAGAAGCTAAGCTTGATGTAATGTCTAATTATCCAATGTGGAGTTTCATGATGATAAATTTGCTAGTTTTCAAGGACTTATGGAATATTGTCAACCGTCAATGGCAAGTATCCAAGACCAAGGCACTTGGTCGATGAAAATAGCAAGCTTCCACAAGAGGGTTGTACATGCTTCAAAAAATTTCAAAGAATATCAGATTTTTGGCAAAGACAAACTTGGTCAAATCAGGTCATTATGATAAAAATGGTCAAAATTTACAGGAAAACATTATTTCAGATTTGGATAGTATTCTTCAAGAGCTATCTGCTGATGTATGACGTATAAATTTGGAGCAGATTTTGGGGGTCAAAATCGAAACCTTAAATTTCAGATTTTATGGTAAGCAAATTTAAATTTGAAAAGCAAACTTGCCACATGGCAAGATCTGGTTAAAAGCATCCAATGGATGTTATTTAAAGTACAAAAAGAAGAAAAGTTTCCTTTCTATCAAATTTTTGAAAATTATCGAAAAAGCAAGAAATCACTTTCGCCAAAAATCAGTATCATCTAACTTTTGGAGGCTCGAGAATAATTATAAAAAGACAGGTTTGAATTGTTCTTATCATCATCTCATGGAGAGAGCTCTTAGAGCTTGGCGTAGGAGTTTCTCTTCAATCTTGTAGGAGTGAAAGTAGGGTTTCTTCATCTTCTTCAACAAGGAGGGTAGCAACTTATGGTTGTTTATACTTAATCCATCTCAATGAGGGCAACAACTTGAGCTTATCTATCTATACTTGAAGGAGATCATTTTCATCGTATGGAGTATGTCAAGTTATGTAAAAGAGGAGAAACAAGAGTATTTTTCATGCCTATTTGAATGTTTCTTTGTTATTTTCATGTACTTCATATTTGAATGTATGTCAAATATGTGGAGCTAAGCACCTTTATCTCTCTCATTGTCTTGTTTAGACTCTATTCTCCATCACGCCTCTATTTTCTTTATGTCCCTATATTGATTGTGGGCTTAAAGACCAACAATTAGAATTATAGGAGGTGAAACTAGTGCTTATAGAGTATATTGAGAATAGTAATACATGTAGAAAGATAAGAGCATCATGGAAGACACAAGTAAAGCTAAGTTCATTAATCAACTGGTGATAGGCTGTCAAAAGCTTGTCAAAAGCTTGCTGAGTATATCAATCAAGGGAAGTTGACTCTAGAAGGGTTCACATCAGACCCATTTGATTGCACAAGCAATCATACAAATATTTTGCAGATTTTCTTACTAATATAATGGGTCATATTTAGATTTTTATCAGATGTTTATGTAAGATTTGCAAAATCAACCGGACAGAGAATATGTCATTAAGGAGGGGAGATAGAGTTACAATCATAATCTTATGGTGGACAAGATTTTCACCTTGTTATTAAGATAGGTGTAGATGAAGGCATATGGTTGAAACTTGATAGACATGAACAACCTTGAGAGTCGAGGAAGTATGTTGGAATCTCCACCCTATCTACTGGCATTCTAATGTTAGTATTATCATCATTTTGTTTGTCTCTATCCTTCCAAGCAATATTTGGTTGAGAAGAGTATGGGATGTGCGAGTTCTCTTTGTGATGTGTTTTATGGGAGGACTCATTATGATCAAGGGCCTTATGTGTGTTCGTAGACACTTGCATGACACCATATAACATATGAAATTATATAGGTACCTACATCAAAATGCTATCAGAATATTATAAGCCAACCAAATATACTTACGAGGCATCAATGTTGGTTCTTGACATGTCAGTAATCCCCTTTCTTGACTTAACTTGTACGTGACGATCACGTCAGATTAAGGTTCTTGATGCTTCCCCCCCCCCCCCCCCCCCCCCCCAAAGGGCTCATGTTGATTTACTCGATTTTATGTGCTTTGCTCATTTTCGCCTACTCGTTGTCACTCATGAGAGTTTTCATGCCCATGCCATTGGTTGCTTCTAATCAACTTTTATAATCTCTGCCACAGTCTACATAGGCTAAGAGCTTGGAGGCCCCGTCCTTCAAAGAGGAATGCTAAGTCTAAAGCTATGAACCAAGGGAAGTCAACTTGAGGAGGGGTCACATCGGTCCTATTCGATTGCACAAGCAATCATATAAATATTTCGCAGATTTTCTTACTATTATAATTCGTCATATTTAGATTTTTATGAGATGTTTATGTAAGATTTGCAAAATTAGCACGACAAAAGAATTATGTGAGCAAAGAGGGGAAACATATCTATGGTCAGAACCTTATGGTGGACATGTTTTCAGCTTCTTTTGTGTGTATTTTGTGTTATTAAGATAAGTGTAAATGAAGGCATATGATGGATACTTGATATGCCTTGCCAACCTTGAGAAAAGTTGACGTGCTAATGCTAGATTCTAATGTCTCTATATTGATTGTGCGCCTAAAAACCAACATTGGTAGAGGGTATTGGCTCTTTTTCCAAGAAGGTTGTTGCCCTAATTTTTGTCCAGGAGACTAAAGAGGAAGAAGAAGAAGAAGTTGTTTCATCATCCATAGACAGTACTCCCCTCCATGTCAACGATTTGTAGCATGGAGTATAGAGGCTTCATCACTCCCACCAAAGCCTCTACCTCTCTCCAAAAATTGTCACTCAAACATGCAATGAAGACCATATTTGCTTTCTTGGTTTTATGGCCACTCAATGCTAGCCACTCAGGAGAAACAATTGTCTTCATAAGTGATTGTCTCACTTGAAGCAATCTTTCCATCACAATACACATAAGCAAATTTGGTCTTTGCATGCTTAAAAAGCTCCAAATTATTGTATGATTTGAAAATGGAAAGCAACTTTGGCCCTTTGTGAACAAGGTGACCACTCTCCGACATGAGGAAAAAATCTCATGTATTCAAGGGATCTTCCTGACATCCTCAATAAGAAAGTCTAGGCTATGAGGTGCACATGGAGTCCATACAATGGATGGGAACTCCTCTAACTTCCATCCCACGAAAACACAATTATTTCCATTGTCCGTTATGACTTGGACAACATTCTTCACTCCAATGTCCAAGACCGCCTGTCTAATATATCAAAAAATGTAGTCCCTTGTGATGAATAGGCATGGAGTAGATGCATCAATGACATGTAGGAACATTTCAACATGGTGCCTTTGCAACAATGAACAAGTATATTATATACATTCCTTTTTTTGATGTCTATCCATCCATCACACATCAAAGTGAAGTCATATTTCTTCCATGTCCTTTGCATAGGCTCCAATTGCTTTTGCACAATTTATTTTGTTTTTCTCTGCCCACATCCTGTTAGCTCCTCACAAGAAGGCTCTTCCCACTCAACCATAAGCCTACTCACCATTTTCATGGCCTCGTTCCTTGAGGGAGTGCACACTACATTAAAACTTAGACCACATTTAATGAAGAGCTTCATAATACCTTGGGTGACCTCTCGTTCCCCATGCAAACTAGCCTATGTTGACAATGGATACAAACTTCTACGACCTATATGAATGTTTTGATTCTCCCGTGGCCTCTTTTGTTGAGGTTGAGATGCATGTGCCACCTCCTTTGACTCCAAGTCCTCAATGAGAGGGGATGAAGGAAATTCCCCTTGAGATGCTTGTGATGATTGCGCTTGAGGAATTGAGCTTTGAGCACCATTAGGTGTAGGTATTCTAATCCCTCTTCTAGTTTCTCATGCTGCAAACAATGTTGCATATGCAACGCGTTGCAGAAGTTGTGTTCGCAATGCATTGCTAAAAAAACAAAAAATTAAACTCTTCCCAACTTGCCAAAATGGTCCACAAGGAAGGGTCTTATGTTTTAACCATTACAACTTATGAATAAAAAAGTTGATGAGCTGAATCATCATTAAAGAAAGGTCAATGCCTCAATGAGAAAAAAAAGGAAGAGAAACAAACAGAGTATATAATGTCCCACTTACCATATGATCATTCCAACATCATTTACCATATAACATCATGCATATATATATATATATATATATATATATATATATATATATATATATATATATATATATATATATATATATATATATGTATATGTATATATATATATGTATGTATACTTATGTATGTATGTACTATATATAATGTCCCACTTACCATATGATCATTCCAACATCATTTACCATATAACATCATGCATATGCATATATATATATATATATATATATATATATATATATATATATATATATATATATATATATATGTATATGTATATGTATATATATATATGTATGTATACTTATGTATGTATGTACTATATATGTAATGTATGTATGTAAATTCCTATTTTTATATGGTTACCCAACAATATGTTCATTTACTTAGTTGTGTGTGTATGTATCTATATATGCATGCATGTATGTATGTATGTATGTATGATGTTATTCCTATAATCTATTACTCTATGTTTATTGAAAAACATGTTTATTTACTTATGCATGTATCTAACATGTATGTTTGTATGTTTGTAGTGTGTACGTGGCACGTACTATGTACACAATACGTATGCATGCATGTATGTATACATCTGTGTTGTGTATATATGTAATATGTATGTACTATATAGATATGTACGTAAAAATGTATGTATTACATATGCATGTAGTATATGTTTACTACTATGTATGTAATATAATACAATCTATCCATGTGTGTATGTATGCACTATGTATATATGTATGTATGTACATGACAAGACAAATCGACGACCTGCATATTTGATATGTACATTGTATAAATGTAAACATGTCTTGTTTTTATGTTTTTTTTATGAAACTTGAGCATTTACGGGAGGAATTTTACACCTAGGATGTCTAGAATTCAAAAAAGAATCTAAAATAAAAATTGATGTGTATGCAACTTTATCGGAAGTTGGGGTTCAAAACTTGAACTCGAATGCTAATGTGTTAGCAACCCATTGCCTACGACATTGCCATCCCGTTGCTAACCACTATGGCTGAAACCCATTCCAAAAGCTCTTCTTTCATATTTTGTGGTAATGGCTTAGAGTAAGGACCAACACCTACACCTTCGAATTGTGTTAGATTGGCTTTTATTCTCTGCCCCTCTTGTCCCTTTGCACCAACAATTTACATGTCCATCTCTCATTACTTCCTGTCCCAAATTTTCCTTGACTTGTGACATATTGCCAACACTCTTGTTTAGCTCTAGGCATGATGACTAAGAGACTCTCCTATGTGCTGTAGCGGCTAACCTCTCTCTCTCTCTATGGTCTCAAGCCTTAGCTTAACATGCTTTGTGTGCTCTATGTGCTCTGTATGAGCTTGGAATGAAATGAAAAAGGCCCTCCCAATGGGTCCTTCTCAGCCCATTGGAAGGGCCTTTGTTTTTTTTTTAATGTATGCAACGCATTGTGAATGCATATGGAACTCGACGGTGCGTTGCGTATGCAACATTGCTCTACATTCAGAACCTTATGGTGTACATATTACATCTTGTATTTGTGTGTGTTTGTGTTTCATATGTGTAGATAAGAGCCATAGTTGGTTTGGAACTTGTTCCAAACAACTTTTATGGTTCGGCACGTATGGTTTCGCACACAACATATAGAACTTGAACTTAAAAAAACAATATCCCATGGTTTTTTCGATAGTAGCTCTCTCTCCCACTCCAAAGTCCATTAGTACATACAGACTCACATATACATATATACATTTATGACTCATCCCGTTGCTGAATGCATCTACGGTGTCACACAAAACCTATGGTGCTATGCTGCATATGTACTAAGCACTATTATGTCACATAAAAGTTAGAACCTAGAACATACATGCATGTATACATTCATACATACACACATACATACATAAATGCTTACATACATACACACACACACACATACACATACATAGTGCATGCATGCATGACTCAATGCACATGCATGTATACACTTTACATGCATGTATAAACACACACACACACACATATATATATATATATATATATATATATATATATATATATATATATATATATATATATATATATATATATATATATATATATATATATATATATATATATAAGGTAACGCTCTATACGGTTCCATATCTTGACGTTTGGTACGGCATCATGTTTTGTACATGCACCGTACATGTCGTACCGAACATTCTGTGCCACCTTGATAAGAGCATATAACATTGACTTGGTAGGCTGACCAACCCTGATAGTTGAAGAATTATGTCTACATCTTGTCTCCATTCCGTAGCATCTTATATTTATCTCTATCCTTCCAAGTAGTACTTGGTTGAGAAGAGTGGGGATGTGTGAGCTCTCTTTGTGATGTGTGCCCTTTCTGATGTGTGTTATGGGACTGCGCTTCATGTCTGAGGTCCTTGTGTGTGTGCGTGTGTGCACGCGCTAATGGATACTTAGCATGATATGGTGAAAATTAGAGGTACTTAAATCTTCAAATAACTAACTAATTATTAACAAATATACCTACTCGACATATTCCCCTAGTGTGAGGTTAAGAGGGGATGATTGAAAAAATGTGTGTTTTCTGGTGACCTTCCCCTAGGCACCCGCCTCCAAGTTAACATCAATCAGATATGGATGGTCAAAGCTTGCTCAAAAGGCTGGTCAAACTAGTCAAAATGGTCAAAATTTTGTTACATATGAGATAGTACTCGTCAAGAGCTATCCAATGGTATAAAACACTTAGATATTTCATACAGATAGAGTGTGAAAAATCGAACTCTAATTTGCAGGTTTACAGTGAAAAGCAGATTAAAAAATGAAAAACAATGTCAAATTTTAATTTTAAAAGTGAAAGCAATGTCAAATTTTAATTTAATTTAGCACATAATATTTAGAGGTTATTATTAACCTATAAAAAAGTCAAAAACACACAAAAGCGCAAAAAAATTAGGGTTTTGGGATTTTTGGGCAGGAATCCAGTGCGAATTATGGAAACATGTTTCTTTGTTTTTTAATGATGTGAAAAGCATGAATATGCTACCGTATATAAAGAACAGGTCATGGAGAAGCTGCACTTGTATTACCACTTTTTGGAGTGCTCTTGGAGCTTGTGTAGGAGAAGGAGATCCCTTCAACTTGGAGGAGGTGGATTTTTGTGCGCTTCATCATCTTCAACTTGTGCAGCTGCATGGAGCTTATCTATTCGGAAGAGATCATCTTCAGCTTTGGAGATTGTGGAGTTATGGACAACTTATATATCTTGCAGATGACTTCTGACTTCTGATATCTTGTAACTTCATGTACTTCAACTTGAAATGTAATGATCATATTTGGAGCTTGGCTCCTTTTCTCGCTCATGTCTTGTCTATTCTCCATTATGTCTCTATTTTTTCTTTGTCTCTATATTGATCGTGGGACTAAAAACCAACATACCTAAGATATAAAGTTTCTTTCCTTGTCATTTTTTGTTCTCCTTGAAAGTTGTTTTGTGGAAGTTGGGACCAAGGGATCGGTCCTCTAGAGATATATTGATAATCTGAAAGATGACCAATCCAGCTTTTCTTTGGAGAAGTATGAATATCACGAGACACAAAAGAGAATCAAGTTCTCTTTGTTTTATTAGGTATACTCTCTGACCGAGGATTGCAGAAGTTGAAATCACCTAAGCTTGCATTGATTATTTCAAGCTCTCAGCTATGATAGCAAACATTTTTGTCATAGACAAATGAATTACTGTGGATTGGGATCATCGTCCAGTCTATACTTGGATTGGAAACTTGCAGAAATAAACATCATGAAGTACTTGTATCGTTCTTTGTTGTTGTTGTGGTTGTTGTTGTGTGTGTGTATCTCAATCTATCAGGAGTGTTTTTCCCCTTTTTCAAGATTAAAAGGAACTTTGGAACAGTGGTTGTTTTATGAGAAGTAGTTTTATCTTCTTTTTCTCATGCAAGGTATGAAACCCTGTGATGGTATACAGGAATTCTTTCAATAGTTGGCTCTGGCTTATTTTTGCTGGTTCAAGTGATTATTCTGCTGGATTTTACCCATAACTGGAATGCAGCATGGGTTGCCAAAGATGAACAGTTTTGGTAAAAGTTGGATTGCACTTCAATTGAGCATATTTGTAACCGTATTCGAAGCTCTGTTTTTCTCATATTAATAAACATGCAGGTATGCAGCTTTACTTTTTGCATCTGTGGTGTGCTATCTGGGAACATTCACACTGTCTGGATTACTTTATTATTGGTTTAGCCCCTCTGGTGAAACCTGCTCATTGAATGTTTTCTTCATTACAATGACACTCATACTGGCTGTTGGATATTGTGTCATATCACTTCATCCCAAGGTATGTATTCATGTACCATTTGATTCTACTTTGTATTTGTGTTCTTAGGAGACTTATTATCTGTTTGAACTGCTGGGACTTTCCTTATATTGTTTATTTAAATATGTTGATATTGTTGTGCTTCAAAAGAGTTCTTCAGGATGAAGAGGCAAAAAAAGGGCATCAACTTCTTATTCATGAGCATGAATAATGGATTAGAAAATAAAAGGAGTGCCTTGATGATTGTCATCAGTGCTTAAAGAAATCAGTGGAGGTATGCCGATAAGTCAAGAGAGAATCAAAATGCTGTTGATGTAGAAAGATGGCCAGATCATTGAGTTATACACAGTATTTAGGATACTAAATACTCTGTGTATAACTCACCTCCCATCCTTTATTTCCTCTTGCCCCATAACTAGATAGTTTCTAGAGTGGTCTAGTGTGGGCATGTGGTCATGCAACTCACTCTACTTACTTAGGAGCCTTCTGATGTCCCTCGAGCCAGGAACCTTGGTAAACTAACCCTTGTCCCATACATGCATAATGATGGCTTTCTAGGCCTAATGACTCACATTCTCTCCCTCTTTTGAAGATCATATGTCCTTAATGATCTAAGTGGAGACTCATGATTGGTTATTCTTTTCAATGTCAAATATCTTTGGAGCAAACCGATTTTGAATGCAACTCTCCTATTTAGCATCATCTCTGGAATATGTAGTGTTAATCACTTTTTTATTGCATCTTGTAAATTTGAAATTTTAAGCCTTAACCATGCTCAACAATATATTGACCTTGGCCCCTTGCTTGATTTGTGTTTCAATAACCCATGCAATATGGAGATACTCCATTTTAGCAACCAAATGTAACTTTCACGATCTCTTGGATGATCTAAGTCATCTCACTCAATTCGCCCATCATTCCTATGAAGTTTGAACTTATAGACACATTGTGTCCTTTCTAAGGATATATTGGACCTCATGTCCTAATTCTTTCTACTTAACATGTGAATTCCTTTGACTTATCTAAGTCAACCCAAGATTTATCTAGCTAAGTCATGTCCTTGCATATGCAAAGATGTGCTATACATGAAACATCATGGTTACTATACATATTGCTTTGAATGTCTAGTTTCTAAGCCTTTCCTTTCATTATTTATCTATTCCAACCTCTTATAATTCATTGATATATGGACTTGACTTGTTTGCTTTGTAAATAGAGAGAGAAAATTATCTCCTTCAATAGAGTCATCAACTGATGGCTTCTAACTCCTTATGAAAGATCTACCATGAATACTTACAGACTTGGTGTTCATACCCTTTTTGTTTCAACTCAATAGACTTGGTATCCTCATCCTTTTCTCAAATGATTAAATGTATGATTTTGATCCACTTGATGGCCCGCATAATTACTTTTGATCCACTTGGTCACATTATAAAGATGTTCTATAAGTAGAAACATCATACTTAACTTTCTCTTCTAAGTAAAATAAATTCTAGCTCTTTTACAAAGACCCAACTATGCAATCTTTGTCTTTCTTTCCGTGAGGACTCGGCTAGCTTTTATCCTTTATGCAACCTTGCCTTTCTTTTTATCTTGTCATTCTCTTCTTGAGAACTTGACCTCCAAAGTTGCCTTGTTTGCCCTTAGCAAGCCTTGCCTTTTTGTGTATCTTGACCATCCTTTTGAGTACTTTGCCCAAAGACTTGTTATAAATTATTAGGAAATATTACCAAATGGACAATGATTGAATCTTAATGATACATATTTAGGTTAGGTCTTTGTCAATCTATATAATGTTAGAAATAGGAGCAACCTTCCACTAGGAGCTCAAAATTAAAAGTCAAAAGTTTGGTCAACGATTGATCGACAAAGTCAAAGGTGAATCGTGATTATGTTTTGGCAAAAGTCTTTATGATATATTCTTGTAGAGCTCATGATAGCTATCCAATCCTATGGTACATATTAGACGCATGGCATTTCAAAAAACTCAAAAATAGTAGTTCCATAAAACCTGCCCCAATTTTGGGGTGGGTGCTTTTTGGCTATTTTTTTTTTCATGGATTTTTGTTTTCTAGGATGGTCTATATAAAGACATATCTAGAAGCTCATAAATTATTACATGCACTAGGAGGAGCTCTTGGATCGATCACCTAGGAGCATACTTTGTAAGCTTTGCATCATAGTTGTATTTTGGAGCTTATTTTGCTCCCTTTGCCATATCTTGTCTATATCTCTTGTCAATATTTTGTGTCTTTCTCTCTCTCTCTCTCTGTGTACTTTGTCATTATATTAATTGTGGGCCTAAAAACCAAGATATTTTGGTGGACATTATTAGTTTCTAGTCACAATGCTTATAAATATATACTATGATGAAGAATTCCTAATCTACATATATATAATAAGGATTTGATCATATAGATATCAAATGTACCTTTATTCTCTAACAAGAAACTCATATAGATATCATCATTAGATATATAAAAAACCAAAGACACATTTCTTCCTTTCATTCTTTAAAGAGGTTTGGGTAGAAAACCAAGAGTTTGTGGCATGTGCAATCAGGATATCAAGAAAAGTAACAAGTGCAAGTGAGTCATGTGACGAAGTTTGGGTGGTTCAAAATATGCATGAACTCTCAGAGGTGAGATGAGTTGCAAGATCCACATCCAAAACATTCACACAAGCATAAGGAAAATCATAAATAAGATTGGGTCACAAGTGCTCAGCAAAGATTTTTTTGCACTCATGGATCAACTCGTTTTCTAATGCCGAGAAAAAAAAAGAAAAAAATTATTTTAATCATAGACAATGCACTTAGTCATATTAAATACAACACTCAAGTTACGCTATATTAAGTTCTTTAAAATTTTAAGCACATCTAGGATATCAAGGAGTGTGAATGACCTCCTCTTTGAGTCTTACTAACTACTGTTTCTATGCCTTGGATATGAAGAGTTTAATGATTTACACAAGAAATCAATGAATTAGGTTTAGAAGATGAGATTGACTCAAACAAGCTAGGGTTAGGAGTCTATGCTTAGGTACACCATTGTCAAAAAACCAATTAATAGTATTTTCACAAGTCTTTAAGAACTATGGAGAACAAGAAGTCTTCATCACATTTTATGGTGTCCAAACTCTCAACTTATTTTTCTTTTGACGAATCATCCTCATCATCATCTATTGTATTGCCAAACTCACTTTTTAATTTCATATATATATATATATATATATATATATATATATATATATATATATATATATATATATATATATATATATATATATATATATATATACACACACACACACACACACACACACACACACACACACACACACACACACACACACACACACACACACACACACACACACACACACACACACTCACACACTCTCACACACACTCACACACACACACAGAGAAAGAAAGAAAGAAAGTCATATTAACGTCTTCTGGAGGCCAAACTTGGCCTATGAGACAAAAACCATGTACAAGTGTAGTAACCCTGTGTAGAAGATAAAATGAACTAAAAAGTATATCGCTACACAAAGCTATATAGGGCTGGAAAAGGCTTGGGAGACGTGGCTTGAGAGAGAGAGAGAGAGAAAGAAAGAATTTTTACGTCTATTAGGAGGCCGAACTCGGCCTATGAGGCAAATCGATGTACATGGGTGTATCTTCTGTCAATCAGAAAAGAAAAAAGTGCTGAAAAAACTGGTAAAGCTGATATAGATCTCCGTAGTATGCATGTGGAAATACCCATGGAAGTGGGGGGGTGTATGGACCGCGAGATCAATGATAATCTATATGCAAAAGGGTAGTACAACAAGGATGAAAATGCATGTGAAACGACTAACTAGCTCCATCCTGTGCTAGTGGGCGGGTGTAAGATGTGATACATAGGTGGAGATGTAGTGAGGGCCACCCTCATGGCTGCAATGGGGTCAGCCATCATCTGGGATCGTCTCTCCTCCATGGCGCGATGGTCACGGGCCTGGATCTCTGCATTTTGGTGTCGGTGAAGTCTCGGGGCCCAATATCCTTCAGCACGGGGTTGTCTCCTACCTCGAGAGGTCTGAGCCTGCTGAAGGGTCACCCCTCTCAGTATGTGAGCTGAGGGGGCGAGGGTTGCTGCACGTCGTGGAATAAGAAGTCAGTGAGCTGACTCTGTCTCCCTCCTGTATGGGCTGCTACAGAAGGCTGGAGTAGGGAATCTCTGTGACTTTGTATCTCTAGTAAGAATTGCCCGAGCTTCCGCTGGTCTCTAGAGTCCATGATCTCTCGGAGGGTGGGCTGCCCTGTAAACAGAGTCTGGTATCTGCCTCTGATGTCATCATATGCGCTACATATGCATACAAAGTGCTCCTCATCCTCCATCTCTACTCTGCATACCTTGCATATGCGCTGCTCTCTGGGAATGTCTGCGGCTCTGCCCATCTCAATCTCTAGTCGGTGTGATGAGACTCTCAACTGGCCCAATCGCTACCATCGAGCTATGAGGCATGTAAGTATCCATGTAGCGTGGTCGCTGGATAAAACCGTCCGCTAGTATGTCTAAGAACTGGTCTCGGTAGTGTGATAGTCTCGATCCCATGTGTGGTGTGTGCCATGTCTGACTAATGTAGAGCTGCGAGAGATCCTGTCTGAGCACAACATTCCTCTCACGACGAGAGAGGTGGATGTGGGGTGAGTTTGGGTCATACTGAAAAGGAGGCAATCTGTCCATATCAAGTCCATGACTATCAAACCAGACTCTAACTTGAGTGTACCAAGCTCTCTCATATCCTAACTCTGATATCTGTATAGATGCCTCAAAAGCTTTGTGTGTGAGTCTGTCTGTAGGGAGCTCCCTCATCCTCTGAATAAAGGAGATAGTATGGAATAGTGCCTCTACTACCATGGATGGTGCAGCTAGCTCTGCCCTGATGATGTCATGTGGCACTTACTGTTTCCCGCGAAATAGTCGCGAGATCATACGTACATGTGGCCTCTCGATCGCACTCCACTGGGTGACTGTGAGGGCCGGGGCCCAAATGTCGCAGCATGCATCATAGCTGGTCGACTAGTGTGTCAAATAGCCACCCCTTCGTGCGGGGCTCCTGGAAGTGTGCCCGGTGACATCTCCACTCTAACATGGCTAAAGCTGCATATCCTCGTGTGAGTCCATCGGTGGCTGCCTTTCGCATGCTGAAGGGGCCAGGCAAGCTCGTGAATGTGACTCCGAGGTAGACATAGGAAGTGACCACCTCAATCTGTCCACCGCAAGCTGTGAATCCTGCTCCATTCCTCACCATGGGGGAGGTGTGGAAGATCATGACCTTGGTCTTGCCAAGGTTTACTGTCAAGCCCCTCTGTGTACAACACTCATCCAGGGCATCCAGGAGTCTATCGGTGGCTGCCTGTCGCATGCTGAAGGGGCTAGGCAAGCTCGTGAATGTGACTCCGAGGTAGACATAGGAAGTGACCACCTCAACCTGTCCACCGCCAGCTGTGAATCCTGCTCCATTCCTCACCATGGGGGAGGTGTGGAAGATCATGACCTTGGTCTTGCCAAGGTTTACTGTCAAGCCCCTCTGTGTACAAAACTCATTCAGGGCATCCATGTGGCGGTGACTCTGAAATCAATACAATGTCATCGGCATATAATAAAATGTGGACATGTGTACCTGCGAGGTTTGCACCCTCTCCTCTAGCTCGGAGAATGTAGTCCTCAATCTCGTCAATGTAGAGACCAAATAGAGTGGGGGAGAGTGGGCAGCCTTGCTTAACACCGATGGTGCTAGCAATGGCCTCAGACATACCTCCTCGGCACTGTACCCTCCCAGTAACCCGCTCATAGAGTGCATAGATGGCCCAAATCATCCCTGATGGTACTCCCAAGCTCTGGAGGTGTTGGAAGAGTCTCTCTCGTGGCACTGTATCAAAAGCTCTGCGGAAGTCCACAAAGCAGCAATATAATCTCTTCTTCCGCACCCTTGCCCCATCAATGAGGCAGCGCAAAACGAAGATGTGATCAATAGTAGAGAAAGCTCGGCGAAAACCTGCCTGGCCTCGTTCTCGTAGCCCCTCAGCCTCTGCATATGAGCTAAGCTATGCCTCAAGTATGGCACCGTATAGTTTGGCCATGGTGTGGTCAATCATGATGGTCCTATAGTTCCCTGGGTCTAGGGTGTCGTCAGATTTGTGGATAGGCACAATGGGTGCATAGTCCACTCCTCAGGGAAGCCCTCCCCTATAGCCCGGTTGAAGACATGTGCAATCAACTTAGCTATAGTGGAGGCTGCGTATATGAGATGCTTGCTCTGCAATCCCGTGTGGTCTGTCGAACGTCCATGTCGTAGTCGTCCTATGGCCCTC
Organism: Ceratopteris richardii; assembly: GCA_020310875.1. Taxonomy (NCBI): domain Eukaryota; kingdom Viridiplantae; phylum Streptophyta; class Polypodiopsida; order Polypodiales; family Pteridaceae; genus Ceratopteris; species Ceratopteris richardii. The sequence continues at coordinate 12,663,193 of CM035415.1, read as the reverse complement.
TCAACCATCTTTGCTGTGAAGAGAGAACTAGTAGGGCGGGCCTCAAGTGGCTAGGTAATGGGAGGCTTCCCAGGTACTTCATATAATTTCTCAGCATAATTATGCCATGTGTGTAGGTCCCCAATAGGTTTGGTCGGGTGTGGCTGTCGTAGGGTACGCCATGCTGGAGCACTTTCCATACTCATAAAGAGATGATATAGCTCAAGCTCCTCTTCCTCCTCAAAGGCTCGCCGCTTCTGACGTGTGAGGGTCTTCATCCGTCCCCGGGCCTCTCTCTCTGTGATCTCTCCCAATGCTCGCTGAGCTCGTAGTCGGCGGTAAAGGTCTCTGCATTCCTCATCATACCAGCGATGTTGTGGCATAGTCCAGGGAGGAGGTGTGTGACTAGAATGGATGGTGTGTGGGAAGGAGCTGATGGCTGATGTATGAAGGACTCATGCTATCTGTGAGGTGAGTAGGGAGAGTGGAGTGTAAGGATGAAGCAAGAGAAGATCCTTCTCGACTTGAGCCGCATATATGTGAGCTAGCTCGTGTGTGAAATGGATGGTGGTGTGTGGGATGCGTGCTGCAGGTGTGGGTGTAGGGGTGTCTCCCTTGAGGGAGAGTGCGAGGTACGTGTGATCGGCCCCAATGGGTATGGGTGGGATGGTGAATGAGGTAAGAAGGTGGATGGCCTCTTTGGATCCCACGACATAATCTACTGCACTTCCCCCGCCATCTGCACTTCCCCCGCCATCTGTGACTTAGTGTGGTATGCACGTCAATCCTCGAGAGGTAGGCCACTGAGTCATCCCGTTATAGATAATGAGGTTATGTCGAGAGCCTAGTCTGAGTAGGTGAGTGCCATAGTGAGTGTGTGTAGAGTCAGCTGAAGCTTGAGATGGAGATGGAGAGAGAGAGAGAGAGAGAGAGAGAGAGAGAGAGAGAGAGAGAGAGAGAGAGAGAGAGAGAGAGAGAGAGAGAGAGAGAGAGAGAGAGAGAGAGAGAGAGAGAGAGAGAGAGAGAGAGAGAGAGAGAGAGAGAGAGAGAGAGAGAGAGAGAGAGAGAGAGAGAGAGAGAGAGAGAGAGAGATGTACGTATACATACATACATTCACTCTCACACACACACACGGGGGGGGGGGGGGGGGGAGGGGGGGGAGAGAGAGAGAGAGAGAGAGAGAGAGAGAGAGAGAGAGAGAGAGAGAGAGAGAGAGAGAGAGAGAGAGAGAGAGAGAGAGAGAGAGAGAGAGAGAGAGAGAGAGAGAGAGAGAGAGAGAGAGAGAGAGAGAGAGAGAGAGAGAGAGAGAGAGAGGGAGGGAGGGAGGGAGG
>CM035415.1:12616883-12654383 GCA_020310875.1 Ceratopteris richardii | reverse complement strand
TATAATGCCTCGATTCATTCAAGCACAAAGATGATCCCGTTCGACTTAGCAACCGGCAAAGAAATCATAACCCCGCTCACACTAACTCAAGACTCCACGCTATCAACAAACGACCCAGACTGTGGAGCTTTCTTGGACCAATGGAAGACGAAGCTAGAAGAGGAAGAGTCCGGCTTACAAAGAAGCAAGGAGCAAATGGGTAAGTATGCGAACCAAAAGAGAAGACCTCGTGAAGTTTTCAAGGTCAAGAACTTAGTTCTTGTAAGTTAATGCAACATCACACTTCCCTGCAATTCCACACACAGGTTCAATCATCAATACTATGGCCGTACAAAGTAGCAAAGCAGATCAACGCGGTCACGTATAAGCTAGACCTCCCCGATAATGTCCAATTTCACAACACATTCCATGTGAGCTTGCTCAAGCGATTCAAGCCAGACACAAAGTATGGGACGCGAAGTTCCAGTGCTGCAGGATGGCGAGAACCAATTCGAACCAGAGGCCATTCTACGAGAGGTCACGGACGTGAAGGCCTCGAGTTCCTCATCAAATGGCATGGTCGCCCCCTCATGGATGCGGATTGGATCCCGATCAACACATTTGGTTAGGACCATCCCCTTGTTCGCAAGTTCTATCACACACCACATGCCAACTTTGGCCCCTTAGCCCCACGTAATGTTCCCAAAAATTTTGTATCACACTAAGTTGTATCAACCCAAAATTTTGTAAATCCGAACCCGCTTGTGGAGGACAACAAGCTCTTCAAGCCGAGGGAGGATGTCAGAGTCCGTGTTTTTCTATCCAGGGCTTTTCACTGCCTGGGAGTTTCACCCCGTGGCGCCGAATTGTGCTCAACTAAAAGGGGTAGTAGTGCTCCTTGAAGCTACCTCCCCAACCATATTCTCTTTGCCGTCCCATTGTAATCATTCTTATGAAAGTAATTCAAAACGCTTTCTTGGCAAACATCTTGGCATTTCGTGTTCTTGTGTCCTTGCGCATGCCTTGGGTCCTCTTACGGGCCTTGGGCGTTTGGGGCGGTCCAAGACCTCTAAGGGGGGGGGGAGGGGAGGGGAGGGGAGGGACGGAGAGGGGAGAGGGGGGGGGGAGAGAGAGGGGGAGAGAGAGAGAGAGAGAGAGAGAGAGAGAGAGAGAGAGGAGAGAGAGAGAGAGAGAGAGAGAGAGAGAGAGAGAGAGAGAGAGAGAGAGAGAGAGAGAGAGAGAGAGAGAGAGAGAGAGAGAGAGAGAGAGAGAGAGAGAGAGAGAGAGAGAGAGAGAGAGAGAGAGAGAGAGAGAGAGAGAGAGAGAGAGAGAGAGAGAGATTAACGTCTTCCGAAGGCCAAACTTGGCCTATGAGACAAAATCATGTACAACTGTAGTAACTCATGTGTAGAAATAAAATGGAATAGTACTCGCTACACAAAACTGTGTAGGCTGAAAAAGGATCGAAATAACCACAGGATAGTGTATTGGGTGATGGAGAGGTAGTGGGGATAATGTATTGGTGGGTGGGGAGATGTGGCTCTGACTCTGCACACAAAGAGAGAGAGAGAGAGAGAGAGAGAGAGAGAGAGAGAGAGAGAGAGAGAGAGAGAGAGAGAGAGAGAGAGAGAGAGAGAGAGAGAGAGAGAGAGAGGAGAGAGAGAGAGAGAGAGAGAGAGAGAGAGAGAGAGAGAGAGAGAGAGAGAGAGAGAGAGAGAGAGAGAGAGAGAGAGAGAGAGAGAGAGAGAGAGAGAGAGGGAGGGAGGGAGGGAGGGAGGGAGGGGGAGAGAGAGAGAGAGAGAGGGGGAGAGAGAGAGAGAGAGAGAGGGGGGGAGAGAGAGAGAGAGAGAGAGAGAGAGAGAGAGAGAGAGAGAGAGAGAGAGAGAGAGAGAGAGAGAGAGAGAGAGAGAGAGAGAGAGAGAGAGAGAGAGAGAGAGAGAGAGAGAGAGAGAGAGAGAGAGAGAGAGAGAGAGAGAGAGAGAGAGAGAGAGAGAGAGAGAGAGAGAGAGAGAGAGAGAGAGAGAGAGAGAGAGAGAGAGAGAGAGAGAGAGGGGGGAGAGGGGGGGAGAGGGAGAGAGAGAGAGAGAGAGAGAGAGAGAGAGAGAGAGAGAGAGAGAGAGAGAGAGAGAGAGAGAGAGAGAGAGAGAGAGAGAGAGAGAGAGAGAGAGAGAGAGAGAGAGAGAGAGAGAGAGAGAGAGAGAGAGAGAGAGAGAGAGAGAGAGAGAGAGAGAGAGAGAGAGAGAGAGAGAGAGAGAGAGCACATATTTGTTATTTGGCAAATGTTTATATTTCTTCCTGCTATGGTGGAATTTCCTTTTTTTTTTTTTTCCGACTATCAGGAGCTCTATCTCGGTGTTCTTCGTTTGCAGATATTAAGACATTAAGCGCCTATTTTCAAAGTGTTAGGACCCTTCATGATAGGATAGCGATGTGCTGCACACTTCAGTTTGATTGCAGCCCCAGAAACAACACATGTTCTTGCAAATTTACCCTGCACCTATTAGTCACTTCTCTTATCATGCTATTTTTGCTCTGGAAACTGTGCATCCTTTGCCACTTTCTCATAATGTATTCATACCACGATGGCATTGTACAGAAAACATGATTCAAAATGGCAGGTAAAATCATGAGAATAAGTTGGTCCACCTAAAACTGCACAATGTGATTCATATATCTACACTAGACATGTGACCTTCATATGCTTTTCTTACAGCATGTGATTTAAACATATTTTAAAATGTGAGTAGTAAATACATTTTGCTTCAGCTGCTGGTGATGAGGGATGCGGAAATTCCATATGTGGGATCTTGGTCATTGTCATGCATTGGTCAGGAATTACAGCACACATCAATAAATTAGATGTCTGGGCAAAGCATAAATCAAATATTTTCATAATAAAGAAAAGAAATATGGCATACAATGTCTTGAATTTCTTTGAATAGATTTCTTGCTCAAATTTTATGTTCTTTTGATTGTTGTTGTGTAACAGGTGAATGGGAGCCTTTTGCCAGCATCAGTGATTTCATTATACTGTGCATACGTTTGCTATACAGGGCTTTCAAGTGAACCTCGGACTTATGAGTGCAATGGATTGCACAATCACTCGGCTGCAGTATCAACAAGTACTCTTATTCTTGGGATGTTAACGACTGTTCTTTCTGTTGTATACTCTGCGGTTAGGGCGGGATCTTCGACAACATTTCTTTCACCCCCATCGTCCCCTCGTGGAGGTACTTTTGAAGTGCTTTTGTGGTTTTACCTCTCCTCTCTGTCTCTCTCTCTTGCTCTCTCACTCTGTTGTCTATAGTGTTTATAGGGTGTGCTTCTCATTTTTGAGATTCACATTATTGTGATCTTTTTTTTTGTGGTTTTGTGTTTGCCATGAAAGCTTAGACACATGCCCTAGTCTTTTCTGTGACATTCAGATTAAGTCCATAGAACAAAGTTCAAAACCACAACCTGTGGAGAGGCTAGCAACTTCTCTGAATTTTGTCCACAGAGCAAAGTTCAAAACCATAACCAGTCGAGGGTTAGAGATGAAGTTTAAGAAAACCTGATACAGCAACAAAACTTGAAGAATGACCAAAATATAGCAGCTATTTACAAAAATCAGCATGCACACATTCTTGGGAGCGTGTGAAGAAGAAGAAGAAGAAGAAGAAGAAGAAGAAGAAGAAGAAGAAGAAGAAGAAGAAGAAGAAGAAGAAGAAGAAGAAGAAGAAGAAGAAGAAGAAGAAGAAGAAGAAGAAGAAGAAGAAGAAGAAGAAGAAGAAGAAGAAGAAGAAGAAGAAGAAGGTAGTAGCAATTCACCAAAATTCAGCTTGAGGACCTCCTAGGGAAGGACCTCCTCCAAGAAGAACACTTAGATAGTTTGTAAGTGATACGATGTGTGCTCCCCATGAGGTTTCTATATAGAGTTTATAGCCCCTCTTGTTGTTTTTATGAAAGTTAGCTCGCAAAAGCAGAAAAAGCAGGTTCATCTAGGCAAATTTTTCAATTTACCTTTTGGGATAAAAAAATTACAATTGGCAGTTTTATAGGGCATATGAACCTTATTAATGATGTTAGTAGCTTGTCATAATCTACTCAAAGTCCTTTTTCGTATGATGTGCTCAGATCATGAAAATCACATTATCAAAAACTTAGGATTTGCTTTTCAATGAGGTTCGGGCTCTCGTATAGTCAAGTATTATATATCATTAGATAGCTCTGGAAGAGTACTACAAGAATGTGCACTAATAATTTTTGACCACTTCGACCATTTTTGAAATTAGGGTTTGTTGGAAATTGGGATCTAGACCCCTCAAGAGGACATTATTTTCCAACAACCCCCCCTCAATATCATATGGGGTAAGATCTAATAGTCTTATCAATATCATATTGGGGTGAAATCTCATATAGTCAAGTGTTATATATCATTAGATAGCTCTCGAAGAGTACTACAAGAATATGTACTGATAATTTTTGACCACTTCAGCCATTTTTGAAATTAGGGTTTGTTGAAAATTGGGGTCTAGACCCCTCAATAGGGCATTGTTTTCCAACAATCCCCCCCCTCAATATCATATTGGGGTAAGATCTAATAATCTGCATAACTTTTGATGTATGTATTTGGATGACGACTTAGTAAAAATATCTTTCACATTCTCACTTATAACAACATAGATAAGTTCAATGTCCTTCTTAGATATCTTCTCATGAAAGTAATGACAATGAATTTCAATATGCTTTGTCCTTGCATGATGAACATGATTCTAAGGGATAGCAATAACACTTTGACTATTTGAATATATCTGGGTAGATAGATGAATATAAACATCTAGATAACTTAAAATTTTCTACAACCATATAGCTTGAAGAGTAGTTGTAAGGGTAGCCCTATATTGTGCTTCACTTGAAGATGTAGCCATTGTAGGTTGTTTCTTAGAATACCAAGACATAAGGCATTCTACCAAAAAAAAAGCCATTAGTAGACCTTCTCGAGCCTCTGTCACCTACCCAATTAGAATTTGCAAATCTTTGAAGTAAAAAATGTGGTGACTTTGGGAAAATCATAGCATAATTCATGGTTCTTTTCAAATATCTAAAACTTCGCTTTACTAGTTTTCTAATGAATTTTAAGAGGTTTGTGTGTGAACCTTGATACTTGAGAAACAACAAACTAAATGTGAGGATGTGTATTACAAGGATATATCGAGCAACCAACTGCCTGTATATGAATTCGATGCAAAGATAGTAATGCAAAGAACCAAGATCATTAACATCAAAAACCTTGTTAGTTTTGACTTAACAAATTAGATCTGGTTCTCTGACTAGTCATGATCATATTGTCAAATAAATGATGATTATAATAAAAAAATTTTATCTATGACTTAGCTAGAGAGTAAGAGAAACTTATGAGTTCTTAAAACCAATGGAATAGGAGATAGTGAAGGTTGTGGTGATGACATATAAAATTCAGTTTGTGTAGGAGTGGTTATAATTTTCTCTTTTCCTTTATCTTTATATACTTGAGTAGGGGTTTGAGAGTGTTGATTATCCTCCTCTTGTATGACTGAATATAAGAATCTAAATTGCTTTCAAAAAATGCATGATTATTTGTCTTAATAAACTTTGGAACTTCTGAATTCTTGTCATAAATATGATTTTCAGCAATGTAAGCATTGCTTTAGAGTAAGACTTTACCTATTTTTGGAACATAGAATCTATAACATGTGCTTTTAACACCATAACTAATAAAAACAGATTTGGTAGCTTTTTCATCAAGCTCACCACGATCCTTCTTTTCAATGTGAACATAAAGAGGGAGACCAAGAAACTTTGAAATAGTTCACAATAGGTTTCTTACCATAATACGCTTCATAAGGTGTAATTACTTTTAAAGCCTTTATTTAAGCCCTAATAAGAAGGTAAATAGGTGTATGAATAGCATCAAATCAAAACTCTGGTGAAAGCTTCTTTGAAGATAACATGCTTCTTTGAAGATGACAGGCTACGTGCCATTTCAACAAGTCTACGATTCTTTCTCTCTTCAACACCATTTTGCTCTAGAGTTTAAGCAATAGTGAGTTGATGAAAAATACCTTTGCCTTTTAAATATGGCATAAATTCATTAGACATGTATTCCTCTAACTTTGCTTTTATACCAAATACCCAACATAGTTGCAACGCAACGCGTTGCGTAGCGTCTGAAACGTTCGCAACGCAACGGCGTTGCGTTGCGACGTACGCAACGCGTTGCGTTGCAGGCAAATTTTTTTGCCCTCTCCTTTGAGCCCGAAACGGGCTCGCGGGAGAGGGCATTTTACTTTCGGTCTTCCTTGCAGCGAACGCACACCCGAAGCCGAGCCTTGAGCCAGCCGACTCCCGAGAGAGAGAGAGAGAGAGAGAGAGAGAGAGAGAGAGAGAGAGAGAGAGAGAGAGAGAGAGAGAGAGAGAGAGAGAGAGAGAGAGAGAGAGAGAGAGAGAGAGAGAGAGAGAGAGAGAGAGAGAGAGAGAGAGAGAGAGAGAGAGAGAGACTCACCATGCCTAAACCAAAGCAAAATTGTTGGAAGTACGTGACTAGCCAAGGGAAGTTTGGATCGGGTGGGAGTGAGAGATGGACATGTAACCTATGTGGTTACAAAGGGGGTGGTGGGGCAGATCGTATCAAAGCCCACCTTGCCAAATTTAGTGGCTTGGGCATTTCAGCATGCAAGCAGCCTATGCGAGCTGATATCAAGGATGAGCTCCTTGAGTGGGTAGCTCAAAGGGAAGCTAGAAAGTATCCACAGAGCTCTCGGCCCACCTCCACCTCTATTAGCTCCAGTGATCCTCCTCCACACGATGCTCCGGCACATCAGACTCATAGGGGATCCTCTAGTGGAGGGAATGGTGAGCATGGACATGATACCGTCGATCTTGAGGGTGACACTCAGCCACCGGTGAAGGCACCTAGAGGATCACTTTCTTCGGCATCCGTACGTGCGGGTTTTCAGAGGAAGCGAGAGCTTGAGGCCAAACAAGGTATAATGAAGCTTTTCATACAGTGTGGCCTCTCTTTTAATGTTGCACGCACACCCGCATGGAAGGAAGCCATGGAGTTAGTGAGCACATTAGGATATCGATGGAGCGGTCCTTCATATGAGGAGTTGAGGACTAGTGAGCTACGCAAAACAAAAGATATAGTGGAGAAACAGTTAGAGCCGATGATGGGCACATGGGAGAAGTATGGATGCACTATTATGTGCGATGGATGGACAGACATCAGGAAAAGGAATGTATATAACATACTAGTGCATTGTTGCAAAGGCACTATGTTCCTTCGCGCCATCGATGCATCAGAGGCTGGACTTACAGGACTTACAGTGACAGGTATGTATAGGTGAAATTTCAAGTTTTAATTTTAAGATACGCATTTGAATTTTGCATATGCTATATATATGTATTATGTATGTAGTATGTACTATGTACTATGTACATGGCTGATTTGGTGTAATTTTTGTGTCACAGGTCAGTTTATATATGGTCATATCCGCCAGGCTATTATGGATGTCGGTCAAAAGAATGTTGTGCAAGTCATTACCGACAATGGAAGTAATTGTGTGGCCATGGGTAGATTGTTAGAGGCAGAGTTTCCCTCCATTGTGTGGACCCCATGTGCCGCACATAGCATTGATCTTTTGATAGAGGATCTTGGAAAGATCCCTTCGATTCATTCTATTTTTTCCACCTGCCATAAGGTGGTCTCTTTGTTCACAAAGAGACCATAACTATTAGCTATTTTCAGATCATACAGTGAGTTGGATATCCTAAAGCCTGCGAAGACCAGATTTGCTTACATGTGCATAGTGATGGAGAGACTACTTCGGGTGCGGCAGGCTTTGATGCAGACAGTTGTGTCTACAGAGTGGACTGCCTGGGATGGACACACTACCCCGAGAGCAGATTTTGTACAGATTACATGCTTGTCGGATTCATTTTGGAGGGATGTAGAGGCACTTGTGCGTGCCATACATCCATTATATTCTGTCCTTCGCATCGTTGATATGGAGGGGAGTACATTGGGACTCGTCTATGAGTTCATGGATCGAGTTGGCGAGTCCCTTTCACGTTGCCCACATTTGACATTGGACAGGTATTTATTAAGTTATTACTTATTACTTTGAATTTTTGACACTTAAAATTCTTATTATCTTAAAAATTAGTCTCTAAAATTTATAATTTCTTTGTTTATAGGATTGAGCAGCTTAAGGCTGTGTGGAGGGATCGATGGGATTGGTTTCATCGCCCGATCCATGGGATGGCACACTTATTGCATCCCTTATGGAGATCTCAGCAGGCCATCGTGGATGAGGAGCTCTTGAGTGCATGGAACACATATGTATATAGGCTTTATCTAGCTGATGTAGAGTTGCGACTTCAGTTGGAGAGACAGCTCTTGGTATTCCAAAATGGTGGTGGCCATTTTGGAAAGGATACGGCTTGTTTGAGATCTGCTCAGTTGCGGCCAGTATCATGGTGGGAGATGTATGGTGCTAGTGCTCCTCAGTTGGTAAGTATTAAGTCAAAAGTCTTTAGTGTACTGTGTGACATGTGATAAATATGTATTATGATTTATGTACTAATTATTTTCTGAATTATGTTGTAATGCAGAGAGAGTTAGCTATTCGTATCCTTTCACAGGACTGCAGCGTAAGTCCTTGTGAAAGGAATTGGAGCACATGGGCCCTCTTCCATACAAAGAAGAGGAACAGATTATCTACAGCGCAGTTGGAGCGGCTAGTTTATTGCCACTGCAACTTGCGTCTCTTGGAGAGCGGCGGACATACAGGAGATGTGAGGGAGGAACACAGTAGATATAGAGAAAGTCAGAGATATTCCAGATATTCCTCCAGAGGATCTGGACTTATATATTATGCTGTACCATGAGTTGACCTTACCTCAGAATGATACCAGATCATCTCGGAGCCGCAGAGGACCTAGTGGTAGTGGTGATGCATCCACTAGTAGCCGACCACATACCACTACTACTAGGGATGATGATGATGATGATGATGATGATGATGATGATGATGATGATGATGATGATGATGATGATGATGATGATGATGATGATGAGAGTGATGATTTGTCATCTGACACCATGTCAGAGTGACAAAGTTTGATTATTGACATTTGAGGCTTTGACATTTCATGTTTGACATTTGGTATTTCATGATATGTATTTACTATTGTGATGACAGTGCTGAGTGGACACTTATCATGACTCACTTGTGAGTCGTGACTTTATATTTATCATTTGCCACTTATGATTTATGCCATGCGTCATGATTCATATGATTTATGATTTATCATTTGTCATAGTGATCTCTATTGTTTTATTTTGATGTATGAACGATGATATGATCATGTGACATGTATGTACTATGATGTCAGGTATTATCATTTATATTATAAATCATGATGTTTATTGTAATTTGTTAAAAGTTAGAAGTTAGAACTTACTACTTAGAAACTAGAAACTTGAAAGTTAAGTGTTGTGATCATTATGTTGTTAGAAATTAGAATCTAGAATCTAGATGATGATGTTATGATTATTGATGTTATGATTGTATTTGAATTTTGATATAATGATGATGTATTTGAGATAATTGTATTTGATATAATCTTAAGGCTGTGTGGAGGGTTATGATATAATCAAGAGTCACGACCAAGTTCCAACTTCCAACTTTCAAGTTAGATTCATAATCTCTATTATTTATGATATATCTTATATTGTAATAAGTATTTTATGGTATATATAGTCATATCCCACCTTATTACATATCATAGGACCCAAAATATGTGAAAAAAAAATATAAAAATTTTGAAAAATAAATAACTTTATCGCAACTCCTAGGTCCAAACGTTGCCCTCGTTGCTAACCCGTTGCCGTTGCCGTTGCCGTTGCGAAAACGTTGCTTTCCACTATGATATCCAAGAATATCTTGAAAAAACAAGTAACAGAATACCTCTGACCATTCAAAGAATGTGCTTTTATAGGTCCATTTGTTGGTTTTTAGGCCCACAATCAATATTGAGACATAGAGAAAATAGAGACAAGATAGAGAATAGACAAGACAAGAGAGGGATAAAGGAGCCAAACTCCACATTCCTTACTTACGTGAATGAAGTTCATGAAGTTACAAGATAGCATGTAAAGATGCTTGACGAATTGCTGCGGTTCCTACTCAATTCCACAATCTCCATAGCTAAGAATAACCTCCTTCAGGTGTAGGTATGCTATAAGGTTGTTGCACACATTGTTTAAGATGAAGAAAGCACAACTCTCCTCCTACAAGTGGCAGACAGCCATCTCCTCCAAGCTCTTGAAGCGATATCTCCAAGTGATGATAATCAAAGTGGTAGAGTCCTTGTCTATTTATAGTATTTGCCTGCCCTAAAACCTAGAGCCTCTTTTTCGTAAAAATTTAGCACAAGTCCATATTTGGATTTTTGAATTTTTTGTTGTGCTTTTGATAGGCTGCCATCAGCTTTTGGATGCTTTAATACTAGCTCTTGGATAGATTCAAGTAGATGTTGCTATGTGTCATAGTAAAAGAACATGTGCAGTTTAAAAACCATGTGTAAATTAATAGCATGTGCACAAATTAGGTTTTAGTTTTGACGCTCAAAACTATTCCAAACTGCTAAGTGTTATATATCAATAGATTCCTCTTGAAGAGTACTTGCCAAATCTATTATACCATTTTCTTGCTATTTCTGACCCTTTTTGACGAATGTTGACCAGCTTTGACCACCTGTTGACTTTGTCCAATTCTGAATTTTTCTTATTCCTCCCTTGTGGAAGGTTGATTTTATTACACAATTCGCATGGGATTGAATGATTTGCAATATTCTAATAGCTGTAATAAATCCATGCTTCTTGAATGGTAATTTATGTAACTTCCCTTCAATGCATCCTTCACAAGGATAGTCATTGTCTAGTAAAGCAATTGGCAAACTTTCAACCATACCTTTGTGCTTCATGTGCTTAAGAGTTGTATAACTGATGTGACCAAATCTTGCATGCCATAACTTTATATTCTCTTTAGGAGACGTAGATGACCTAGCAAGATTAGCATGGCTGATTTTTGATAAAACAAACATGCTACTTTTATTTTCGCCCTGTACTAGATAATACTCTTCACTAGGTGTAAAGATTTAACATGAATCCTTCTTAACAATCACCATTGAATAATTTATATGAAATGTTTAGAAAGAGAGCAAATTTGTCTTGATTTGTGGTACGTCGTCCATGTAAAACCTTAGAAATGGTGAAATTACCACTTGCACTTGATTTAAGTATGACTTCTCCAACACCAACAACATCCAAACCATGACTATCTATTATGGTCACCCTTCTACTGTTAGTATATGATCAATGTCTACCCCTCATGATTGTATGCACATTTTGTAAGGCCCCCTTTATGAGGAGAAGCCAAGCATGCATTACCCAATTGATGGGAATCCCAACTTGAATGTTGGATGAAGGTCATATTGGACCATGTAAGATATTATAAGGAAAGGGAGTTATCAAGGTCCCCAATTGTGGGGTCCGGGGCAGCGGTGAGCAGCCCCGGCTGGGGGGTCCAAGGGGCCAGCGGGCCCCCTGGTTGGGGGGTCCAAGGGGGCCAGCGGGCCCCCTGGCTGGGGGGTCCCAGGGGGCCAGCGGGCCCCCTGGTGGGGGTCCGGGGGCAGCGCCCCCGGCGCGACGGTAAAGGGAATATTCCATGGAATATTCCCTGTCGGAGTCAGAAATCATTTATATTTGTTAGGTCGGTTCAACCAGTCTAAGCCGTGTATGGCAATTACGCGGGCGGTGGCCGCCCACGCTCTACCGCCCATGTATAGCCGTCCATGGCAGGCCACCCATGATCCTATATATACATGACTTCTGCACTACCTAAGACACCGAGTTGAGCCAGCATACCTCTACCTTGTATCTCCCTATCTAGAGTTGTCTAGATCACCATTTAAGCTCTACCTTGAGAGCGCACGGGTGGACAACGCCATCATCTTTGTACTTGCTGCTAGTAGAAAATTGTTGAGATTCTCCTATATCTGTTATCTTCTCTGTTATTGCTCCTGTGTTATATTGCGTAACTATTGTCTTACATGGTATCAGAGCTGTAAGGTTCGAATAGCTTGAGAAGTATCATTATTTTAGCCTACTAGCAGACTAGAATATCAGTAGATTATTCGAGTGATTACATGATGGCTTCATCGTCGAACACTAGTCTTGGTGCTTCACCTAATGTTAATGCTGCACCTATTCGAATTCATCCACCTGCATTCACTGAAGGGAAGCTGGATGGAACCAACTATACACTCTGGAAGTTCAAAATTTCTGCAATTTTGGACTCCTATGAATTACTTGACACTGTCATGGGACCGATGGGATTGGATCCAGAGCCTATACCAGTTGAAGATCCAGCAAATTCAAGATTGATGATTCAGCCAGATCCAGATCTTCTACGAGCTTGGAAGAGGCGGAATGCTGATGCATTATGTGCGATTGTCACTAGTGTAAGTGATTCTGTGCTTACTTTAGTTCAACATACTACTAAAGCACATGAGGCTTGGGGCATATTGGCTCGACAATATGAGACCAAGAACCACACTAGGATACAGAATTTAGAAAATCAGTTGGCAAATGAAAAGCATTCTGATTCTGAAAAGGCTGAGGATTTTATCAAACGGATAAAGCATCTTCAAGATCAATTGGCTGCAGTTGGTGTTGTTATAACACCAGAAGAGCTAGCTCGAAGATCTGTACGTGTTCTTCCAGCAAAGTATGATGGATTAGTAACAGCCCTTAACACTCAGGTAAGGCCAACTCCTCTTACATTTGAAGAGTTTTGTGCCATGCTTTTAGAAGAAGAGATGAGGCTGAAGAATCGGCAAAGTACAACTGATGTTGCATTCTCAGCAAATGCAAAAGGTAGAGGCTCTTCAGAGGGATCAAAGAAGAAGCCAAAGAAGAAAAAGTTCACAGGAAGTTGCTTCTATTGTGAAAAGAAAGGCCATGCCATCAAGGATTGCAGAAAGAAGCAAGCTGATGAACGGAATGGGACTGTAAAATCAGCATGGAAGAACAAAGAGTCTGCAAACAACACAGAGCTGGAACTTTGGGTAGCTATTGAAGAGGTATGTTCATCTGCTCAAGCTCGTGTTGATGAGCCATGGATTTTAGATAGTGGAGCTTCTCGCCATATGACTAGTAAAAAGGATTGGTATAGTTCCCTAGTGCCTCTGCGGGAATCCATCAATGTAGTGGTGGGAAACGACTCCAAGTGTCCAGCTGAAGGAACTGGAACCATCTCTTTTATCACTTCTCCAGGTGTTGAGAAAAAGTTATCCGATGTTCTCTATGTACCTACACTCAAAAGAAATTTGTTGTCAGTTTCTGCAATAACAGATCGTGGACTCGAAGTTCACTTCAATAAGAGTGGTGCGAAAATCATGGATTCATCAGGTAATGTTGTAGGTAAAGGCACACGACGGGATAACTTGTATGAGTTAAGTGCTTTAACTGCTACAGAAGATAAAGATGTAAGCAGGTTATGGCACCAACGATTTGGGCATCTCGGATTTGCAGTTTTGAAGGAGATGCAACGAACAGGGATGGTTGCTCATTTGCCTGCATTTTCAGAGTTGCAGGAACCTTGTGAAGCTTGTATGATGGGCAAGCAACAACGAAAGGCATTTCCAAGAGAGACCAGCAATCGATCTCAAGCTCCTCTAGAGTTGGTACATGCTGATCTCTGCGGTAAAATGTCTACACCTGCTTTAGGAGGATCTTTCTACTTCTTGCTGTTAGTCGACGATTATAGTAGAAAGATGTGGGTTTATTTCATTCGAGAGAAGACTGATGCTTTTGAAAAATTTAAAGCGTGGCATAAGTATGTAGAAAGTGAATCAGGAAGGAAACTGAAGAAATTTAGAACAGATAGAGGAGGTGAATTCTTGTCAACAGAATTCAACAATTACTGTAAGGAGCATGGTGTGAAAAGGCAACTTACTCCAGCTCATACACCCCAACAAAATGGCGTTGTTGAGCGCAGGAACAGGACAGTAGTTGAAATGGCTCGTTGTATGTTGAAGGCTCAAGACATGCCTGATTCATTCTGGGCAGAAGCAGTCAATACAGCAGTCTACATCCTCAATCGAAGCTACACAAAAGCTTTAAAGGGGATGACTCCTCAAGAAGCATATTCTGGTAAAAAGCCTTCAGTTTTGCATTTCAGAATTTTTGGTTGTTTCTGTTATGCACATATTCCTGATTCAACAAGATCAAAGTTGGATTCAAAAAGCAAAAAGTGTGTCTTCCTAGGATATAGTGAAGAGTCTAAAGCATACAGGTTATGGGATCCTGAGGCAAGGAAGATTTTTGTCAGCCGAGATGTGGTGTTTGATGAACGACCACACTTAGTAGAAGATAAAGGTAAATCTACTATCTCATCAAGCGGAGAAATATCTCACCTTGTGCCTATCAAAAGACAGGTTAAAGTTGAGGAGGAGGAAACATCTAATGGAGAAATTTCCTCAATAAAAAGCCAACCAGTTGTAGCTGCACAGCGTAAGCCACTACCGAAGTGGGCACAACAGCTCTTTGATGATCACAATCCACATGTAGATGTACCAGAATCATCATCGGATGGATTACGAAGATCAAAGAGAATAGAGGAGCAAAGAAGAGCCTCAGAACACATTGTTAACATGGCTCTAATGGCAGATATCATGGGTTCGATAAAGGAACCTACCACCATTGAAGAAGCCATTGATGATCCAGATTGGAGAGCGGCAATGCAGTCTGAGTATGATAGTATACTCAAAAATGATACATGGGATCTAGTCGACTTGCCGCCAAAGAAGAAGGTAATAGGTACTAAATGGATTTGGAAAGCTAAGTATAAAGCTGATGGAACATTAGAAAAGTATAAGGCACGATTAGTTGCACAGGGTTTTTCACAGATTGAAGGATTTGATGTTCAAGAAACTTTTGCACCAACAGCACGCATGACAACTATTCGGACGGTACTTGCAGTAGCTGTAGAAAAGTCTTGGCCTATTTTCCAGATGGATGTCAAATCTGCATTTTTGAATGGTCACCTCAAGGAGGAGGTATATGTATCTCAACCACCAGGTTTTGAGGTGTCCAATTCAGAAAATAAAGTTTGCAGGTTGAAGAAAGCTTTGTATGGACTTAAGCAAGCTCCACGGGCTTGGTACCAACGAATAGATCATTTTTTCAAAAATATGGGTTTTGAAAGAAGTACTTCTGATGCTAACTTGTATGTAACGAAAAGGGATAGCAAGCTAGTTGTTGTCATTGTATATGTAGATGATTTGATCATTACAGGAGATCATCAGGAACTCATCAATCAAACTCGGATCAGCTTGGGAACTGAGTTTGAAATGACAGACTTAGGTCTACTCCATTTTTGTCTGGGAATTGAAGTATGGCAAAGGAAGGATGGCATTTTCATCTCACAACAAAAATATTCCAAAGAAATTCCCAAGGCATTTGGAATGATGGACTGCAAACCAACTAGCACACCTATGGAGGTAAATCATAAGCTATCTATGGATGATAACATGCCTGATGTAGATGCTAAGAAGTATAGGAAGCTCGTTGGAAGTCTTATTTTTCTGTGCAACACTAGACCAGACATTTGCTATGCTGTTGGAGTGTTAAGCAGGTTTTCCAACAAACCTAAGGAGAGTCACTGGAATGCTGGAATGCGAATTCTAAGGTACATTGCAGGAACCTTGGATTTTGGTATTTTGTATACCACAGGTGATACACTCCAAGGATATTGTGATTCAGATTGGGCTGGAGATTGTGATTCTAGAAAATCAGTTTCTGGATATTGTTTCTCACTTGGTTCAGGAATATTTTCTTGGGTAAGTAGGAAGCAACCAACTCTTGCACTCTCCTCCACTGAAGCAGAGTACAAAGCAGCTTGTTTTGCTTCTTGTGAGGCAGTCTGGTTAAGGAGAATTCTTGCAGATCTTGGCTTTCCATCAAATATGCCAACTGTACTCAAGTGTGATAATCAAAGTTGTATGGCTATTGCAAAGAACCCAGTATTTCATGCTCGCACCAAGCACATAGAAGTACAGTACCATTACATTCGTGAGCTAATTGAAGATGAAATTGTGGAGCTAGAATATTGCCCAACAGAGGCAAATTGTGCTGACATATTCACTAAAGCACTTGGAAGAGAGCAGCTCAACAAGCATCTTCAACAGATGGGCATAGGACCGAGACCTACTTGATTTATCATCGGTAAACATTGAGGGGGGGTGTTAGTATATGATCAATGTCTACCCCTCATGATTGTATGCACATTTTGTAAGGCTCCCTTTATGAGGAGAAGCCAAGCATGCATTACCCAATTGATGGGAATCCCAACTTGAATGTTGGATGAAGGTCATATTGGACCATGTAAGATATTATAAGGAAAGGGAGTTATCAAGGTCCCCAATTGTGGGGTCCGGGGCAGCGGTGAGCAGCCCCGGCTGGGGGGTCCCAGGGGGCCAGCGGGCCCCCTGGTGGGGGTCCGGGGGCAGCGCCCCCGGCGCGACGGTAAAGGGAATATTCCATGGAATATTCCCTGTCGGAGTCAGAAATCATTTATATTTGTTAGGTCGGTTCAACCAGTCTAAGCTGTGTATGGCAATTATGCGGGCGGTGGCCGCCCACGCTCTACCGCCCATGTATAGCCGTCCATGGCAGGCCACCCATGATCCTATATATACATGACTTCTGCACTACCTAAGACACCGAGTTGAGCCAGCATACCTCTACCTTGTATCTCCCTATCTAGAGTTGTCTAGATCACCATTTAAGCTCTACCTTGAGAGCGCACGGGTGGACAACGCCATCATCTTTGTACTTGCTGCTAGTAGAAAATTGTTGAGATTCTCCTATATCTGTTATCTTCTCTGTTATTGCTCCTGTGTTATATTGCGTAACTATTGTCTTACATCTACATATAGAGTTAGTAAGTGATTAAAATACCTTTGTGCAATTTGTCAAATGTTTAGTGGTTCGGTAAAAAAAAATCCAAGGATTCTCTGACATAGCATTCAGTGTTGCATAATCAAAAGATAGTTCTTCCATACCAACACATGCAGAAGTATCTTCTTTAGAAGAAGATTTAGCTTTCAATACCTCTTCAAAATTGTTACTTGAATCCCTTTAATAACCCCAACCTGACCTTTGATGGTGTTAGGGGTTCTATACTTAATGAAGAGATCAGGAGAAAAGCAGGTGGTGAAGGTGGAAGCTCAGCCATATGGCCTCGAATGTAGTCATAGAAGAGCTGTCAGATGTTGAGGATATTTTATGCGCTACTGTATCAGCTGATGATATTTATGCATTTGATTCCTCTCTAAATGTTCATTTACAGGACATATCGATCACTAAAAGTGATCTTATTGATGCTTTGCTGACCGTTAATGATGCACTAGCTAGACATGGATTGTTGACTCTGGTGCTTCTTTTCATGTGACTCCTATCAAGGAGTGTTTTTCTACTTTTACTGTAGGCAACCATGGCCATGTATACATTGGAAACAATCATGCATGTTCCATTGAGGGTATTGGCACAATGCATTTCTCTACAAATGGCGCTAATGAGCTTGTCCTTCATAATGTGCATTATGTACCAGGGATCAAGAAAAGCTTGCTTTCTATGGGTCAAAAGGATATGCATGCTTATAGCATTCTCTTTGAGAGAGGATCATGGAAAATGACAAAGGGGTCAAGGCTGATTGTGAAAGGCACAAAGAAGGGAACTCTCTAATGCTTGCATGGAAAAGCCTTATCAGGGAAGTTTATTGTTTTGGCTGAAGTTCACTCTCATATGGAGTTGTGGTGTAAGAGACTTTGCCATATGAGCCAAAAGGGTCTCACTAGGCTTTGTAACTTAAAGAAGCTTGATGCTAAAGGCACAAAGCTTGATTTTTGTAATGAATGTCAATATGGAAGTCGGTCTTGTGTACTTGATCTTGGTCATTCTGATGTATGTAGCATGCCTACCAAATCTATGGGGGGTGCTTTGTATTTTATTTCTTTTGTTGATGATTTCTCTAGAAAAATTTGGGTTCAATTGCTTAAGTCTAAGGCTGAAGCATTTGCTGTGTTTAAATGTTTTCATGCATTTGTGACCATCCAAACCGGTAAAAGCCTGAAATGCCTACGTACAGATAATGGGGGTGAGTACACAAGTGCTGAATTTAAGAAATTTTGTGAAAATTTGGGCATTAAGAGGGAGCTTACTGTTCCATACAACCCCTCTTCTAATGGTGTGGCTGAACGCTATAATAGGACACTTTGTGAGAGGGTGAGATGCATGTTGTCCACAACTAATCTCCCTCATGGATTTTGGGGAGAGGCACTCAAAACTGCAATACATATATACAATAGATCCCCTCACATATCTTTGAAAGGTGACATCCTTGAAGAGGTTTGGTCTGGCAAACGTGCTTCATATGATCACTTATATGTCTTTGGTTGCGAGGCCTTTGTGCATATAAGGCCTTAGCTGAGAAACAAACTTGATGCTAAGTCCATAAAAGGCCTCTTCATGGGATATGGTGAAGAAGGTGAGATGGGCTACAGAATTTGGATACCTCAGCTCAAGAAAGTTGTATGCAGTTGGGATGTTCTTTTTAATGAGGCGAGGCTGCTTCAAAAGCATTGTGCCTCAAGAGATGACCTTAAAAGGGTCAGATTTCAGCATGACCAGCCACCTGTTAGGCTCAATTTTGACCCTTTGGATGCACTACAAAGGACTGAAAATATTGATGATCCAGTGGTTTTTGAGCCAAAAGATAATGGACAGCAAGATGAGGCTCCTAAAGGGCATATGCAGCCACCTATTCTTGCTGAAAACAGGGCTGGAAATGATGTACAGCAGCCGGTTAACAATGAAGAAGTTAATGTACCTCCTGATGTAGATCCATTGCTTGGTAATGTGGATCATTGGGTACGAAGATCTACACGTCCTAAGAGGCCAGTAAATAGATATGATCCCTCTATACATTATATTATATTATCAGATGAGGGTGAGCCTCTTACTTATAAAGAGGCAAAGCTACATGAGCACAAGAAGAAGTGGGAGTTAGCCATGCAGGAAGGGATAAAAGCCTTGCATGCAAATGATACTTGGGATTTGGTTGAGTTAGCCAAAGGAAGGAAGGCCATTCCCAACAAGTGTGTGTACAAAATCAAAACTGTTGATGGCAAACCCAAGTATAAGGCAAGGCTGGTTGCTAAGGGTTATGCCCAAAAAGAGGGCATTGATTTCTAAGAAGTGTTCTCTCCAGTGGTGAAAATGACTACTTCACGTGTGTTGCTTGCTCTCACAGCTGCAGCGTTTTTGCATGGTGATTTAGACGAAGAGCTGACATGAACAGCCAGAAGGATATGCCATTCCTGGGAAAGAGCATCTGGTATGCAAACTGAAAAGGAGCTTATATGGGCTGAAACAGGCCCCCTGACAATGGTATAAGAAGTTTGATGCATTTATGCTCAAACATGGGTTTAAAAGAAGCCATGCAGATCACTGTTTGTACACCAAAAAGGATGAAGATGGCAGCCCAATTATTCTTGTACTGTATGTAGATGATATGCTGCTGGCTGGGAAGAAAAAGAGCACTCTGAATGCTCTAAAACAGCAGCTGAACTCTGCATTCTCAATGAAAGACCTTGGGGAAGATGAGCATATTCTTGGTATGCGTATAAAGAGGGATAGGCAGCAGCATACTTTGCAGGTATCCCAAGAAAAGTACATTGAAAAAGTGCTCGACAGATTTAATGTGGCTGATGCTAAGCCTCTTGGAGTGCCATTGCAGCCACATGTTAAGCTTTCCAAGGATGACTGTCCCAAAGATGATGATGCAGCCAATTACATGAAGAGTGTTCCATATGCATCAGCTTGTGGTTCACTTATGTATGCTATGGTTGCTACTCGTCCAGACATTGCTCATGCAGTGGGAGTTGTTAGCAGGTTCATGGCTAATCCTGGTAGAGCTCATTGGGACGCAGTCAAATCTATCTTGAGATATTTGAAGGGACCAAAAGTAAATGCATATGTTATGGAAAGGGTCCATTGGAGTTAAAAGGATTTTGTGATTCAGACATGGCAGGTGATGTGGACACATGCAAGTCCACAAGTGGCTATGTATACATCCTTGCAGGTGGAGCTATTTCATGGGGCTCTAGACTTCAGAGGATAGTTGCACTATCTACTACAGAGGCTGAATATATTTCAGCCATAGAGGCTTCCAAAGAAGCCATTTGGTTAGCCCACCTCTGTAGTGAGTTTGAGATGCCTGAAAAGGCACCTGTTCTTGGATGCGATAGCCAGAGTGCCGTATGTTTGGCAAAGAATGCCATGTTTCATGCTCGCACAAAGCATATTGATGTGAGATACCACTTCATCAGAGAGGTGTTAGAGGATGGCATGACCACTTTGATCAAGGTCAATACTTCACAGAATCCTATAGATGCTCTCACAAAGTGTCTACCCAAGGCACAATATCAGCTATGTATACAGATGGTGGGAGTTACTTAGCTTAAAGGAGCCTCCTTGGTCCTTTAAGTGGGAGGTTGTTGGGGATAAATGCCCCAAGGACTCTCCGTTTGTATATTTTGACCCTTCCATGTGAAAGCTCTCTTCGAGAGCCTTGTAGACATATTTTTGCTATAATTTTTGGACCCCAAATTGGGGAGTTATAGGCATTTACATTATTTTTATGACTTTTGGTCATTGGCCATGTGTGAACATGCCCAAATGACCTAAAAGTCACTTATCAATAAGACTTGGTCCCAAATCTCTCATAACTTGATTGGGACTTCTTCAACTTCATCTTCTTCATCTTCTTCTCCAAATTTCTGCGCAGGTTTCTCTCTCTACTTTCTCTCTCCCCACGCAACAGCCCACTCCCTTGGCGTTTGGAGCAACCGAACACACCAGGACTTAGCTCTCCACGGCCTCTTTCATACACTAGTATATGTTATGTTTGTAATAGAACGAATCTTACACATCTTTCCTCGAAGGAAAGGTAAGGTTCTCGCACCTTAAATGCACCTAATGAACCCTTAACGAACCTTACACACCTTACCTTGGAAATAAGGTTCAATCCCTGCACCTTAAACACACCGAATGCACCAAATGCACGTGACCACCTTGTGTGTAATCCCTTAAGCTTATTGAGTATTTCCTCTATGTTGGTCATGTATATCATGGCCCTCTTGTTGAGCTATGCCTAATCATCATCTGATCTTTATGCAAGTTTTTGTTCAAATTAATCCAAGCAGCATAGTCATGTGATTGGGTTTCTCTTGTTCCAAATGCATGTTCACAATCCTTTAGAAATAGGATGCTTTGCATCC
This sequence comes from Ceratopteris richardii, assembly GCA_020310875.1. Lineage (NCBI taxonomy): Eukaryota > Viridiplantae > Streptophyta > Polypodiopsida > Polypodiales > Pteridaceae > Ceratopteris > Ceratopteris richardii. The sequence goes on along the minus strand of CM035415.1, from coordinate 12,632,972 downwards.
TTTTTTTTCCAAAGCTGCTATCCATTTCCTTCAAACCTTTAATTTTCAAAGAGATTCTTTATTTCAAAGGACGAAGATGCCATAATTACACAAGGAAAGTGCTAAGTATGCCGAAAGCAATTTTTGGAATGTTCACTTAAAAATCATTAACTTCTAAAATTTTAGGAAAAATATGTAAAAAACCACCCCCCTCCCCCCCCCCCCCCCCCCCCCCCCCCCCAATCTTTTCTTTTTTTTTTTTCCCCTCCACCTCTTGTAGGTAGGATTCAAGACGGATACCTTGGATCTTCCAGCATGGAGGTCCTTTATCATGAGGCTGAGTTGTGTGAGAGAATACATTCTCCTGAAATCAGTGTGTTTATGCATCATGCTGAATCACGGAGATATGTCATAACTGATACGTGAATTTGTGGATGTTGGCTCCATATGCCACGATAGATAATTACTATTGAAAGTATGTGCATTGCACATCTCGTAGCAATTTAGAGAGGTTCCTCTTATTGATAGAGATATGAGAACAAAAGACAACACCTGTGAAAGCTTTATGTGAAGTGTTCTTCAAGCGACTGGATATTTACCATGTTGGAGGTGTTTACCTGGCATTGTTGTTGTGCATACCGGACTTCTTTAGTGGGGGAGAATATGTCCTGTGTTTATTTGCCCTCCCTATAACAGCAATAACTAACTTTGTTACGTTCAAGATGGCAGTATACACTGGTGAAATCTATCGATTTGCCAGGATCTACTGGGGAATGGGGATGACTAGAAAGTCTTCGTGATAATGCAGAAAGGAAATCAATGGATCTTGCTTCAGCTGATGTTGGGGACATGACTTAAGGATGTGCTTTCATGTATTTACTTAGGTGTCACGGACTTTCTGAGTCAGAATGATCAGATAGAGGTTGCAAGTTTTGGCTTTAGAAGGTCCCTAATCCAATATAATGGATTTGATTCTTTGCCAATTAATCTGGCCTTCTTGATTTATTATAGTTATTTAGTTTTCTTTCATGTCGAGTATTGCTCTCACGTTGTTTAAACTGAAGGCAAGTCTAATTTGCTGATTTCTACAGGAAGTCAAGCATTGTTGGAATCTGGAAGTAAAGATGAAGAAAATGAGAAGGATGAGTCTAGACCTGTTGCTTATGTATATTCTTTCTTCCATATCATATTTGCACTTGCAACCATGTATTCAGGAATGCTTCTGACTGGCTGGACGACAGCTGGTAATGATTCTGAGCAATTGGTAGATGTGGGTTGGCCATCTGTATGGGTACGCATCTGTACAGAATGGATCACTGGAGGACTTTTTGTCTGGTCACTTGTAGCACCATTGATTTTTCCGGATCGAGAATTCTGATATGGGTACATAACATAAACAGTAAGCACGACACAAATAGTGTAGCGAAGTATTTTGTAAAGTATGCAACTTCAGCAAGTAATATTACACCAAATCCAATCTCTTACAACTAAACTCGTGATTGGCATGCTGATCTAAAGGAATTTATCTGTATATAGAAATCAGGCACATGATTCTGCAGCCTTAGTATCAAGAATTCAAACTTTCTCTATGGATTCAGAATATGGTTATTGGTGCTGTGAGTAGATCAGCTCCACTTTTACTCAGCATTCCCCTATGTTGATGCTGATCTTAGTGGGATTCTCCTTTTTTTTTTCACCTTAACACAAGTATACTGATGATGTAAGGATGCTACACAAGCTAGTATGTTCTGTAATGATTATTGTTCATATTAAAACCATAACTGTTGAAAAGTATGATGCTTCTTCCTTTTGCCTTCGTTTATGGATTATGCATGGATCATCATCGTCTCCCCCCCTTGCGGGCCATTTTTTTTCCTCGCAAAGAGAAAAGCTGGTCAGGTGCTTTTCTCTGTGATATCTATACACAAGACGACGTTTTCATATATTTGCTGTATCCTGATAAACATTTCTAAATGAACCGTTCTATTCTGATTAAGCAGAGTTCTTCCTTGTTTCACTGAATTCCCTTTGACTGTCTCTTTCATCAGTTTTTCTTTTTTCCCTTTAAACCATTGCTTGTTTGAAGTAGATGGAGCAAATATAACAAGAATGTATCACCAACGTACCCATGCACACAAAGGTACAAGGTTTTTGAACATAGAACGGATCTAAATATGGTCAATTTGACTTGACTATGGTACATATTGGGCATCCGTGAGATCGCGAATAAAATCTCGCGAATAAAAGAGATAGAATCCCATGAGGGTCAGAACATTGTGTGTACCAGGTTTGGAAATGAGATGTCACACGTCCTTCTTGAGTAGCTTGGAAAGTTTTTTCAGGTTATTTCTCCGAATGTGAAGAAACCAACAAGAAATCTTAGAAGGAATGCATGATAGCTAGAATTGGTGTGATAGTATACAAATCTAGCCAAGGGATGAGTCATATTCACCATTTAGATCAAAGTCTTGATCAAGGTCACTTGCTGATCTTGGGACAATCCACAAAAAGTTGACCCAGTCTTTTCAAATAGATGAAAGCTAGGGGGGCCGGTACCTATTGTGAACCTCTCACATTTGGTAATATGAAGTTTTTTTGGGTTCATGTGGTGATGCAAAGAGAAACATTAAAAACCTAGCATTACAAAGTCATTCTAATGAACTACCAAAAAATATTTTGTTTCCAAAATAACATGCATTCATTATACGGTTTTCGAAAGGTCCATGAGAGCCACTCAAAATGGCGATGCAAAGGATGTGCACAACACTAGGAAAGGTCAACATATGGTACAAGCAAAATGCAAGCGAAAGTGAAGCTCAAAAAAGGAAGCAAGCATCACCTCTATTGTCTCGAGAAGGGATACTGCCAAAGAGTTTGCGGAATGTTCAAGAATGAGGAAGTAAAGGGAAATGTCACAACAAATGATGGCATGGTACATGAACGTCTATTACCAAAGCTTGTGCAATGGAAAAGGTGGATCTGTCCATATGATTGGGTACGTGTACATTTTGTTGGAGCTGCTAAGTGGGATTTTTGGTTGAAGCTATTTTAGTTTATTCACCCTTACAATCTTGTTTCTTGGGTTGACATTATAACGGGAATGCTTTTTCACATTCGATGTCAAGTCTATAAGCATTGTTCGTCTATGATGCTCTCACCAATAAGCAGGGTAAAAATACTTGAGGAAACTTTATGATTCATCGATGGATCATAATTTTGGATGTAGAATGTTTAGCATGCACTATCCGAGAGCCTACTATTAGTTGGACAATGACATGATACCAATTACGAGGTAAAACTTTATTTTTTATTAATATGGTGATTGCAAAATGAAACAAGGTGCAATCCTTTTATTAACTGTCCATGAAGATTAGTTTTTGGAAGTCATCAAACAATCCCTTTCAAGTTCATGACATGGTAGATTGGGGCAAACGTCCAAAGATGGGCTCGAAGTGTTAATTATCTATGGATACGTGCTGAAGTGATCTTTTTTTGATTTTTTTACTTAATGAGCATTGCTTATATAGAAGGTAGATTAGGAGTGTACATAAGGCATGCGTAGACTTGACCATCTCACCTTTGGGTCTAGTTTATCTAAATTTGTTAAAGCAGTAAGGGGAGCGCTATACTTCATCAAATTCATCAATGATGGAATGACGCAAATGCATGCTTATCTTGCAAGCATGTTGTGCTTTTGGCTTTAGTGACCTAAGGTGTGACAATAGACACAACAACGTAGGGAAAGTAATTCTCTTTGATCAAATGAAAGTGATGAATATACACCTTGGTAATTTACCAACTATTGTAAAGTCAAAAGAATTCAACACGAATAGACAACCCTAAACATTTTAGTCTAGAATGTAGTGGTAGAACACATGAATTGAGTTGTTCAAGCTTGAGTATTCCTGATGTGATACAACACAAATTTGTGGCAATTATTTTATGCTAAATGAGCTTTGACTACAATGAACTAATAAATCTATTACCCAGTGGCCGAAGGCTCAAAGGAGCAAAAGCCCTATGAACCTAAAAGACATCAAACTATTATCACTTGCATAAACTATACTCTCAAGCTTATGCCCATATATTGAAAATAATTAAAAGTTTGAGTATAAAATCTAAGAACAAGATTTTTATTAGTTACAATACCAATGGATAGTTCGTGTATTGTCTATGCTTAGTGATTTGAGTGGAGCGATTTCATCTTCATTGATTTCAAGGTATGTGAACAATCCATTAAGTAAGCTGTGGAAGGTGATAATATAAAGTAAGCTGTGGAAGGTGATAATATAGGATGACAATACTCAAGGTTTAGTTAAGAGATATTTTCCCGAATAAAATCCCAAACAATCTAGAATTATTCCAAAGTCCATCGAACCATGTATGGATACAAAATTTTGAGAAACCAATCAACAATATTTGAGATGGTTGATGAGAGTCTAACACTCATTGGATATGTGGGATTTTGACTTGGAATTTGTTTTTTTGTTGATAGATGCATGTAAGAGTTCATGTTACCAAGTGGCTATAAAAGTAGAGCATGAAAATGGAATCCATCCTAAAGAATTGATAATTGACAACTCATTTCATTCTCCAAAGATAGGAATGCATGCATTCAAAAGTTTGACTTCACATCAAAGAACACTTCTTTGAAGTACACTCAATTTGTTTCCTAAGATTTCAAACAAGAGTAGAGGTGATTTTAATGGAATTTTATCTTTGATGGTTAAGATGAAAACAAAACAAATGCGATTCAGGCATACCATTAACAAGGACCTTGAAATGATCCAAATAGTTGTGAAGATGATGTTTCTATGTAGAGATCTCATAGAAAAGATTCATATGACATAATCAAAAGGGTTTGCAATTGTGGGTAAGGAGAAGGATGTCCAATGGTTGAAAAACCTTTAAAATGTAAAATGTTCATAAAGACAATGTTATTGGATAATTAATATATTCCTTTCATCCCAATGATTGAAATAAAATACCTAAGATAGTTGCCTCTCCACAATATCTTGTCCAAAGATGAACTTGATTTGATTACTTCTTTATATAGATGACATGGTAATAATCTTAAGCTTAAAAATTAACTCTGCCAAACATTTGAAATGTAAGAATTTGGGAGATTCCAAACACATACTTGGCACATGCATTACTCGAGACAAAATTAATTAGTGCATCTACTTACATTAGGAGAATTATGTTTTTAAAGAGTAGTTTTTGAAGATAAAAAGATGATTTGGCTCTTAAAGGTTTCAAGCAAGAGTAGGGAATTGATTATGATGAAAGTTTTCCTTTAGAGTTGCAAATGATTGGCCATTGATGAGGACATTGAATTTATCCAAATAGATCTAAAAATGATGCTTCTACATGGAGATCTATGATGAAGAAGAAGATTATGACCACTACCTATGAGAGAGATGACTCTTCTCCCAACCTATTGCCTCTATATATACCTCTCTTCCAAGGGCCTACCCACTTTGGTAGGTTGATACTATCCATCCAAGTGTTGGCCATGTAACTACATGTGCTCCAAGTGTCCCAACTTACTAGAGTTTCAGCTTCTAGAAGCTTGGGCTTGGGATTGAGTAAAATATAAACTCTCCCTAATCGTTGTAGGAATTGAACTCAAGACATCTCGCTAGAGGCTCAAACCATGGAACCATTAGGCCACCACTTTACTTGTTGAGCACATGAACCGATTCTCAAGTCCAACTTCAAGACTTTGAGCTATCATTAAACTGATCGAATGAGGTTCGAGTTTAGATCATTCTTAACCAACCTGACACTCATGTCAAAAGCTTGCTTTGTAACATGATTTCCCCTTGGAAATTGTCTTCATCCTAAAAAATAGAGCTATAAACAACTATATGCATACCCTCAAGCCCACGATCCAAATGATATGAAACATGTTTTTATCTTTGTGGTGGGATTCATTTGGTATTCATGTAAATGGAGAGAAATCTAGTGTAACTAGAGATTATTCATTCCTTACCCAAATGATTCAATATACCATCATCCAACGACAAGGGAGGATTAGAAAAACATCTCTTCCCAAATCCCTTTTTTCACTATGTGCTATCTGGGAACCAACATATGAAGTGGGTGGATTCAAGCTATCTATAGCCAAATTTCTATAATAGTCTATTACTAAACATCACTAATACATGGAATGAGCAAAAGGGATGGGTGTTCACTTTTAATGCTTTGAAAATTTGATTCAAATTCACTTGAATTTAGTGTGAAAAATAAACGGGAACTTTGGTTGACCCAAACATCTAACTTAGATGTTTGTACCATGGTCCGCTTCTAACCAACATTTACATGAATAATTACCTTACAAGAGGATTTCTAGTCCAATTGGGATGTAAAGTTCTTGGTACAATATAGGAGAAAGTGTTCCATTCACTATTGATCAATCTTTACTACAACTAGACCAAAGTAAATTCTAAATGATTTTTGTCTGACATAGGACAAAAATCATTAACTCAAAACCTTAACTTCTTTGAATTGTCAAATCTATGAGAGATTCCTACCTCTTTTCTCCTCAACTCCATTCTAAAATATTTTAGAGAAACATGTAAATTAAAGTTCATCCATTGCAGTGTTTCTCTAAGCATATGCTTTAAGCAAACTGAGATGGATTTTAATTCAACTTGGGTGTGATATTCAAAAAGCATCTTCTAAGATTGAATATGTTCAACATAGGACATCCACTTGTGATGTTTAATTCAATTAACTATTCCAACTAGCGAGACTTGACTTTTGCACAAATGAGGCCGATACTCTATCTAAGTCAAGTCCAAAGGTTTGAGAGCGGGGAAGTAAGAGCAAAAGATGCTTATATTGAGTTGATTCAAACTATACGAGACTCAAAGCTTTAACTTTTCCAAAGATCTATTGTAATCAATGGTTTGAAGCATTTTATCTATCTTTAAGAGAATTAAACTAGATGCTCAAAAAGATACTTAGAGTAAAAGTAAACCATCATCAAATCACTAAACACTAGTGTACTATGAAATATTGGTGTCTTGAGACACTAATCATCTATAGATGATACTTACATCTTTATTCTAAACTCTAATTCTTCAACTATGACTAAGTTAGTCTTTCCTTTTCACAATCTCGTAAGTTTCCCTACTTGGAATGTAATTCTAATGCATCACTAAAAAGACTCATTTTATTGAGTCGCGCTATCAAATGTGTGAGGAGATGGTTGTATATAGTCTAGAGATGAGTCGGTGTCGCAATAATCTTGCTCTACACCTACCAATGTGACTTCAGGGGACCTTAGTAGACTCCTTTAGCTTCCCAGATATGCATTTAGACCATGTGCTTTCGAGTATGATTGCCAAATATTTGTACCAAGACAGATAACTTGCACATTGAAGCACTATGAAAAACTTGCTATGTTTGGACTTGAACCTCTTAGAAAATCTTCAATTCTCACTCTCTGATAACAATTGACCCAAGACCTTTTAGAAACATCTAAATGAAGGGTTTAGATAACTATTCCACGTCACTTCACTAATTTAGAGTAAGTATATACTGAGAAATGAGTTTAAGAAATCAAGGGTGTGATTTTGAATTTTCAGGAGCAAGAAAGTGTGCAGACACATGTAGCTTTTTTGATTCATAACTCAAGATCCGATGAGCCAAATGTGATGAAAATTGATACATAGCAACTAGACAGATCACTCTAACTAAATAAAGTTAAAGTAAATCAAATGATCTAGTACACGCAGAGAAATTGATCAAGCAATATCACTGAAATGAAGAGGTTGTAGCGGAGAACAATGAACATAAATTATCATGATGAATCAAATTATGTGTGCTAATGAACGTATGATTGGCATCTGAAAATGTTAAAGAACCGACCTCAATAGTATTCAGAATGATATTTCCAACTCCCATTTCAAGATAAGATTTGTTAGCAAACGTGACAATATTCCTAATAGGGACATGCTCAAGAAAACTGAAGAAAATGCAGTATGAGGTAATATGTTTGGTTGCACCACTATCAAAATACCAAACATTTGAGTCTACATCAGAAATACACTACTCATGTGAAGTTGGTTCATAGCTACAAACAATGGTAAATTCCCATCCTTCATTTTGAACAAGATTAGTAGATGGCTTTTTAGGTGAAGAGGCCTCTACAACAACCATTCTAGCCTCTTTCTTCTTTACCTCCTTTGTAGTGAGTTTAGGACAACTCTTTATGACAATCTTACATTACTTGCAAAATTGTTTCTTCTTTTCTATTTTCTATCATCTTTGTCTTCCTTCTTTGACTGTGCAACATTAGCGAATTTTTTCTTACTAGTAGATGAGTTCCATTTACCTTTGCCCTTTTGACTAGCTAAGAAAGATTGATCTACGACAAAGCTCTTCTTTCTTGGTTGATCTTCATGCAAAAAAGTGAAGCTAAGTCCTTAAATAAGGCATTTGGATTTCCTTTCATCATCAATTGAAGAGTGGAAGAAAAACTTTGATATGATCTAGAAGATCGTTAAGAGCAGCTTGCACAAGTGAACTATCTAGCTAAGAAAGATTGATCTACTCCAAATCTTTGATCTTTGTCAAAAAAATTTCTATAGAATCTCCTTCATTCATATCATCACTCTCCAACTATTTTCATAGGTAAGCAACACTATCCTCATTTCTTGCTTGGCATAATGTTGTAAGAGTATCCCAAACATTTTTCGCTATTTTGTAGGAGCGAACATGAGGGATAATGGCATGTTTGAGATACAAGGATATCAATGCATGTGGTTGTGCATCTCTACCATGCCAACAAAGTTGCTTTGTAGTGGGTGCAATACGAGTGGAAACAAGATCAGGAAATTGAAGATCATCATCTTTAACACCATCAATATCATGCTCAATTATTGTATTTGTAGCTGTAGGATGTTTTTCAACACCATGCATACTATTCCACAACCCTTTTTCTACCAATACATGACACATTATATATGGACATAGTGGGTAATTAGTAACATCCAACTTATCCTGAACAACCAACATATGGAATAAATCATTGGTTTCAACCATGGCCAACAAACAGATACCTTGATGCACAAAATTGATAGTATTTCAAAAAGTTGAAGAAAAATACCATGTCAATCTCTACTAGAACTATAGAAAACTTTGAGGTGCTTGTACCATGTATGAAAAGTTAACTGTTAATAAATCCTTGGAGATTTTGACTATTCTCAAGAAGAAAATGAGATTGAAATTCGGAATGAAGGATTTTGGAGATATGAAACACATACTTAGGACATGAACTATTGAAGGCAAGAAATCTTCGTACGTATTTATCTTAGGAGGAATATATTCCCAGGGTGCACTTTTTGAAGCACAAAGGTGAATTAGGTACAAAATGTTTCATGTGGAAATAGGGAATTAATTTTGATGATATTTTTCTTAAGTGGTGAAGATGAAAACATTAAGAATTCTACTTGGATTGACGATTGAGGAGAACCTTGAATTGATGATGCAAATGGACATGAAGATCATGTTTCTACATGGACATCTTATAGGGAAGATACATTTGTGGCAATTGAAAGGGTTCAAAAGTTTGGGTAAGGAGAATCTTATGTACAAACTTAAGAAAAGTATCTACAAATTAAAATGGTCATAAAGGCATTGATATAAAAAAAATATAGACTCGCTTAGTTGTCAAGATTTTGATAAGTTTCCCAATATAATTGGCCCTACATCAAGAGATGTTTCAAACATGAGTTTGGTTACTCCTACATGTCGATTGTTGATATAATTTGGTTGCTGTATGAGAACACACTTAGGTAGAAAAAGGCTTTTGGAATATTGTGCAAGGTGTTGAAACACATCCTCTAATGCCTGTAAATATAGTCATTCCAAGTGATGCAGGTGTTGAAGATATTGATCTCCAATTTCCTAGTGCTTCTTTGATTCTTGTTGCATCTACTATAGAGCAACTTTGTGGGATAGCAAGAGATGCATACAACATAACACCAAGCAAGAAATGAGGCTCATGTTGCTTATGTCTAAAAATAGCTGGAGAGTGAGCATATGAGTGAAGGCGTTTCAATGGAAACTTTTTAACAAAGATCAAAGATTTGAAAGAGCATGTGATTTCTATTTATAAAATCTTGCCTGATAGCACTTGTGGAGATTGTTCTTAATGGTCTTATAGATTCTTATCATAGTTTTGCTTTATTCTTCAATCAAAATGCCTTAGAATTTGAGGATTTACTTTCTATTTTGTTGTAAGAAGATTATTTTGGGCAAAACAAGTCAACTATGTGTGTTGTAGATCAAGCTTTCTTAGCTAGACAAAGAGGAAAAGGTAAATGGAGCTCGTCTACTAGTAAGAAAAAATCAGCTAATGTGTCATATTCAAAGAAGGAAAATAGATGATGAGAAGATAGAAAAGTAGAAATAATTTTTCAAGCACTATAAGGAAAATGAGCATGCCATTAAGAGCTGTATTAAACTAGCTACAAAAGAGGCAAAGAAGAAAGAGGCTAGAATGGTTATTGCAGAGGTTTTTATACCTAAAACGAAGAATGCTGACCTTGTTTAGAATGAAGAATGGGTGTTTACTAATGTATGATCCATCTTCTCATGTTAGTGTATGTCTATAGTGGATTTGAATGTTTGGTAGTTTGTCAGTGGTGCAACCAAACATATTACCTCACAACACAGCTTCTTCACTTCACTCGAGCTTGTTCTTATAGGAAATATAGTCACATATGCTAAAAAATATTATCCTCTCATGAGAGTTGGAAATATCACTCTAACTACTACTGATGGTAGTTATTTCACATTGCTAGATGCCTTATTTATGCCACAAATCAAGATAAATATTATATCAATTATAAGACTAGCCAATATTGGCTTGGTTGTTAAATTTGTTGATGACATATGTACAACCCATGAATGGTGACATTATCATTGATTCTAGAATTCTATGTTGTGGGCAATATGAGCTCATAGATGATGAAAAATCAGAAAATGATTGAAAATCTGCAATCCATGATTATCAGGCTATTTCAAATGCAAAGCTTTGGCATGCACGATTTGCTCATCTGAATTTTACTAATTTGCTTTGCTGGAAGATAACTCAAATGGTGCTTTCTTTGCCCAAATGTGAGATACCTTCTAAACATGTCTGTGATGGTTGTATTTTGGGTAAAAAGCTGCATTCTTTTCCCCAAAGATGGTTCAATCAGAGCTGCACGTAAATTGTAGCTTTTTCATAGCGATATGGATGGTCCTATGTTGACACCTTCATTTGGGAATGACCTATACTGTGACTTTCACATGCATGTGTTTATACATTGAAAGCAAAGCATAAACTATTTTTGTGCTCTAAATAGTTCTTGGTTATGACTAAAAATCTGTTAGCATGTAAAATGGTCACTCTCCATTTTAATCAAGGGGAGGGTATATGTCTTTTGAGTTTGAAGCATTTTTGGCTGAGCATGAGATAAAACATCAATATATAGTGTCATATGCACCTCAATAAAATGGAGTTGCTAAGAGGAAGAACATGTCTCTCATGGAAATAGCAAGGTGTATGGTCAAAATTCACATAACTTTTGGCTTGAGGTTGTATGTATGCAACATATGTACTAAAGCATTACAATCTATCACTCCATATGAGGCTTGGCATGTTTACAAGCCATCTATTGCTCATCTATGTGTTTTTTGTTGTCTACCATATGCATTAGTGCTTGAACAAGAACAAAAGAAATTAGATGATAAGGTAGTGAAATCTATTTTTGTTGGGTAGAGTCCTAAAAGCAAAGGCTACTTTTTGTATCATCCATATACTAAACACATTCTGGTTAGTAATGATGCTCTTTCTATGGAAGATGCTATTAAATCCTTTCATGTACCAAGGAGACATCAATCAACTTATCGGATGTGTATAACAATTTGTTGCCTCTTTTTATAGGTGGATAATCAAATCTTGCTCCTTGTGAGTCTATTTCTCAATCTTTACCTAATCAAATGATGATGTTGTAATTGTGAGATATATCAAACTTCCCACAATTTTTGTGTAAATAGTAGCATTTTCCAATGCTTCACCTGATGTAGTATCCAACTTCAAATTCTGATCTAATGGCATAGAAATTGGCTTAGAATCGGCCATACCATACTTTTGCAACATATTCAAGGCATACTGCCTTTGCGACATCCATATACCTGTTTCTGTATGTATAAACTCAATGCCCAAGAAATAGAGTAGCACACCAAGATCTTTCATGTCAAATTCTTGCATAAGGAGTTGCTTTACCTCTTTAATGCTTGCTCAATGGTTGCCTCCTACAATCAAGCCATCAACATAAATAGCCACAATTATGATGCCATCATCACCCTTCCTTGCATATAGTGAATGATCTACATCACACATAGAAAACCCAATGGTGGTTAAGTAGTCAACAATCCTTGCATCCCAAGCATGAGGGCCTTGTTTAAGCCCATACAAAAGCCTTTTGCAACCTGTAAACATATTTTGGGTGCTTTGAATCTTCAGCTTTGTACCTGCTTATGCTACCATCAACATTGTGCTTTACCTTGTAAACCCACTTGAAACCTATGGATTTCTTTCCTAGCAGCAACGAAACTAGCTTCCATGTATCATTTCCATAAAGGGCAGCCATCTCCTCATCCATAACTTTTTCCTAGTTTGCATTTCCAATTGCATCTTCAAAACAAGAAGGTTGAGCATCTTGTATTACCTTGTTCATGTAGGCACAATGACGAGCCATATAATTATCATACATCAATCGTTGCACAGAATTCTGCATTCTCCCATATCTTCTTGGTCCTAGGTCACATCTTTGTATCATCTGCATATGAAGCTTCATCCTCAACTCATTTGGAACATGTACATATACAATACAACAAAATACTTTCATATGTGATAAGTTTGGCTTTTTACTTGTAAACTTCTCTTTAGGTGTAACTTGATGTCCAACAACAATCATCTGGGCAGTTCTGTTCAACTTTTTGAGATATAGTCAATTTTTTTCATCAAGGTATTTTAGTCATTGGCCATGGCTGAAAGCAATGATGTATTCTGTATGTTGGCTATTGAGGATAAGTTGGATGGTACCAACTACCCATTATGGGCTTATATGATGCAACATCTGTTGTTTGCAAGAGGACTATGGAACATTGTGCAGGGTGTTGAAAAACGTCTTATCACACCTGCAACTGTTACAACTACAAATATTGACGCTGATGCAGATAGTGTCCAAGATGGTGATATTATGCGGAATCCTGTTTGTGCTGCTGTTTCTTTTGAACATACAACAAATTCATTGGGATGGCAGAGATGCTCACACACATGCATTGATAGCTTTATCTGTCAAACGTGCCATTATTCCCCACATTCACTCTTGCAGAATAGCTAAGGATGCTTGGGATACACTTACCACATTGTACCAAAATAGGAATGAGGCTCATGTTGCGTACCTTCGAAAACAGTTGGAGAGTGAGCATATGAATGAAGTTGATTCTATGGAACTGTCTGACAAAGATCAAGGATTTGAAGGAACAATTGATTTTTGCAGATGAAGTCCTTCTTGACAGTTCAGTTGTGCAGACTATTCTGAATGGTCTTCCTAACTCGTATTAGAGTTTTGCTTCTACTCTTTGTTTGATGATGAAAGAAAATCCAAATGCCTTAACATTTGAAGAGTTAGTTTTTGTTTTGTTGCATGAAGACCAATCTAGGCAGAACAGGTCTATTACACGTGTTGCAGATCAAGCTTTCCTGGCTAGTCAGAAGGGCAAAGGTAAATGGAGCTCTTCTACTAGTAAGCAAAAATTTGCAAATGTGTCACATTTGAAGAAGGAAGACAAAGATAAGAAGAAATTAGAAAAGCAGAAATTGTTTTGCAAATACTGTAAAGCAAATGATCATGTCATTAAGAGCTGTCCAAAACTAGCTGCTAAAAAGAAGAAAGAGGCTAGAATGGTTGTTGCAGAGGCCTCTACACCAAAAACAGAGTCTACTAATCTTGTGTAGGATGAACAATGGGTGTTTACTATTGTTTGCAGTTTTTACCCATCTTCTCATGAGCATTGCATGTCTATAGTAGACTTAGATGTTTGGTACTTTGATAGTGGGTGCGACCAAACATATTACCTCATAGCGGAGTTTCTTCTCTTCACTCGAGCCTACCCCTACATGGAATATTGTTACATGCACCATCAAATCCTCTTATCCTGTTATGGGAGTTGATAAGATCAGTTTGACTACTGTTGATGGTAGTTCTTTCACTTTTTCAGATGCTTTATTTTGTGCCAGGGATCAAGAAAAATTTTCTATCAATTTCTACATTAGCCAAGATTGGCTTGGTTGTGAAATTTGTTGATCAGAGATGTACAATTCATGATATGTCAAATGGCGATGTCATTATTCCTTCTGGCATTTTATGTCGTGGGTTGTATAAGCTCATAGAATATGAAAGATCTGTAAATGATTCGCCATGTGCACTACATGATTCTCAAGCTATGTCAGATGCAAAGTTTTGGCATGCATGCTTTGGTCATCTGAATTTTGCTAGTTTGCTACACCTGCAGAAATCTGAAATGGTATCCTCTTTGCCCAAACTTGAGGCACCCAAAAAACATCTTTGTGAAGGCCGTATTTTGGGCAAAATGCAGCGTTCCTTCTTTCCAAAAGATGGTTCAGTTCAGGCTACTCAGAAATTGCGGCTTGTACATAGTAATGTCTGTGGTCCTATGCAGACACCTTCTTTTGGGAACTATCTTTACTTCTTGACTTTCATCAATGATTTTCCAAGCATGTATGGGTATATCCATTGAAGAAAAAGTCCAAAGTGTTTATATGCTTCAAACAGTTCCTTGTTTTGGCTGAAAATCTGTCAGCATGTAAAAATGGGCACCCTCTGTTTCGATCGAGGGGGGGAATATATGTCTTCTGACTTTAATGCATTTCTGGCTGAGCGTTGAATAAAACATCAGTGTACAATGCCATATACACCTCAACAAAATGGAGTTGCTGAACAAAAGAACAATTCGCTCATGGAGATGGTGAGGTGTATGGTCAAGAGTCAGGCTTTACCACATAATTTTTGGCTTGAGGCTGTTATGTGTGCATCATATGTACTGAACAAGTGTCCCACTAAAGCACTATAGTCTATCACTCCATATGTGGCTTGGCATAGTCACAAGCCATATGTTGCTCATGTGTGTGTTTTTGGTTGTTTGGCATATGCATTAGTGCCTGAACAACATCACAGAAAATTGGATGATAAAGTAGTAAAATGTACTTTTGTTGGGTACAGTTCTGAAAGTAAAGGATATCGTCAGTATCATCCACAAACTAAATGCATTCTGGTTAGCCGTGATGTTGTTTTTGTGGAAGATGCTATTCAACCATTACTTTCATGTACTAAGGAGACATCTATTAGCTCCAAAGACATGTATGATACTTTGCTGCCTCTTTTTACAGGTGGACAATCTAGTGCTGGTCCTAATGAGGCAACTTCTCAGCCTTTGCAAGGTTCATGTGATGATGTAGACCATTCCATTTCTAATGCAGATTTACATGATGCACTTGTTGATGAGAGAGCTGATATTGAGCAGGCAAAATCTATGCCAAAATTGTTGGTGCAGACCTTGTGTGACAACAAATTAGATGCACCTCTGTCATATCATACTTGTTCAAGCTCTCATAGTGCCTCTTTTGCATCAGATTGCTATGCTATAGCTGCCTCTAGTCTCTCTGATGAGAGAACCTATTTTGTTTGATGACACACAAAATTTTGAACATTTGATGGTTGCAATGTGATCAGAATATGATGCTATCATGAAAAATGGTACTTGGTCTTTATGTGACTTGCCTCCTGGCAAGAAGGCCATTGGCACTAAGTGGGTATACAAGCTGAATCATAAACCTGATGGAACAGTTGACATGTATAAAGCTAGGTTTGTTGCAAAGGGTTATGCACAGGAATGAAACATTAATTTTGATGAAACCTTTGCTCCTACTTGCCGAATGACTACTATTCGTAGCATCTATGCACTTACAACTCATCATGGTTGGAATGTACATCAATTGGACATTAAAACAACATTTCCAAA